>VXBU01016068.1:83936-136778 GCA_013400315.1 Bombycilla garrulus | reverse complement strand
GCAACAGAAGAGCCCCCCCGACCCGCGCGTGTGTGTGCATGTGTGTTCCCCCCAGAAAACTTGGCAGAGTTTCCGCGGAGAGGTGCGGAGCGGCGCGGCTGCCGCCCAACGCCGCGCGTGGTGACCCTGCTGTGCGCTCCCCAAACGAGTGCTTTGGGCTCTGGGTGGCTCAGGGCTGCCTGTTGCCAGCTGTTTTCCGCAGGATTAAAAACAACGACAGCAGTGCTTTCGGGATAGAAACGGCTTCTTAAATTAAAATAATAATAATAATAATTGGATGTACGGCATACATCTTCCCCAACTCCCAGGGGCCCTACAGAAGTTGGCTTGCACTGTTTTAAACCATTGCTGCAGAAGATTAAAATTCAAGTTAAAGACTCTCTTTCAGTGACAATCTGCCATCATCTCTTACGATTCGTTAAACTGGTCAGCCCTAAAACTGTGAATTACCAATTATAAACCATTAGGAACCAGAGCTACAATAGCCAGATGCTCCCCAACTTACATCCCTGTTGTGGCTTCTTATAAATTACCAAACTTGAATGAATCAGGCTGTAACTTTGTGCCTTGGCAGCCTGTGCTGGATGTTTTCCAAACGTTCCAAGTCCTTTAGCACTTCCAAGGATGAAAGGAGAGTGGGAGAAGAGCACCACTTTGGTCATTCTTGGACTTGCTGTGGTTCTTAGGACTAACACTGGAAAGAGGGTCTTGAAAAATTGGCATGAAGCAGCCTTTTATGGTCTTTTAGAAAAATACACCGAAATTAGTCATGTTAGTGGGTTTTGAAGAGCAGTTCACAACACAGCAATAAACATGCCCAGTTCTGGCAGCTGAAATCTCTCAAAATGCTGCTCTTGGGGCACCTGCTGCTTCAGGTGCTCAGAGCCCTCTCAGCAGCCCCCCAGGGAACAGGAAACATCAGCTACTGGCTAAAAAGCGTTTCCTGGGATTACAAGAGCAGTTTGACTCATGAGCACAGCCCCAGTCTTTAAGTCCCTAACAGGACTTTACCTACAGATCCCACCTCATCTACAACACAGCCTGCCTTAAGGGATATTGTGAAGGTCACTGTGTTACCTGGTCCAGACATCAGAAGTGTCCAAAGTGAGGCATTCCATAACAGTTTCTGGAGATTTTCTTGTGCGCATATACTCTAATGCAGTTCTTAGTTACACTGTCACAATCTGATTTCTCTGTGATATCTGCACAACACGGATCTGCTCTGCAAGTCAAAAAGGAAACAAATTTTGGCCAGATCCTCATCTTATCTGCATAACCAAAGACTGCCCGAGGAGCGATGCAAGGGCTGGATGCAAGGGCTGCAAGACACAGACGGACTGTGACAGAAGGATAAAACTCTCCCAAAGAAGCAGATTCTTCCCTTGCCCTTGCCACAGGCTGTGTAACACTAGAAGTCATTAACCCAAACCTTTGGCTGCTGATGGCTGTATTGCCCACACTGCGGGTGTGTGGCTGGAAACCTTTAGCCCGAATTGCTGACATCCATCTTTGTGCAGCTGGAAGCAGTGGGTGCTGTGCTTGCATGTATGAAGTGCTGTATCATGTTAAATACTCCAAAAACGCAGACGTTAAGCTTTTCAGATGGAGTACTCTGAATTAGTCAAAACTGACCTTAATCCATCCATGTGTCACTCTGACCCATCTTCAGAATGAGTGTTTGGGGAGAATTAATGAAGGTGCTCAAGCACTGAGGTGATGTAGTGGAAAGTGCTATAGAAAAAGCCATGAGGAAATTAATAATTCTGTCTTTTGAGGAACCTGCAGGTCCCTGCTCTGGTCCTGTACATGCTACAGCCTTATCACCCTCTGGGCCATTTCTCCAGGATTTCTGGAGTACACCTCTGAAGAAGGTCCCAGCGCGGTACGGCAGGTCCATAGCATGCCCAGTTGCAACCTTAGTATATTTTTACCATCCAGAACACGAGCACCTTGCTCTGCTTTGAAAACTGCACAGAGAAATATTGGAGCTGTATTTTCTATTGGTGTGAAATCCAAAAGTGGTCAGACGTGTGAATAATGCGCTGAATAATGTGCTCTGCCTAGGCTCATGTGCTGAACAATAGGCATTGCTGAGCCCCTCGCTGACCATCTCACTGCACACACAGCGATGCAGAAAGAGGATCCCAACATGCAAGTCTTGTTCTGCTTCATCAAAAGGGTGTAGATGAAGTTGCACTGTCAAGAGTTCAGACATTTCTCGTTTTTGGGTAGTCCCCTTAATAGATTTTGGGCTACCGTATATGCACACTGAAACACAACTTGTGTACAAATGCATAAACATGATACACACAGAGACAGCACCTGATGGATGGTTCTCCAGAAAGGTAGTGTGTATGTTCCATGCAACACTCAGTTTACATAGTGTGACATTTATGTAACACTTATGAAGAGCTCTGACGGGGTGTTGCAGGGTGTTGTCAGTTGGCATTTTCTAAGAGAGGAAATAAATCTAATAATAAAAACAAAAAAAAAGCATTTTGGAAGAAACAATACTGCACAAATCCTTTAAAAGGACAGAATTGTCTGCACAACAAAGGCTTGGCTGATTGATGCTAAAATAAGCAGTTATGCAACAAGTAAGAAATACGATCTCCAGGGAAGAAACCAGCAACATTTCTCTTTCATCCTCATTCACCGGTGCTTATTTTCGCAAACCTGAAAGTAAAAATATAGGCAGCCTTTCGATGATGAGGACACAAGTAGAATTAAGAGATGTTTTGAAGTGAAGGACAGAGTTTCTGTGAGGTTTGTATGAGTTCTGCAGAGTTAAATCCCATCACTTACCCTGAGTTCCCCAAAATGCTGCAGAGCTGTCACCTCAGGGCTGCTTTCCCACCTTGGAGGAGCATGGTGCTTGGAGTGATTAGGTGTGAATACCTGGGTTTAGGGGTGAATTGGCTTACCTTAGAACTACAGAAGTGTTAAAGCAACTTCAGGGGAACAAGCATATGAAATAACTCATCTTCAACACTTTGGTTTAAAAAAATCTCAGTAAGAGTTGAGACCAGTGAAATTCTCAGTGCAGACAAGAGAGAGAAGGAGGAAAGCCCAGTTGCCATGTTGGGATCAAATTTGATTACCATGGTACAGGAGAACCAGACGGATGGGACTGGTCCATGGGAGTGCAAGTAGTCCCCAAAGAGAGCAAAAATCCAATGTAATTTTGGAGATCTTTAGAACTATTCTATTTTCTGACATTAGCTAGTGAATAAAACACGAGGAAGCTCAGCTCCCTTAGCCCATTCCTCTGTGACACCCACCAGCCCTGGTGCTGGACCACCACAGAGCAGGGAGCTGCTCCAGTGACAGAGAGCTCCTAGAGATCCCTCAGGAACACCACACAACTTGAGAACAGCACAGGAGACACACAGCTGCTAATTTACTGTCTTAGGTGCCGTCTTTTGAGCCTCTGATAGCCAGAAGTCATCAAAATAGCCTCATGGCTCCTTCAATTCCTTTCGAGGACCAGGGCAGTACACAGTCATTCCACGAGGGCTACACAAAGATGGTAAGAATCTTACTGCATCCATATCCCAGCTGGGGTCATCCAATATGCCAGCCACAGTCAGAATATTTAGTTTTTATTAAAATATGTGTTAATTTGGAGAGTAGTAAGCAGATGCAGCAGAAGGAAAATGAACAAGCTCTGTTCTAAATTACAATAATAATAATAATTCGCATTTTTGAGAATGTACTATGGCAGATCAAGGGAGAGATGGCTGCTATGGTCATTATATAAACTAATCCCTTTTCTTTCTCATTCATTCTGCATAATTCTTTTCCTCTCTGAAGCTAAGAAAAAACACTATACTTACAGGAGAAAAAATTTGATTTGGCAGATCAGTGGATAGTGAGATTTTGTTTGCAGTCTCAATTACCTTCAGTAGCTGGAAATTTGGTATCAAAATAAATAGTAAATTAAAAAAAAAAAAAAGTAGATATAGCATTACAAATGTCCATCCCTTGACAGATAGCTCCGTAATTCTCTGTGTTCTAGCAACAGCTGCTTTAATATCTTTCAAAGAAATGGCAGCCTCACACTGTCTGAAGGGATTACCTTTAAAGAATGCATCCGTAAGTGGCTTTGTGCAAAGATGCTCACGTTCTTGTGGGCTTTGCACTGCATTTTTTCTGCCAAATTTCAAGATTCCATTTTTGTTGTTGTTGCTGTTGATTTTTCTATTTTCTCTAAGTTTGCTGCCATTGCCAAATGCCCCTAATACATCTCACATTTCATGCATTCCCCAGACTGGAAGAGCTGAGGCTTTTAGAGGGCTCTTAAAGGTAGCTTGGGGAAAATGAGGACCATCAGTAGTCAGGTGAAGAGCTTCAGTTCTCCAGTCCCTTCCTGGCACGGGAGAGCTGCTGTAGCTCCTCCTGCCTCTGAGGGGTCCTTGGGCATCTCAGCAGACTCCCCTGTGACTCCCTTCCTGGCTTTCCTTCCTCTGCTGCCTTTTTGCTGGCTTTTTGCACTTTACACACACTGTGTGAGGAGATAACTCCTTGAACCACACAGGGTCTCAAGTGAAGACATTTGACTGCTACAGGCAAAACTCTGTGGTTCTGGGTGGTGGATGGTGAAAACAGAAGTAGGTTTAGAATAATTCAGTTGGGTGGGACCTACAAGGAACATTGAATTCAGCTGCCTCAGTAGCCCTAGCTCTCCCTCATGAAAGGCTATCCCACAGGCAGGACATGCCGTTGCAAGCCCTTGTCCTGCCCATTCCCACCCCACAACACAGGGAAGATCAACTGTGGTGTAAATGCCTTCGTGCTTTGCTCCCTGAGCAGGCCAGCAGAGCTTTCCTCCTGCTGCAGGTGTCCTGGCTTGGCGGGCAGGTTCACAGTCCAGTGAGTGTCCTCGTACCTGCAGATCCCACCACAACATGCAATTACTCTCCCAATTTAAAAAAAAAAAAAAAAAAAAAAAAAAAGGGAGACATTTATGATCCCAGTCACAACTCAATGCACTATTTGAGTGAATGGTACATATGCTAAACAATACATGCATCAGGACTGCATTAATCCACATTGAATATGGATTCCCTCTAGACATTCAGTTTATAACCAAGTTGGCTATTTCCCTGTGTTTCTCTGGAGTTGGAGGGTGTGAAAAAGACATTTCTATTTCATTGACTAAGTTCCCAAGGGGGGAGTTTATGAAAGTGCAAGTGCATAATTTACTGCCTGACAGGATGAAGATGGTATCTGGTTTTAAAAAAACAGTGCACCCTGAAAAACAAAATTGCTAGAACAGACATTTGTTTTCCTTAAGTACCATATTTTAGAAGCATTTAATTTAGCTTAGAAGCACCGTTAAAAATATATGCATTGTAAATTGCAGCTGTATAACACGATATTTATCAGATAATGTCACTGAATAGTCTCCTGTTGCAATATAAATGCCATGGCATTTATAGAAAATAAATGTTGAAGTAGCAAGCTTTCTTTTCAAAGTGGAAAACCATTATCTCATCCAAAAGTGATAAATAAAATTATGAAGGTTTGCTTACAGGGTTGGTCTTAACCATAGCGGGGGGGGCTGACGTGGACACTCCATCAGTGTTCCCATGCAGCAAACCCAGCCTGGATGAGGGAAGCACATGGAATGGGAAACAACGTCTCAGAAGGAGCTGAGAGTATCCGGAAGGACAAGTCAGCTGCTAATGCATTTAAGGAAAAGAGATAAAGATGGAAAGTCGGGGATTTCCTGATATACAACTTAACATGATATTTATAATGAGATTCCTGCAGCACTCTCCTGGCTTCATGAATTTATCTTTCTGTGGTTCTGCTCCTTTAACCACTTTTTTGAGTGGTTTATGTGGTGTATTGCTTGCTTCTTTCTCTCTCTGTTTTTTCTCTCTGTGTTTTTCTTTGGACAAACCAAATCCACTGATCCTCTTCAATGATCATACTCATAGCAAATTCTGCCTTTCCATGCTCACTTCTTTCTCACACGCTTTGGTCTGCTCTGTAACATCACACAGTCAGAGCTGAGGTTGGATGTGCTGAGCTGAGCCAAATCCCTCCTTCTTCTCACCAAGTTCATCCATCCATCCATCCATCCATCCATCCATCCGTCCGTCCGTCCGTCCATCCCATCTCCCAGTCAGAGGTGCAACATATACCCAGCATGGCTCAACTGGTATGTTGTCAAAAGCACTTTGTATGATGAATTATATGATGAACACCAAAAATATATGTCTAAAATAACTTTTACATACAAGAAGTGGCTGGATGGATGGACAGCTGATTCACTGACCCATCAGCCGTGGATGAGAAGCAGAACACATCAGCAGAACCCACCACACAACAGCACCCAGGTTCCTGGGCCACATTCAGGAGAAGATATGTCAGCCTTGGTAGCTCCTTGGAGAGGGGTCCCACACTGAGCATTTCCCATCTGTGAACACTGAGGACCTCCAGGCTCTGCACCATGTCATTAAAATATCACAGCAGCAAGAGCTTGGAGAAGGATCACCAGTTCTGTCCTCTCCTGGGATAGGATTAGAGCCCTTCTGCAGAGGATGCTCCTGATTTGAACTTGCCCTTCCCTTTGAAAGCAGCCATTCTTCGCTAGCCCTTCCAGGCTGCTGAGCAGCCCCACGTCTGTTTGAGCTCCATGGATGAGCTTTGGTGAGCTCTACAGATAAGAGGCAACCATTGAAGCAACAATTCCTGCGTGCCAGGACTTTAACACATTGTATATGCAATGCATTCCCCCCCTTTACAGTGGTTATAATCTTCAAATCAATCCTACCTGGCAGTGGAAGTTTAACATTAATGACTTTCTTATTATGGATGGAAAAACCTTTCAGAGCTAATGAGCAGAAACAAGATCACTTGGCTCCTAGCTGAGGAGGTGACTCCCCGGTCACGACCAACACTTGGAGCAGAGGTGTGCAGTGCTTGCTTTAGCACAGCCCGAAGAGTTGGTCTGGCAGGTTACAGTGCCTCTGCCTTTGGAGCTGAGACCTGAGTTCAGAAAATGCTTTAAGGATCTCAGCTCCTCAAAATCAGGTATCAGGAAAAGGTTCTTCACCCAGAGGGTGGTCACGCACAGGAACAGGCTCCCCAGGGAATGGTCACAGCACCAAGCCTGACAGAGCTTGAGGAGCACTTGGACAATGTCCAAATTCCCTTAGGACGACACCCTCAGGCACATGGTGAGATTTCTGGGGTTGTCCTGTGCAGGGCCAGGAGCTGGACTCGATGGAGTGTGTGTGTCCCTTCCAATTCAGGGATTTCTGTGACTCTGTGAGTGCTATCAGCAGGGAGGAGGCAGCTACCCATCACCCTTCCCTGCAACAGGAGCTGGGACTGCTCCCAGGTGAAGCCTTGCTCTCCCCAGCCAGGGACAGCTGCTGATGTGTAAAATCGGGGGGGTTCAGTTTAATTTTATCTTGACAGCCAGGAGAAATCAGGACCCGACCAGTTACACATTTAATTTCCAAGCTGGTCCCGCAGGGCAGGAGGAGCGGGTGAGCCAGGGAGGGTGAGCTCCTGCCCCAAGCGTGCCAGGCATCCCGCAGTGCCCTGGGGTGGTGGCATCTGCCCTGGCATACCTCGGGGAGCAGCAGCCGCAAGCCTGGCTGCTGGAGGAAAAATAAACAACGACAGTGAGTCACAAAGGCAAGCAGCATATGACGGGGACAGGTACTTATGCAAATAAACTGTTAACACCCAGCCAGACAGAGCAGATAAGCCTCCTAGGCCAGCTGGAGGCTTCTTCATCCTGCTGGGGGGAGGAGGAGGAGGAAAACAGCTCTAGGACAACAATGGAAAACCGAAAAGCAAGAGCAAGGCAGCTCTGGAAAGGTTGCACAGGGATGCCTGGTTTGGGTACCAGTCTGCTGCATCCTGCCATGCCAGTGTATCCCTGGGCTGCTCTGCTTCCAGAAGCATCCTGCCGTGCCAGTGTGGGTTAGTGTGTACCAGGGTGCCAACACTGACATCTCTGGGGGTGCTGGGCGCCTGCCAGGACACATTTCCCAACATGCCCGTGGCAGCATCCTGCAGCAAAGTTTGAGATTTGTGAGGCTGTGGCACAGGGGCTGCACGGGGAGCTGCTTTCCCCCCGTTTGGAATATCCCTGTAACTCTTCCCCCTGCCCTCTCAGCTGACCAACACCCTCAGAAGCATGAACGAGAGGCAAATTATTCTTCTGCAGCAGTGTCGGGGATCCCCCAGGATCCCCATATCTGGCCTGGCTTGGGCTGCTGATAACCAGATAGAGGGGTTTAAAATAATCAAGCCTAAGCAGCTGAAAACCAAACTGGAATAGGTAATGGGGTCAGAAAACAAACACTGCAGGGCACAACACACACACTTGGGGTGGGCTGAGCTGGGAGCTGTGGTGCTTCCTCAGGATGCTGCCCAAGACCCAGAGCTCTGCCCTCCTCTGGTAGTGGGAAAGTGCAAAAGACCCCAAATGTTTCACAGAGAGTCCTGAGAGCCCCGTGGCACCTTCTCACCCCACTGCAGCCACCACCAAAAGCCTGAGTCAAAGAGGAAAGGATTTTACTGCCCCAGAGCTCCGCTAGTCCCAGCCCCAGCAGCTCAGAAGGTGCAGACACCTCCCTGCTCCTGTAGCATCATCACCCACTCCTCGTTCACTGATCCCCATCCCACGCTGTCTCTGCCAACACCTCCACCTGCCTTGCCTGTGGGCAGGGAAGAGGGGACAGAAGCACCAAGGAAAGGGGAATTATTAAGTTTAGGGAATTTGTTTTGCCTGGTGCTCAGATTTGCAGCTCGTTTTAATGACGTAATGCTCCAATGGTGAGAAGCCAAAGTTTGCCCTTCCTGTGGTATTCCCTTAGGAAAAGCATATTACTGCAATGTAAAATTGAAAATTGAAACAGGCTGGTGCTTCACCAGAGAAAATGCCTCTCCCTTTTCCCTATTCAGTGAGGCGGGGATGAATGTTGTGAGGTTTGAAAGAAAAACTGAAAAAGCCTTTAATTAATCCCTGGAGGCTAAACCCTGCCAGATATGGACAGGATTTCTCCTCTGTCTCCTTTTTGGAGCAAGAACATGAAACTGCCTTCCTGCTGCAGCTCTTTCCAGGGGATTCTCAGGTCCCAGAGGAGGATCCAAAGCATTTTACAGGGATTTTTTTTTATGGAGAGGATTGCTGCCAGGGAAGCCTCATTGCTGTCCCAGGACAGTGAGGAGACAGAGCCCCTGGCTCAGACTTTTGGAAGCTTTTACCTGCTGGGAGGAAACTTCTCGAGTTCAAGGTCAGGTCTGTTTGTCTTCCCTCCTGACAGACGTAAACTGTTATGCAATATTCAGGAAGTCACTTTTATCAGACTCAATTCAATTTCTAAGATTAAGAGCATGGAAAAACAAATACTAGTGCTGGATGGAAAGTGCTGGCACTAACCAGTCCAACACTGTTTGGACAAGGATTGCTAATAGGGTATCTCTCATTTCCACAAGTAAGTAGGAGCAGGTCGCAAAATGTGCTGCTTTTTATGGGGGGCTGATGAGGAGCAAATTTAACCCTTGCTTGGAGGGCAGAAACCATAGCAAAGTTTTTTTGGAGAACAACTTCTGTGTTTGCTACTGCAGCATCCGGGAACATCCCAGGATGTAAATGCAGGGCTCAGCCCCTGGCCGAGGGCTTCATTGTTAACAGTGCCCGTGCTGGACACCCCTGCCCTGCCTGGCAGGGGCGTGGCTGCAGGACAAGTAAAAGCTTTGCTCACAAGAAACTCGACTTGCAAGGGAGCAGACAGAACACAGAGCATGTGCAATTTTCACAGGGATCATCACTTGGCACAGCACAGCGGCCTCATTCAGAAAACGCACTGGGAGGAAGCACTGGAAAAAAGAAATCTCAACTTGCAGAGGGAAAACTGTCCTAAGCAAGACTCAGGCTGGTCCTATGATCCAGAAAGCCTGAAGTCCTTAAAGAAAAGCACCAGGAGCTGCAATGGATCATTTGATTTCTGAAGGGCCATGCCAGGGATCACACCAGCCCCAGCCTGGAAGACATCGTCTCTCTCATGACACTTTTCCAACCAAGGGCCTTATAAAGTTTCAGTAGTAACCACTATTGAGATTAGTTCAGTGCTTTCTGTCAGTACGGGAATAAAATTTGAAATTTAGCTTCCAGCACTGTGAACTCCCTTAATTCAGTACCTTGTGTATAGATATTATACACAGAGAAAGTTAAAATGTAGAAATAAGGAGCTCTGGCATTTGATAAAAGCTAAGGGAGAACCTGAGGTTTGAAAGAAAACCATTAGCAATAGCAGATTTGCAAGTTCAGCTGTGGGAAGGACCACAAAATCCAAGCACATGCTATATATCTTCTTTTTATTGACTGCTTTGTGGGAAGCTGCATTTCTTGTTGGAGTTGGGAGCTACAGCTTGCACTCTGTGTTGATTTTGATTATAGAGTGGTGGTAATTAAACCTCTGGAGCATTAAGTTACCATTTTAACCAAATGCCTGCATTTTATCTTGATGGGAAATTGAGAGTGAGACTCAGATTTTTACAGTAAATAAAAACTGTTGGCTGTTTCACAGATAATCCTTTTCCTCAGCTTATGTATGAGAAAATCCTCCTGTACAGTTCCTTCCAGCTTTTTGCAGAAGGAACCTCAGCAGCAGACCTGCCAGCTTCTGCACACTGTTCAGCTTGTAAAATGATAATTACAATCATAATGTCCCTCCTTAATGACACTTTTAATCCAGAGACCAGTATCCTTATCTCCGTGTAAGCAAACAGAAGCTTGCAGAATTTTGCTCCAGTGATATAAGTGGCCAAGGTCAAAGTCAGGAGTTACCCAGCACCCAGGTGCAGTCTATCAGCAATATCCACTGCCTGTCTCTGAGGTAACGCTCTTATCTGCAGACAGATAGGGAAGGTGCAAATCTGGTTAATTCTTAGACAGTTCTGTGCTGACAGGCACAGGTCTGCCTGGCTGCACACCTGTAGCTTAGGAATCGGGCAAATACGGCCATTTCAGGTTGTTACTGTCACCGTGTTCCATCCTGAGCCTGCCTGAACAAGCGACTGAACCAGGTGAATCCCTCAGATCCACTATTTTATTGCAATTAGCAGCAATATTGTTGAAGTAGGACTGAGATACTCAGCAAGAGGCTGCGAGGCTGCAGTGTGTGCTGGCTGCCTCGGGTGCAGGCAGGGACATTAAGTGCTCTGGAGATCAGTGACTCTGATAATAAACAGTTGCTTGTGCAGAGGATTGGGCTCAGCCCTTTCAAAGCGAAGCCGTTGCCACAGAGTCTTTCATCCTCTGCTTTCGGAGTAAAGTGCATCCTCCCTGCACAGAGCAGCAGCAGGTTTACCACAAAGTGTTTGCAGGATTTGCTGTCTGCAGAGGCAGGTATTACTCACCCAGTGGCTCCTTATGCAAATGTGCTGCCGTCACCGGGAGAGCAGAGCCGGGAGCTGGAATTCAGGCTGCTGGAGATGCCCATCTGTGCGTGCCACCCGAGAGCAAGGACAGCCACAGGGTTCCTCTGGGGCCGTGTTTCTGAGCAGACAGTGCTCCGGCAGATCTGTGGGTTCACCGGTCACATTGGAGCATCGGGAGCTGCATCTTTTGGTGGAGACCAGAGTCTGAGACTGCATCGCTTTACTTTCCTCATCACTCCCCCTCCAGCCATCTGTTGAGAGGAAATGTCTGTCACAGCACGTGGGGGCCGGTTCAGAGACTCCTGCAGACCTCAGCAGAGCTCCTGGCTGCGCAGCTCCCTCGGGGAGAGCTCTCAGGGGGAGACGCCTCAAGCACACAGAACTGCTCCCTCCACAGCAAGGCCACTGGAGCTCAGGCAGGACCCAAGTCACCTGCCAGAGACCAGGAGCAGCACTGCTCCTCAGCATCCCTCCCCATCTGCACGAGGAGTCTGGGAGCTCCCCCTGCACACCCTCAGCCAAGGCTGTGATGAAGGTTTCTCCAGATGGAAACACAGTTGTTGCTGGTGTGGTTGGGAAACTCAGAGAGAGGAAGGCAGCTTCCAGTTTGAAGAGGATCACAAAGAAGTCACTTATTTTGGAGAAGCCTGGAAAGAGTACAAATTAATCTATTTTTCTTATCTAGTAAAGGTAATGAAAACTGAAGGAAGTATTGCTACTGATGCTACTGGATCCAGGATTTCTCACCTTCTTCTCATCATACCATACTGAGATATGATGCCCTCCAAGTGTAACTGATAAATTCCCCAACCCATTTCTATCTGTTCTACATCTTGGTTTTATATTCCAACAGAAAAAAATCCCAAAAAAACAGTATAAAATCCCATTTTTTCTTCCAAACCAAGCAAACTAAGGAAGGAAACCAAATCTACTTAATGTTTCTAGATGTAAATATTTAAGGTAAGAGAAAGAAAAAGGTGATTATCTTCTCCATTTGACAGGACAAATATAAAAGTGTCTTCTTTGAAAAATTCATCTAAGCATTATTCTGCGTTCTGACATTAAGGGAAATTGCATTTTTTCCCAGAAATGGTAAACTGCTCTGGTGGTTTGGAAAAACATAAGTAAGAATCTATTTTTCAATTATATTTCTTTTTTTCCACAGACCACTGCCATTTTTTATTTGAGTGATGGCCAGAGTTGTAAAGGATAAGTCACCACAAGACAAAATTTTCTCAGAGTATTTTTCTGCTATGAACTTCTGGAAATATCAAAAGAAACCAAGTCTGTGTGAAGCTGGTGTCCTGTGAGGAAGAGCCAGGCTGGGTACACCCACAGTCACCAGTGTTTTATGACACTGGGTAAGTTACCAGAATCAGTAATGATATTTTTAAAAATCCATTAATCAAAAACTAAATTGGGGAAATACCCAGATAACTCAAAAATACTGCAAGGGCTCTACAGAGCAGCCCAGTCAGTGTTTTCCACTCCCCTATGCCTCCCAGTCGGTCAGGAATAGGTTATTTTCTGCCATCCTCATTCTTTTCTCCATTTCCTTCTCAACCAAGTGATCCCAGGCTGGATTTCTTGGAACTATGTCTCAAACTTGCTCTTTTAATCATGTCTAAAAGTTTATTTTTTAAAATAATCTCCTCCAAGCTCCCCTCTTCTTACATCAGTTATTACAAACTCTGTTTTAGCAGCTATCCTCAAGGCCACATCAATTCACTCCACAACCCTACCAGTCCTTCAGTTACATAATTTACGAGCTTCTTGCCTTCTGTTCTTTATTCCTGTTACCTTTGCACATCTCCTCTTACCTGGCTGAACCAACAACCTACCTACATAGGCCAGCCCACAACCTTTACCCCACCAGGCTCTGTAATCCTTCTGTCAGCTCCTTCCCAAAGCTCAGACACATGTTCTGCCCAGCCTTCTTTTAAGCCTGGGAAAACCTTCCCGATAAAATCTGAACAGCCACTCCTTTCTCCTCCTTCAAAACTATCCTTACAACTCACTTCTGCCAAAAACCCAGCCAAACTTACCTTTGGCTGTGGCTGGGCAACATGAATCAGGATTTTCTTCCCTCCTTCCCTTGCTCTCTATCTCTGCTCTCAGCTAAGCATTAGCCAAACTAAATTATGCTACCAAAGAAAGGTCATTACCTTAGAATATATGTATATATATATAATACACACACACACACACACGTGTATATTTTGTGTGTGTGCATGTGCTCTATATCCCCTTGGCTCCTAGTGCCTGCAGAACACAAGTCACTTAGAGCAGGGGTTGTCTTTTTCCCTCCACTTTTGCAGAGGAGCTCACAGAGCCATGGCTCCATTCCTGTGCATGCTCCCAGAATATAAACATGTACTGATAACAGAGCATTCCCTGGAGGAAAGGTGCAGCAGAGCTGGGAACCACCAGTGAGCTGAAGCTGTCAGTGGCACAGTGCAGAGGGCGAAAGGAGATCAGACTGATCAGATAAGGGCCTGGAGTGTCCGGGCATGGGGAATGGCTTCAGACTGACAGACGCTGGTTATTACAAGAAATTCTTCTCTGTGAGAGTAGAGAGGCCCTGGCACAGGTTGCCCAGAGAAGCTGTGGCTGCCTCATCCCTGGAAGTGTTCATGGCCAGGTTGGATGGGGCTTGGAGCAACCTGGGAGAGTGGAAGGTGTCCCTTCTATGGCAGGGGTTGGAACAGATGTGCTTTAAGGTCCCTTCCAATCTAAACCATTCTATCATGATTTATTGACGATTGATTAATCAATTTTACAGTTAAAATATCCTTTATGTAGTAAAACACTTGAATTAATAAGAATTTAGCACAGAGGAATGAGATAGAAATCTCTCACATATCTTTCCAGTGACTCCAGGATATGATGAATCTGAGAAATGCAGCTGAGCTGTGAGGACACAACCAAAGTTACTGTGCTAAGGTGGGTCTGCACTGCCCAAATGTCCCTTTTCCTGTTGTCATGATGTGGGACAAACAGCAGGTCCCACATAACACAGGGCCAGGAATGTTCCCAGAAAAGCTGAAGCCATGGCCAAATAAGAGGCTTGGAGTATCTGCCAGAAGGGATGTTGCTGTAGTTCCAGTTAAAATATTATGTATAAAACATTAAAGGTGGCAGGGTGAGTGAATCTCGTCTCCCTTGAGATGGCTTGAGAGGACTGGGATCTAAAAAAATCCTATTAGGATGTCTTCAGTGTCCAGGTACCCTTAAAAAAGCTGTTTCTAAATAGTTAATAAAAATTGCAGATTTTTTATAAGTACAAACTATGGAGTTTCTGTGTTCTTTGTAGATTCTGTAACAAGAGTGAAATACAAGAGCAGAGAGCACTGAAGCTGATGGTATCAGGTGTGGGAGGAAGTGACCACCAGCATGCTCAGAAGCTCCTGTAGTTCCCTGGTCCAGCTCATCACAAAGCTTCAACACAGTTAGAAACATCCCAGATTCTCTGCACTTAAACCACACTTCATTCCCAACGAAAAGCTCCCAGAGTTTTCAGCCTTAACTCCTAAGCCAAACCCATATTACAACAGCTAAAATGTCAGAGCTAATTAAGCAGAGGAAGCCATGCATAAAGCCGCCAAGATGTGCATCTGCCACCAAGGAGAAACCCCATTCCTGCAGCGCGTGCCAGGGCCCGGCGTGCACCACGTCCTCCCAGAGGCAGAGCTGGCTGGCAATTTGGTCAACCCTGAATGACATGCTGGAGTGCTGACTTCCCTTGTGGTTTCAAAAAAAAAAAAAAAAAAAAACCCACACCAACCCAGCTTTAACCCATGATTTTAAGTGATGCCCAGGGGTATGTTTAAGGCACAGCCAGTACCAAATTCCTGCCTGAGCACCATCGGGCCCTGGTGGGGGTTGCACAGCAGATAAGAGAACCAGGGTGTTTGGGCAATTAGTTTTAACCATCATTATGTAATATTGATGTCATATTGACCACACATATATATGCTGGCACAGGGACTGGAATTACATTGATTTAGTGAATTGATAGCGTGCACCAGTGCCAAGCTACCAGGTCATTGATCAGCTGCCTGGGCTGAACTTCAGTGTGTAATTTCCAGCACAATGTGACTGATCAGCAATACCATAATTGGTTGCAAATGTCCTTCCTTCTATTTGTTTTGTTAAGTGGCTTTTTCATTAACACAGCAGAGCCAAGAAAATAAATATGACTTTACTATTGGCTTGCAGGCAGAGAATAGCTGAGAACTAGATGCAGACTGGGACAGGACTGTTCAATATTGTCAAACCAGCACTCCTCACTCCATTTTTTTAGTTATAAATTTTCTATTTTGCTGCATTTAGGGCCTTGATTGCTTCAGAAGAGATGGCCTTTGGCTAGAAGGGACTTGGCCGACGCTATGTTCAGTAAAACACAAATTTATTGAATTCATGGCCCCAAATGCCCCAAGTCAATAGGTTTATTATTAGGCGAAGCCATGATGTCTCTACTTGGAATATGGCCCTCGGCTGTCTCTGCAAAGAGAGGGAACTAAGTCCAGTCCCTGGGAACAGACTCTCTGCTCCTCACAGCAACACCCAGGCATCTGAGCAAGCCCAAAAACCCAGAACAGGCACAGGGACTTCAAGGGAGGTGGCACCTCCCTCCTGAACACCAAATCCAAGGCTGAACCAGGCAATGGATCCCTTCTCCAGAGCCCCATCCCAGCTCAGCCCTGCTTCTGCAGCACTGCCCTGCACATCTGCAGGATCACGTGAAGTGGGCCTTGCTCTTTGAGAGAGCAAAAAGTGCCAGATGTGGTCTGGGCCTAAGTGAGTTGCAAAGTTCCTGAAAATATTGACTCAGGCATTGTATCTGTGGGCAAGTGCAATTATTTGAACAGGAGAAAGACAGAAGTGAGCTGCTGTGGCACCAGCTATGCCATGAAATAGCTCTGTATATCACCCAGATTATTGCATGCCCTTCTGATTTCCAACAGATGCATAAATCATCATTTTCTGGGTCTGTGACTCCTCAGTACCTGCTTTTAAATGCTCTTTCCATCTCTTCTTTTACCCTGTTGTATTAATGTCAGCCCATTTCTGGCTATATTCTAAACATAAAAAACTCTGTAGGGCCTGAGCAGGAGTAGTGGTTATCTGGTGACTTCACAGCAATGAAACATTATTACAGACCTTTCACATGAGTCACCACAGTGCATTAGAGGAGAAAAGGCAATAAAAAAATAAATGTCAAAAAGAATAAAGGTGTTGGGTCAGGACAGAAGAACCAATCCATTATTTTTCACTATTTTCAGCAGTTTAGGACTTTCTACTTTGATACTTTTCATCCACTGGACTCTGCCGAATAGAGCCATTGTTTTGCTCCTATTAGCTCCCTGAAAATACCTGACAATGGTTTACTCCAGCGTGAATAAAACTAAACACTAAGCTACTTAACCAATGTGTGTTCTTTGAAGTATTGGATTTAAATCTCCAGGATACCAGCATGTTGCAAACAGGCACACTTAATTAATGATGCTGAAATATTTCCTCAGATCAGGATGGAAGTGTTTGATACCTATTGTTTTATTTTCAGTTCAATTCAGTTGCAGGTTTCACAAGGCTCTGGAGGGCCAGACCTGCAGGACTGGGGATGATGAAATTTGGCTGAAGCAGTGGTGAACAAGGCTTCACTCCCTACCTGTTCAGGGCATACAGGGCTGAGGACTCTGATTTTGTCTACACTTTATAAAGAGCTCAGCATAGTCATTACTCAGCAAATAACTAAAAGAAACAGGCTTGTAATTTGGTTTGTTCAGAGGGTTGCAAATTATTGGCATCTACTATGCCCTGATGCATGTACAACTCAGGGAAAACACCCTTCATGTAAGGGCCTGTCCTGCAACTTCTGCTCAGAATATTTGCTCCTTGAGTGGGGTCACAGAAACCATCACCCTCTGTAATGTCATGAAGCAGCAGGCGTCCTCCCCTGTGTTGAATTTTGGATGTGCTCTTCAGCGTTCTGGTGCCTCGACCTGCTGAGCCCTCCCTCCTCCCATCCCGACCTGGCTCCTTGCCCCCTTTGCTGACTACTTCTGTCCTGTCAGACTGCTCCTTCCAAAGCCTAAATCCCAATTTCACAGGAGCTCTACCTCCCCAAAGTCCAGAGCACTGCTCCCAGCAATGCACACAGCAAACCAGAAGGTTGCTTTCCATGCAAATGGCAACATAAATCTGCCCAGAATGACTGGAGGGGTTTGCATTAATTGAGCCTTAAGTTTTTCACCCCTGCTCTTAGTAGGGAAGAAGATTGGTTTGGTTTGCAGCTATTCCAGAAGTTTTACATGAGAGAGAAATGCTCACCAGCTCTCAATGATCTGTCAAGGGCAGTGTCTGATTCTTGGCAGGAGCCTCTGCTGAAACACCAGCGAGCATCTCTCCCACTCCCAGCACAGCACTGCTGCCAGTGACTAAGCAGTTTCTATAAATCAAGCACAGCAGCACAGTTCAGAAGCCTAATAATAATCTGAAAATGTACAATAATGATAATATGGTGGTTTTAATGGTAAGAAGGTCACAGATAAGTATAATAGGCATTCTGATGTTGAGACTTGTAGCTTGGTTTCAAATAATTTCAACATTCTATTTGATGTCTAGTCTTAGAGCAGTAGAAACTGGAATTAAACAATGCAATTCAAACACAGCAAAGCTGTAATCTGATTTTATGTCCTACTTCTAGCCTTGCTGCTTCACCTTTTCCTCTGAGCCCTCCATCTCTCCTATGATGAAGTATTTGTCACTACCTGTCTGGGGGCTGGAACCAGCTTGCCTGCTGGAATGCCAGCAGTGCTGCTGTTCCCCATCCTGCTCTATTTAGCAGCAGAGGCCACCACAGCAGGTGGATGTTCACAGTTTGGCTGTGAATGTCCTCCCCAGTGCCGCAAACACCCAAGGCTTTGCATCCCGAATGCCTGACAGTGCCCCTGCAGCTGGCACAGGACCAGTGCTGCTCATTCCATTTACTGTAACTGTCTCATTAATACTTTGCTTATAGTGGTACAACTTAATCCAACTAATTGCCATCATGAACCAGCAGCACATTAAGGCCCTGGTTATAAAGGACTATTGTGTTGCACCAAATGTAATCCTTCTTAAAATGTCCTGTGTTGGTACCTGCCAGTTTTCCAAGATTCCATCTGTGTAACACACTGACACGGAAGGTTTTGCAGACCTTTGATGTCTGTACCTCAGCAAACATCTCTCAAGCAGGCACAGCTTTGCACTGCCAGCTCTTTTGGGGCAGGAATGGTTTGTTCCACGTGTGCTCAGTACCGAGCAGTACCAGATACCGTGGCTGGAAGTAATAGACATTCCCAGAGCAAGGTTAATGGAAACCTTACAAACAGCTGTCTCCATGTAGTTCTATTGGGAGAAGCCATTTTCCTGGAGTTTCCCCACATAGTCTCCAGTGCAGTGTGGCTCAGGACAAGGCAAACTCTCCTCAAAATGTGAAGGTTCAGCTTTGGATGTTTTTTCAAGGAGGAAAGGGACTGATGCTGAGCACCTGCTGATCCAGCTCTGCCCCGTGCCATTCATTAGACCTTTCAGCTGGTCTAGTGTAAATCTCCCTGCCCAGTACAGGGGGATTGGAACTAGATGATCTTTAAGATCCCTCCCACCCAAACCATTCTGTAATTCTATGATTAGCCAGAGTTGTTCCTGATGGCCCAGACAAAGCAGGGACTTTGGTGATGCACCAGCTTTGTGATGGCCTGCTGTGCAGTACAAAAGAAAACATCTCTGGATGCATAAAACCATCCCACAGCAGCAGTTTATCCATCAGCTTAGGGAAAGATTCCTGTATCAACACCAGCCCTTTGCCCAGCAGTCATCCTTCACTGCCTGCATGCACAGTGCATTCCAAAGCTACTCCATCGTTAGGGAATGAAAAACTTAATCCATAATGTGTCATCACCATATTACCTTGCAAAACAACATCATGCTTATCAAGTATCCAAATAGTCCAGCCCCTACATCACACTCTTGTCACATAGTCAAAGACCTGAAACTCAAACTGGAAAATAATCCAGTTGTATTTCACTTCAATGTGCTTAACTAATGCCATGCATAATTTCTGCACGGTGGGGAAACTGAGGCATGGAGGGAGAGCAATGTGTTTAGGATCCTGCAGATCCTGCAGCCTCATCAGGCCAGGGGGAAGAGCCTTGCTGCTCCATCCCATGATCCCACGTGTGCCCACACAGCTCCCGGGAAGCCCTGCACTCCACTCCTGCCCTGGTTCATGGGGCCTGGCTCCAGCTCCCCTGCAGCTCAGTTCCTGATTGGGACCACAGGCAGCTGTAAGAATTAATCAAACCCTCCACCTCCTGTTAATCCCCTTCTCTGCCGGCAAGTACATCACCAGTATTTAAGCAACTAAAAATCAGCCTAATTTTCTGAGTTCCTGGATGTCTGCATTGAGTTTAGAGACATCTGAGGTTCCTCAGAACTGCTGAAAATCAGGACATTGCTCTAGAATTAGTATTTATGTCTCTTTATTTAATCTTAAATGAAGAGAATAGCAGAAGCCCACAATATCCTACCTGAGCTGAAACTCAGATGAAGGTGGTGTTACAGCCAAGGCACTGCAGTGGGTTATAGGAAATCCTGCAGAAATCACTTAATTTCCGTGTGCCCTATTTCCACATCTGTGAAATGGGGATAACAAGACATCATGTTGCAAGGTGCTGAGCCACGAAGAGTTATTATGGGAGCTGCAGAAGTTGCTATAAATACCTGAAGAACGAGGGCATTCAGTGTTACACTAATAGAATACAAAGTCTATAAAAGCCTTTGCGTTTTAGAGATGAAGGTTTGAGATAACTACAGGAAGCTAAAATAATCCTCCCAGAGCTTTGTCCACAGACACTGATGTTCCCCTGCAGAGAGGGGTGGTGGGAAGGCAGAGTTTATTCTTTACAGGAATGGGGATCTAAGAGCCTTCAAGCTGCTGACTGCTTGAACTTCACTTGCACAAGGAGAAGGTTGTAGTTTCAAAAGTGAGCAGCAGGACTTTGGAACTCACTTTCAAGTTCAAATTAGGGCAGATTTGGAGACCACAGACATTTTACCACTGTTGGGCTGGTCTCTTGGCTTTCTCATAAAGTCAGGTTATGTCAAGTCCTCTTCACATCACCCAAATGGTACAAAAAAGCTTTAGAAGAAATCCATCCCAGGCTTCTCACTGCAGTTCTGGCCCTTTCCTAAATTAAAAAGGTGCTCAATTCCTGCACAGCTGTGACCTCCTACTCCTTGGACTTACAGAGACTCTCCTGCCAGATCCAGCAGATACAGACAAAACAAATGGGTGAATTCTAAGGAGAGGGGAGGAGAGAGACCTGCCCCAGCACAGGTGGTGCAGCAAGGCTTGGCTGGAATCACAAACCTCCCTTTAGGTTATAGAGCCTGTTTCTGTGGGCAGCCGCAGCTAGCAAGTCTGTGCAGCCCAGCCCCGAGCCGGGAGGCAGGAGCGAGCAGGCTCAGACAGGGGCACAGCTCCACCTGGTTGTACCTGCACTCCCAAGGGGGTGGTCAGCGGCCTCTCCAGCCTAGAAGACCCCATTATTTCCCCTAAGGGGCTGCAGTAGTTTGGCTTTCCTTTGTAACCCTTCCCAGACCTTTGGAAGGAGCCCATGGGCGCCTCTGCACTTACTGCAAGTGAAAAATATCTCTAGAGGAATCTCAAGACTCCTGCAGAACTGAGGATCAGAGGGATTTGGAAAGGCTAATCACCCTCGTGCAGGTTAATTGAGCAAAGAGACAGCAAAGGAGCTTCCCATTGAGGGTTATTTCCCCCTGCTGTGCTGGTGGCTGTGATGAGAGGCAAAGAAGAAAGAACAGGGGAAAGCTGTCAATAATCCCATCTCACCACTATTACCATCCCTCCTGTACATTATACTGGCAGCAAAAGGGAGGTGCCTCAGGCAGAAAAATAGCATGAAAAGTATTTTGCTACCCCCGACCTTGTCAAACAATATTTGTTCCTGGTGAGATGTTTCATTTCTCCAATTCAGCTGTTTTCCCAACAAATGGATCTACACCTTTTACAGGTTGCTTCTACAGGTTAAAAATTGACTGAACACACTGATTTCATGAGACCTCTGGAGCTTCAGCAGCTCCATCAAAGCTGCAATCAAATGCATTTATTGAGCTCTATATGTGAGAGAGATTAAGATGAATTATGAGTCTCTCCCTGTTAATTGCAGGGTCTACCTGACCATCCTGCATGTGCCAGTCAGTGGGGAAGGAGAAATTAATTTACTCCTAGAGCAGCCATGGTTAAAATGCGCAGGACAAGGTTAATTTGAAGTGCTACTCTGGCAGAGTAGCTCCCATTCACATGGGAAATGTTCAGTAGAAGGGGATGAGAACTCAGATCAGTGAGTGCTGGAGCCACTGGAAAAATATGTGAAAGATTCCTGTTTAATTCCTCTGGGCTTAATTCTTACTAATTTGAATATATTACTACATAAAAGATAATTTAACTGTAACATTGTTTAATTAATCATGATAGAATGGTTTAGGCTAGAAAGGACCTTAGAGCCCATCTTATTCCAACCCCTCTGCCGCACTTCCTTGTAGACCAGGTTGTTCCAACATGGCCTTGAACACTTCCAGGAATGGGGCAGCCACAGCTTCTCTAGGAAGCCTCTTCCAGCACCTTACCACCCTCACAGGGAAGAATTTCTTCATAATATCTGATCTAGTGGTCAAGTAATGTTCATTAAGGTGAAGTGGTGAACTCAAAACTGATAAAGTACGCTGTTAGATCTGCTGGAAGAAATCCTGGATGCTCATAAATCACCAACAACCAAGGAGAGCCCCAAGTCCTGTGTGGGTGACTATAACTGTATATCCAGAGCCACAGCCTGGGAAAAGATCTAGTATTAGACTAACATATTTGGGGGGAGAAAACACTCCTGGGGAACAGGCTTTTGTGCACATGCCTGCCACCACATCTCCTGGATCCTCTTCTGCAGCCTCTGAGACAGGGTGAGACTGAGCCTGCTGGAAGTAGGGTAAGGAGCCAGCTGGACCCCAGCATGGTACAGTCTGAGACCTTTCACACTTGGCAGAAGCCAATCTCGGTCACGTGCCTCTAGTGAGGGAAGAACCAGCTTGTAGAGATTTTGATTGCAGAGTTCAGTTACAGCAGAAAAAACTGACCTCAGAAAAAGTCCCAGCCTCTTTCCTGCACTTGGGAAGAATTCAAGGCAGGGAGGACACAAGGGGCAGCCTCACATTCTGAGATGGAGCAAACAAAAAATTTGTATTTAAAAGCCTCCAGACTCTGGGGGAGTTCAGGTCCAAATCTGTGCTTTCCAACTTCACACTTCTCCCTTGTTGTGGTATCTCGTTTCACTTGGCTCTCTGGCTGTGTTTTTCAAGAAGCAGCCGTGGAAACCCATTGGTTTCAGTTCTGTCTAATATTCTGGGAAATTGTTCAGAAAGCTGGAATTTGACCAAAACTCATATTTAAGCTCCACTGGACCCTTCAAGCACCACTGTTAGCATTCTAATAACCATAAAATTTCACATGTCAGAGCCATGGATCCAAACTTCTCCCTTGAAGAGTTGCTTATCACAATGAGTTACTCCATGGTGTGGCTCTCTTCGAGGCACCTCTCCTATAAAGAGGCATCCATTTCAACCCTTTTACAGAAACTGCCAGTTTGTTGTTACAAGCCCAAAGCAGAATCAGTCACATCTGGTAGCTGCAGTTCCAGTGTTCTGGAAACATTGCTCAAAACCGTGCGGGGCTCAGGGTGACTTTGAGGCCACTCCAGCTTCTCCTGTCCCTCCATGTCCAGCCCAGCCCTTCCTCATGCACCTTAAGCAAATCCACCACCACTATTCAAAATCCTAAAGCAGTTTATTTAAATGCATTTTTAAACTTCCAGCACATGCATGTTTCCTGTTATTTCATCAAAGACTTGGATTTCTTTTTGGTGACATAATTTGTCCACACATGCGGTTCGTAACAGAAAAAAGGTTGATCAAAGAGTAGCAGGTAAGTCTTATTTATTGCCTGATAATGAGTTAAATTGCTGCTATAGCTTTGTATTAGCAAGCTCCACATTTAGTGCTTTTATCAGCATTTCAGCTGCAACACACTCTTCAACTTCAGATAGACAATTTAGTAATCAGAAAAAAGAGATTTCCCCCCCCCCGACAGAGCTCAGTGCCAATGTGAGATGCAGAAGACTGTAACTTACAGCTAGTGATGAACCCAGACAAAATACTGGGTGTGTACCAGGTGCAGAAAGATGGGAGCAATGCTCAGCTGACTGACCATGAGACAACAGTGCAGGTCTGCAGTGCTCATGGAGAAGGCCTCTGCCTGGGAGGAGAGCAAAGGCAGCAGAAATGGTTGAAAATATAAAAGCAAGCCGTGGGAAGCAGTAACTGTCAGAAATTAGATTCAACTTCAGTTTGGGACAAACCCTCAGTTATTTGGATTGATCAGTTCAATTATCCAGCAGAATAAAATGCTTCATTTTCATATCATGTAGCCTTCTTTAGGAAAATGTCAGACATTAGAAGACTGCTTCACAGATGCTACTGACTCTGCCTCCCTTCCTGGTAATACCAACATCCCTGGGTTTCAGTCTTGGGTGGGATGCCAGGGGGTCAGGCAACATCTTCCAGAGTGACCACCTAGATACACAGTGCCTGTGTTTTTAACCATTCGTATCACCTATAAAATAATTTTTATCTTTTTTTAAATTCATACTACTTCAGGAGTACAGGGCTCTGGGAGCATTTGTGGTCCTGTGTCAGCTGGAGTCTCTGGCTGCATCTGAACACTCCACATCTCTTTGAACTTCCTCTTGCCCTCCTGCACCCTAAGAAAGGTATGTCATACCCTGCACACTGCAATAGTAAACCTAATCCGCCTACGCCCAAAAGTAAACTTTCATTTACCAGCTAGAAGGTGGCCCTGGACAACATCATCTCCCCAACACAAGCCCTGTAGTCCTGGGGAAGAGTCATATTTCGCTGAGTTCTTCAGCCTCTGCCACAAGTCATTCTACTAAACTTAACTTTAAACAAAGAGGTTTAAGGTTTAGAAGTGCTTATAGGGATGGAAGGCAGGAGGCCTCAAAAGCCCAGCAAAGCCCTCAGTACCTGAGCAAGGGGAGCAGAGCAGACCCACAGGTCACAGCCAGGCTCAGGTAAGAGCCCACATCATCAGGGAAGTTTGTGGAGATGGGGCAGCTCAAAGGACACGCCACAGGTCATGGTGAGACCCAGCGAGGGTAATCCAGGTCAGACACCATCCAGCAGTTCACAAGCAGGGCCATCCTGGCAGACGGTCCTGAGCCTGAGGGAGGGCATGTACAGCCAGCACAGTCTGTGGCTGAGCTGGAGCCCAGCACCTCCCTGATACAGCTCAGGGGGAGATGGAGGGTCCTGGGTTGAGCTTAGATGGACTCCTGAGCAGAGAGTGAGGGTGTCCCCAGCTGAGGGGACCCAGCTGCCCCAGGTCGTTCATGTCTGTTAGTGCCCACAGCTGACCCTGGAGCCTGTCACAGTCAGAACATTCACTTTCCTTAACAGAGAAGAATATGTGACAATATCTATACCTTTCACTTGACAATACACAAACCTGCATCTATACTGTGCTTCAGATGTTACTAAATCCAGCCTGGGCAGGGTTAGCAGTGTATTGTGAGACTCTGCTTCTAGTTTTCTATATGAACTGTAAATAATGCCCAACAGTCAAGCTATCTTTGAAGGAAGCACACGGTGAGACAAGGCCAGCTCCTCACTTATGGCTACATCAAAGGGAAAGCTGCTTCCTTTAAAGGTAGACAGGAGAGTTTTTTTCTGGAGAAATCCACCCCCTTACTCCTAGACATATGCACAAGGGAGGGTTTTCAACTTGTGACTTAAGTGACTTGAAACAAATCAGATGTTGAACCATATGGGTTTGGGGCTTCTTGAGACTGTAAACTTTTTTCATTACAGATAGAGGTAATGGTGAGGCAGCTGTGTGCTCCAGAGCTGCAGGCTGAGAGAGATGAGGACAGACAGGTGGAGTGGGACGGAGGGCAATGCCATAAAAATATATGGGAAGATAAAATTGCAAAAGGTGACTGCATGCTGCTGGGTCTGGCACGACAGCAGGACATCACATAAAGGCTGAAGGGCAAAGCCTGCTCCACTGAGAGGCACAGTGCTGGCTGAACAGCAGTCTGAGGGCAATACCTGAGCTCTGCAGAAGACAACAAACCACTCTTGCTCTTGGCTTCAGTTCAACTGAGCAGTCCAGAGAGGTTAGAGGGCTCAGACCACAGATTGTGCCTGGTGCAAGTGCTCATTACTCACTCTGTACAACTCAGAGGGCCATATTTTGGCTTGTAAGTTGTGCACTTGTCATTTATCTTTCTGCTTATTGCTGACTCTTTCTGCTGTGCTCATCTTTTCTTTCCCCACACTATTGCATTGTGCTTATTTAAAAAACAAGATGATTGTTCATTCTCTACATTCACCCTTTTCCATTCCCTGTTTCCAGTGGTCTCCATTAGGTAAGTTTGTAACAGAGCAGTTGAGAACAGCAGACTTACAGAAAAAAACCAAAAACAAAACAACAAAAAAAACCCCAACAACAAACAAAACAACAACAAAAAAGAACACCAAAAACAAAAAAACCCAAACCACACACCAAAACCAAGCAAGCAAACAAACAAAACAAAAAACCCAACCCCCCACAAACAACAACAACAACAAAACAACAACCAAACATCTATACAAAATTAAAAAAAAAAAAAAAAAGAGAAAAGAGGGTGTCTGTGTCTCCTTACCTGAGGTGAGTCTGCAGTGGGAGGCCATCTCATTCCTCACATCTTTCCTTGTGTTCAGGGATGGCACAGAAAAACAACTCATCACCTAAGAGGGGTGAGAGCCCCCTTAAGAGTTCTTGAGAGGTGGGGGAAGTTTGTCCTGGCACCCTTCACAAATTCTAATCTTTATCCTCTGTTTTATACATTATATTGAGTAGCTAAACTTTAAAGGGTCTTTTAAATTAGATTTTAATTTTCCTCTAGATTATTTTTTAAAGAAGTTATATAGGAAGGGGAAATTCTGCAAGGGACAAAAAGCAGAACACCATCAGTGAGTCAAAAAAACCTTACTGAGGTAAATACATTTGATATCTCCTCTTTTTCTTCTATCCCCATGGCCTTTTACTCTTTAAAATTAAATTAGAGCACTGTGACATGACTTGTGCTTGGCAAATCTGTATTGGATGTTGCTCATCTTCCTTTTTTCCAGGTATGCGTCAATTTGCTCCAGCATTTTTCTGGATTTTGAGAGTAAGCTGACTGTTGTACAATTTTCCTGTTCTTTTTTCTCTCACCTCTCCCACCTTTTAAAGACAGGCAATACATCAGTCTTCTGTATCACCCTAGCCCATCCAGGAATTCAGAGATACCATTAATAGTTCTGAGATTACAGTTTTTCAAGGACTGCAGGATTAAGCCAGCCCCAGCCAATTTAAAAATCTCTAACTTATCTAAGTATTCTTTAACCTGTTTTTACCCTAATCTGTGCTGAAATTTCTTTTCCTTAGTATTAATTTAGTAAACTCTTATTCATTATTTATTTTTACTGAATATTTTGAAATAGTCATTAGTTCATAGAATCACAGAACAGGTTGGAATGGACTTTAAAGATCATTCAGTCCAAACCCCTCAGGAGGACAAACCTTTCATTTGCTCTTCCTCAAGTTATTAATGGGCTTAAGGACTATTTCTTGTTGACCCTGATATCTCTTGCTGGTGCATTTGCCTTTCTACCTTTTTCATTTAAATTTTCCCATATGTATTTGAACGAATCCTTTATAATAATTTTCAGTAATCTTAAAATTATAGTTCTTTCTTCTGATGTTGACAAAGAATTTAAGATTTAGTAAATAAATTGCATTTCTTGTGCTCTCTCTAGGACAGTACATTTCTGCCTTTTCTCTCCAAGGAAAATCTGTCCATTCTCTGATTTTACTCAAGTTTCAATATAGGGTTTTTGAGCGGGTTTTTTAGGTTGTATTTGGTTGGTTGGAGTTTATTTTGTGTGTTTTGATTTGTTATCAGCTTCTTTTACAGCAAACAGCTCATGAAAGCAGCCATGGCAGTCAGAACTCTCTTGGCAGTATCACCCAAAGAGCTGAGGGTTTATGGCCTTGCTGTGGGGCTTATGAAGCTGCAGGGACACGCAGAAGTGGCCTCACAGAACTTTGCATTGCTCTGCAGCTGGGGCTGCTAGAGGAGCCTGTGGTACCAGATAAGGGTTTTCTCACTGTGCTATCTGCTGAACCGGTTAAGACTTGTATAAAACGCTCCTGCTGCCAGAATTCAGTCTGAATTTGCAATTCCCTGGCTATTCATCATTTTTTCCAAGGGTCATGAAGAAGATATCATTGAGCTGGCAGCACTGAGCCTAGGATGCATCAGGGAGTTCACTATACCAGGAACTCAGCTATAAGTCTGCTTTACACATCTGGAGCAATGGAAATGGCCTTAATTGAGGTTATAAACTAGCTCATGAAGACATTTCCTGCCAGTTCTGTGTATCGTAGAGGATATGCATGCACTGAAAAGTCTTAAATCATTTCTGAGCTAGAACAGAAAATCCATCTATTTAAATATGTTGTTACATGTAAAAGGTTCATTGAAAACTGCCTTGTACCTGCAGGAGTAGAGACTCAATGGTGTGTGTAGAAATGTCCTTTACAAAGTTTCTTCCCATACGTTTTGTTTGAGATGCTTCTGGGGTAAGTTGAGAGTGGCCAGTTCCCCTCACTGCATCATTTTCTAGTCTTATATCAGCAGCAGGTTTCAGTCAGGCTAAAGATCAAAGGCTTTGATCTCCAGTCATCTCAGCATAACTAAAAGGAAGCCACATCTGGAGAATTTATCTAATTCTGTGAGCTATAAATACGTATGGTTTTGGTACTGTGCAGTTAATCAAAAGGCTAAAAGAGAATACATGTGCCAACCTGCAAAGGTTGGATTGTACTGTAAGAACTGATGAAATACCTTCTGATGCCTATTTCTGTGTCTAAGTAAACCACTCAGGAATTAGCACTTTGTTATGGTGAACTCAGTGCCGAGGACACAAGCCTTCCAGAGTCCTTAAGAATTAAGTCACTTATTTCTAAGCAAATATAAGTTCACTACAGGGGAATAGCCCAGAGACTTTTCTTGCAAGATTTTGAATCAGTCCACTCTGAAGACAGGGGCCTCAGGATAAAACTTGGATCTAGGTCGGAGTCCTGAATTTTTCATTCTCAAAATCTGGATCAGCTTAAAGTGCCTGGATTGCATCTCTGATTTTTCCCATTTGCTCAAAATCAGCCATAAACAGCACCAAGTTTAATTTAATCAGGCAGCACTTAAAATATGTAATCAGGCTCCAGTGGTGACTCCCTGCTTCAGCCTCCAAAATACAACTGATTTGTGCGCAGAAACACCGAGACAATCGGAACTCCTGATTAGCTGAACATGCCACTTGTGTGATTATTTTTAAGCTTATGTACTTTTGCTGCAGGTTTTTCAAGAGTATGTAGCTGCTTTATTTGAAGGCTGCACCTAAAAGCTCATGGCAGATCTGCAGATATTGGAGTGGCTGAAGGACGTGCTCGCAGGTCAGTGGCCAAAGTCTGTGCTGGGAAATGGAGGGATTTGCTGATACAACACCTGATTGGGAACCAACACCACCATTTCTGGGGACAAAATGGAAAAATGAGTAATGAGCATCCCCAAAAAATACTCCCAAACAAACAAGCATTGTGACCTACACCTGCCTGTGCTGCTGCTGGTTTTCCTTGCTAAGGAATCTCCACAGGTCTTTTACCTGCCATACCTGAGACTCAACTGCAAAAAATACCAAAACCCAGAGAAGGACTTTTCTTTGTAGTCATCTTCATTTCTCTCTTTTAAAACTCCTTTTCTACAAGTAGGGAGGAAAGATCTGTAATGAAAGGCAAATATTGAGGAGCAGCCCAGGACAGCTCCCAGTTTCCCAGCAACACAGACACTCCAATCATGACTATTATGATTTCACCTTTTAAAGAATCTCCTGTCTATGGCTAATTTTACATAATGGGCTTTATTAATATTAATTATGTCTCAAACTCATGTGTGATGTAGCAAAGACCTACAGTTTTGAGGCAAACCCCAGTTACATGATTGTGAAAAGCGTGAAGACTGTAGTGAAGTCAGAAGTACTCCCCTCTCCTGACGCCCTCATCTTTGGGACCAAACCCAGTCCTGCCTCCTCCCCAGCTGCAAGGATGGCTGCTCATGTTTTCCCAAGGAATGACTGTGCTCTGTAGCTTCTCACAGCATCCTTCACCTGGCACAAACAACCATCCAAAGCTGAGCAGTACCTCCAAGTCAGAAGAAACGGAATAAATAGTATCATGCTGTAAATACAGCATGAAAAGTCACGTTTGGGAGAGAGTCTCACCATACTTTTAAGCTTCTCCATGCTTTACAGAACAATTTCAGAGCAGGACCGACTCGTTTACAAAGGAAACCACTTCTCTCTTCAGGCACTTGAGAGAGGCTTGTTTCACTGATCTTGTTCCTGCCAAATACTTGCTACAGTGAAATACTCAGAACCACACTTACTCATCAGAGGACCATCCTCCTGGGAAAATATTTCCTTACTTTGCCATATTTAAAGCAGGATACTCACAGATCTCTAATTGGAATTCTGTCAACTAAGTATTTTTCTTGACCATTCACACCCATCACTGGGTAACAGAAATTTGATTACTGATGGTTTGCACCAGAAGAAAATAAATTTAATGCTGGTATGTGTACATGGAGTGCGTCCATACCACTTTTTTCATTGTTTGGCTTAGAGTAATTAATTATTATTAAACCTTGTGTGCTGAGTTTGGGCAACCACTTTCAGCAGAAGAGAATTCTGGATGGTGAAAGGGCCATTGGTCTCCAGGGTTTATTTCACCAGATTTTTGCATGCTTGACTGACCAAGTTTGCAATGTGAAACCCAGAGGCAGCACAGAAAGTTCGGCTTTGCACTGGTTTTGAAAAAAAGAAAATAAATTTTAATATCTAAAATTTATCCCCAGGGTTACAAAGAAGAGAGTACTTTAATTGTAAAGGGTGTTCAATAATTAGTAATGTGAACCTCTGGAGAATCATTCCACAGTAGCAGTTCAATATTCTCTACAGGGGAAAGTGAACATGATGAAAAGGCTGCAGCTATAGACGTACCTCCCTTAAATACACTTCCTTTGCAGGACAGAGTCACCAGACTGAAGACAAAAAAAAAAAAGCCACAAGGCAGCCAAAAAGAAAGAAATCTGACCCATATGTGTGGATGTGTTGGTGAACAGGGTGACACAACCTGCTGTTCTCCAGCCTAGGTGTGCAAATCCCCACTGTAAACCCTGGAGGGTGAAGGAAAACCATCCCTTCACTGAATACAGCCTGAAAGTCAGTTTTATGGGTAGCTCTGTGTTGGTGTCTTATGGAGGCCAGACATAAAGCGAGCTCTGAGGCTGTGGGCAGCCCTGGCTCCTGATGACTGTGGAGAGGTCAGAGTCCCAGCCCCTGCGTTCCAGGAAGATCTCCCACCCAAGATGACTGTGCTGACTTTTACAATGTTAATTGCTTGGAAATGGCCAAAGGAGGCCTCTGCTCTTGGAATGTTCTGACTTCACATGGTTACTTCTCATAAAGGGTGAAGGCTTTCTTCTTTCTTCTTACTTCTCATAAAGTGTGAAGTGTCTGCTCTTGTCCCTGTGCCTATTGCCAGCAAACCCCGACCAGTGTGAAACAACAGCCAGAGGGATTTTGGTAGAATTTAGAAGCTCTGAGCTGGGGTCAGTATTTTATTTGTGTGTGCTCATCCATCGTGGTTCGTTCCTCAAGCAGCTCTACAGTCCATGAAGGCCAAGACATTGCTCCCAGCAAGCAAAAAAATCCTCGTAGTGGTGAAACTCTCAATGGCTATTTTATTTAGTATTTAAAGACCACTTTTCCTTTTATGCAGGTTAGTACCCTTGAAACCCCTCTGATCAGTACTGGAAGGCTTACAACAAACATAAACCTGGGAGCTGCTGTAAATGGGTCTCTGCAGACACGGTGTCTGTGCACGGGTATTACTGCTCAGGAATGAGACTCCACATTCCAGCTGCTACAAGACTGCTGGATACTCAAAACCACCCTCACTTAAGCTCTGAGTCAAGGGTACTTCAGATTCTACTTTAACCCTTGAGGAATAAAGCCCGAGCCAGCATGCTGTACATAGGGCTCTCAGAGGAAGGCAGAAAGGCTCATGAGGCATTTACTCACTCACGGGCTGAGCGTGCACACAGATTTAAGTGGCACATTAAACATCTCCAGGCAATTCCGAGCCCTTCAGAACCCATATCATCACTTGGTTTCTGCTTTAATTCTGTCATTTGCCTCCTGGCCTCTGTGGGCACGGGCTGCTTCATGATTCCTGCCAGCAACATGTTTGTAACCACTCCTCCCATCACCAGACACGTCTCCTCTTCACAGCCCTCAAATACACATCTTCCTTTACTCCTCTCTGCTGGGGCTTTTCCACTGCTGTCAGTGGCTTACAGAGCTCAGATTTCCTCTGCCTTTTGCCCAGGTCAGCATCCTCACCTCCCTCCAGCAGATCACTGCACTAAATGACACTGGGTCGTTCCTCTCAAAACTCTTTAAGCTCAGACCTGAAGCAGACAACATAAATTTTGAAACAAAGCTCTGAGTCTTTATACAGTGAGGCATTAAATAATACAGCAGCCTCATGAATTCAGGCAGAATTCATAACTTTGATACAGCTGAAATATCCTAAGCCTTCACTTTATATTTCCACGCCTTGATGCCATGGGAAGCTGATGACTCTCTGAGGGCTCTGCTACAGAGGAAAGTTGTATTGCTGTAGAAGTTAATGTGAATCCATAAACTGATACAGTTCGACCGGAGCGAGGACTGCGCTGACACTGATTTCCATATAAAGTGGCTTATTATAAGTTAGTCAAATGTGGTCCCAACCAAACCAGGAAAAATTGATATTAACTTGTATTGATTGAAATTTAGAGATTAGGTGTAGCAGGTGGCTTTCTCCTGTAGATGACCTCTGAGCTGTGTGGCTGAGGACAGCCCAGTGAGGCGCCAGCACAGGGAGCTCTGTCTCCAGAGGAATTCTCTTCCATCCCTGCAGTGCCTTGTCCTGTGCTCCAAACGTTGGTCCTTCCCCTGGTACGTGGCTGTTTGGTTGGTGTGGAGTGCTCATGCTGTACCCCAACATCTGCCTTTACAGAACTGCAGGGGTTTTACCTTCACCCTACATATCTTGATGGGAAAAAAGATTGTACAGAACAGTGTTCAGCTGTTAGGTGGAAGGAGCAGATAAGAAGCTATTCTTTCTCAAGTGTTAGTGATTCTTTCATTAATTGGTATCTATCAGTTTCAGATCCTTCAGATTCATCAATACATGTAATTTTAAAAGCTCTAGGCACCATATAAAGCTGTAGGTCTGTGCTGTTAGACAATCATACAGTATACAAATCACTTTGCTTCAGTAAAAAACACTGAGTTGCAATTTTCTGGTCTATCTTTTGCTACAGAAACAACACCTTGGATCTAGGTAGTAGCTAACACAAAGAACAGTGGGTGAGGAGATCCCAATTTGAATGTGTTTCCCTGGTTATTTTAGGGACTTGTTGAGTAACAGTGGGAGGAGAACCCACTCCATTCCCTGTGTGTGTTTGGAGGCTGTGCTGTGATTAGAGGTACTTCACAGCCCGTCTGGGAAGCGTTCTGCAAAGTTTTCAGACTGAGTAAGTCACAGAATTATACACATTTCCATAATTATGCATGTGTATGCTCATGCATTTTTATTAATTGAGTAGTCAGCTGGGAAACTCCAGTCCTGCTAATAAGTCCTAATATGTACTGGCCACATATTAGCAAAGAATTACTTAAAATACATCTCAGGGATGTGCTGTCACCTGGTGTTAACACCTGAGGAAAAGACATTTGTACAAAGCAGAGGAACTGGGAGGACAGATCCATCAAGGCAAGACATGAGGAAGCCCTTTGCCCCAGGACCAGAGCGGGAACAAATGGAACTAATTATTCTGGAGAGTGAGTAACTGAAATTCCTGTTACAAGGACTGGTTTAGCCATAAGCTAGTGAAGAGATGAAAAACTGCCATCAGAATGAAAAGTGCTAGAAGCAGCAGAAACACATGCAACAGCAAGGTTAGCAATTGGGTAGGAAAAAGGAGAAAAAAAACTCTGCAGAATCTTCGCTCTCAGCAAAAATTGAAGGCAAAACCCAACAGATTCTGTTTAAAGAAATCGTTTACAGCGATTTTCTTTACTCCCAAGTTAAAGTGTGCATGTTCTCATTCCAGCTGAATAAGGGAGCCTTTTTGCTGATGCAGAACACATCTTACTAGTTCATTTTCAGTACAATGCACAGAGAATTAAGTGCACAATTCCTGGTAACAAGAATGGAGATTGCACACGTCTCCTTCCTTCCTGCACATCACAGAATAAATAACTGGGAGTGCAGGGCAGAGAATGCCAGACACATCACTCTGGCTTTGGTTATCAGGAGTTAGAGGGCTACAGCTAAAATCTACCCTAAAACAGAGGAAATATTTCTCTGAGTAGCAATTCTTCCTATCTACCATTTACAAGAGCAATGACCAGCCTTAATATGCAGCAGCTGAATACAAATCAGGCTGTGAGCTCTGTGCTGTGCAAAACCATCAGAAATAAATGCCTGAATTTTACCTTCTCAGGAAATCACGTCAACATCAGCACAGCCAGGTCTTCCTTCCAGTATAATCTCAATCAGGGCACAATTCAACTCTGATGGGCTTTTGTAAATATGGGACTGACCTTTATAAGCATGTGACACGGGCTTCAGCACCTGCAGTATCCGCTGATCCGCCGAGGTGCTGAGCTCCTTCCGCGCTCATTGAGCTCGCTGGGATTTAACAGGGTGCAGGCTCCGAGCTTGGCCCTGAGCACTCGGTGCAGCATCTGTGAAACAGGCATGACATTGATCCTGGACTTGGATGGGTCTAAGCCAGAGCAGAAGCAGAGCTACATTCAGTTACACGAGGTGGGGAGGGTGGGGGGGAAGTGTTTTTTTCTTGCAGCAGAAAGGCAGAAAATATCTTATTAGAGCAGGTCCAAAGGAGGGCCATGAAGATGCTCTGAGGGCTGGAGCACCTCTCCTGTGAAGACAGGTTGAGAGAGGTGGGGTTGCTCAGCCTGGAGTAGAGAAGGCTCCAGGGAGACCTTACAGCACCATCCAGTACCTAAAAGGAGCTTATAAAAAGGAGGGAGAGGGATTTTTTTATACTGGAAAGCAGTGACAGAACAAGGGGGAACAGTTTTTAACTAAAAGAGGACAGCATTAGATTAGACATTAGGAAGAAATTCTTCCCTGTGAGGGTGGTGAGGCCCTGGCCCAGAGAATCTGTGGCTGCCCTGTTCTTGGAAGTGTTCAAAACCAGATTGGATGGGGCTTGAAGCAACCTGGGATAGAGAAGGTGTCCCTGCCTATGTCAGGGGGATTGCAATGAGATGATCTGTAAGAGCCCTGCCAAGGCAAATAATTTTATGATTCTATGAGTATTGAGAAAATAATTTATGACAAAACTTTTAAGATTATCATGTCTGTTGGTTTATAGCTTCATCTAATTGAATGTTTTCCTTTCTCAAGAAAAGAGGGAGTGTCTCCCTGACTGGGTGGAAGGTGCTGGACTCTGGGAGTAGCTAGGACAGGGTCACAGTCACCTTAAAGCCTTCCTCTCCCTGGCACAGAGGGGGCATGGCCAAACCACAGCTTGAAAATGGCCCAAACTACTCCTCAGCCCTGTCTAGGACCCGAATGGTCTGGGAAAGTGCCCCAGCTACAGCTCACGGTCTCCAAGCAATGATTTTGAGCCTTCTAGCTGGAACTCTGAGCTCAGTCTGCCCTTTCTGCCCTTTTTAAAGGAAATGACTAAACCATGACACTCTTATACCAAGTAACAGAAACAAACACAAGCTCTTCCGTTTTGATTGAAGGTGATGAGGATGCTTGATACAACTGGTTTTTGTAATCATCAATGTCTCTTTTGAAGAGCAAGTTACTGGATTTAAGTACTACAACTCTAGTTTCCACAACTGGCTGAGAAGAGAGTCTTCCAGTAAATAAAACTGGAATAACTAATTCCTGAATAGTACCATATCATAATCATAGAACAGTTTTAGTTGGAAGTGACATGTTAAAGGTCTTCCAGTCCAACCCCCCTGCAATGAGCAGGGACATCAATGACATGGGGTTGGTTGCTCAGAGCCCTGTCCCACCTTAAATGTTTCAATGGACCCACCACCTCTCTGGGCAACCAGTGCTAGTATTTTACCACCCTCATTGTAAAAAACAACTTCTTTATATCTAATCTAAATTGGCTCTCCTTCAGTTTAAAATAGAGGAGGCTGCTTCTGGTGTAGAGGATATACAGCATCATTTCATTCCTTCCCTGTAAAAACAAAAAACACCAAAGAACAGAAAGATAAAATTCAGCAGTGAATTGCTAAAACATGCTGTATTTCAGGCTCTCATCAAAAGCTGCTGCTGTGGCATGCTCATGTGTTCATACAACGAGGGCACCCTGAGACTCTGCCAGCTACAAATTGTGTTTTGCTTGCAGCTCTGACGAGGAATCATTTTCGTAGCGAAGCGAAGAGTGGCCCTGCCTGGAGTTCCTGTCTCTGTGCATCTAAAAATAGCAAATCATCAGCTCACCTCCTCTGAGCTCATCACACCCTCCCTGCCTTCCCCTCCTGCCTGCTTGTTGAAGCTGTCACCGTGACTCAGATGTCCCCTATCAGATTCCCTGTGCGGGGAGATTCCCCATACATTATATGGCATCGTGAAGCTATTAAGCTCCTTAGGTTTATATCACCTAAGCTGCTTAGGTTTCTATCACCAGCAGCGATATGATGTTGAAGAACCTGACATTTGAAGCAATGTAATTACAATTTAAGGTCTCAGAGCTCCTAAACACTTAAGTTAACAGAGAAGGTCTGCATCATTTTGACGACAACACTGAGTGAAAATAAAGTGTCAAAATCCCAGACGAATGTCATACACAAAATCAAGGACAAACATAAGCTATGACCATGTAGGACTGCAACATTTCACAGATCCTCCTGCAGAATTCCCTAAGACATGGGCCATCAATCTATTTCCCTTACATCCAGCCCCTTGCTTAACAAAAATATTATTATTTACACTCTAAAGCAAAATTCTCTGTTATTCTTTGCTTAAGAAATGCACAGATGAAAATATTTCTCATTTCAATTGACTTAATCTTCAGAGTTTATTTATAATTGCTGAAATGACTGTAACTTCAATCTAATATTGCTTTCAACCCCCTGTAATGGCAATTACTTGTGTATTCATCAAAGTACAGGATTGTTTGCACTAGAAATCTTCAGATAACCTGCTTACTCAGTGACGCTAGAGATATCTGTCAGGCCCTAATACTTCATTTCCTGAATAAATGTTTCATAGACTCCATACTCAGAATGTGAAAAGAGTAAAATATTCTTTTGATCAGTCGTTTGAAATATTTGCTTCATCCTTTGAAAATGAATGTAACCCAGCATGCAGTCAGCAGTGAGACAATTAAGCTGGATAAATTAATATACAGAGATTTAATGACATTTTGTGGTCTTTCAAGTGATGTAAACCCAGAGTTTCACTCCTGTGTACATCTGACCTCTATCTTGCCAGGTTTAAGGATGAAATGTTGCTGGAGATGCTGCCCAAACACTCCATTTGAGCTGAGTGTGGATGCCAGAGCCAGCACAGACACTCAGTGTTTGTGCAGCTCCACCCTTGCAGTCCAGGGCAGATATGGAGATTTTAACAGTTTGAGTCAGTGATTTTAAAGATGTTTTCCAACAGAAATGATTCTATGGTTCTGTTCTATATCTGTACCTGTACACATCTAACATTTTACCCACTAATATTGCAGTGAGTCCTGCCTTGCCTGTACCAAATACAGAAACAAGAAGTCTTGTGATTGACCCAGAGGAGCTGTTTCTCATAAAATAAAAATCCTAGAGAACCATGTATTTGTGAATATAACCCACCCAGGAATGCTGTGACATGAATACCTACAAAACAGCAAGGAAGGTGTAATTGCAGGAGCTGTGAGCCCATCCTTTTTGAGATGGATGTGCACCAGTACAGCTGGAGAGCCAGGCTGCTCTTCATGTTGACCCTCGTAACTCTCACCTGCTTGGTAAGCAAATACTGTTTGCAGGAAGGAACAGAAACAAGCAGCAATTAAACTTGTGGTGCTTTACAATACTTTTAGAAATGCAGAACTGCAGAAAAACAGAGGTGGAGATCACCTGGTCTGTGAGATTTGTATTGTGTAACCTGCTTTTGGAGTTGAAATACACACACTGAGGACAATTTGGCTTTCTACTTTAGGTGTGCATATTTTTAATGAAATATATAATTTGCCCAGCTTAACTATTTATTTATTATGATGTTTGATAATTGGTTAGCAAAAAGAGACCAGTAGTTCTCTTGGCATTAATTGTGATTTTAAAATTTTCTTCCTCCTGTGCCTGACAGTTTCCTGTCACTGCCTGCTTTACACCTGTGCTGGAAGTCCTTTGGAGTAAAGACAAGGCACCGGATTTGTTTGTGTAGAGCCCATGTAGGCTCCCTGCCATGTCCAGGAGTCTGAGACACCACAATAATTCAAATAATAATATGTGAACAGAATCCAGTGTCATGTATTGAGAACCTGTTTCTGCTCTGCTTTAAAACGCCAATAAATAAGGATTTTCCTTGTGTCACTTATTTTGTTACGTATTTTTATCAAGGGAGCCAGTTGCAACAAGTAGAACCCTGAGCTGGTTAAAGCTTATTTCAAGTTAATTTAAAATAATGCGTACTCTCTCTTGACTCATCCATCTCTACAAAGAAAGCAGCAAGCAATCCAGGACATTCAAAGCATAACAACATTCAGATGTGTCTAGACATAAATAGCAACTTCTAAACCAAGAATTTGCCTCTGGAGCCTTTTCAGCAGGTCCTCAAATAGAAAATATTTAAAGGGCGATCATGATAGTATAATTTCTCTTTGTTTGAGGCAAGGATGGAGTCAATGTGTCATGAGGCACTAAGAAAGAACAAGAGGAATCTCAGTGAGACAAAATGAAAGGACTTCATTATAGACAAGACCCTCACTCTGGTTAAATCAGTCATAAATCTGTTGACTTCAGCAGCCAAGGATTTAATGACACAGCTTCAACTAAAATCACTTTTTAGCACCGTGTTGTACAATCTGAGGACTCCTTTTTTTTTTTTCCTGTAAGTTTATACCCCAGAACTGCAGGATCTGGCCATGTGCCTGCAGCAGAGCCCCCACTCGAAGCCGTGGCTGGTGCAGGGCTCATCAGGGACTTTCAACAACCCTTTGAGCAATATCCCAAACTTCCAGCACGGGAAAACTCTTTCTAAATATGAGTCTACCTGGGATTTCTTAGAATATTAGTAAACAATTGGAATTTCAGTGCTAACAAGTTGGTGTTTCCACAAGCTGACATTAAAAGAGTCCTCAAGAATAGGTGGCACAGAAGCCAGGAGAGAGACACAGTGACACCACCTGCCAGCAGCACCAGCTGTACCTCTGACCTCTCCAGGCAGGAGACGTGGGAGGCTGAAACTCCCTTCACATCCCAGACTGCAGTGAGTGAACGCAGAGCTCTGCCTTTGCCTCATGGGTTATCACCCTAGAACAACACAGCCCCTTATACCCAAACACAAGCTTGAAGCAGGTGAATCACAGTGAAAATACTTAAAATTTCACTAAAAATACCTAAAATTTAATTTTGCTATTTCTTTATACAGAAGAGCAAGCACAAAAACAAAACTAGGAACAACAAATGGAGTTCTCCAGCCCAGTCCTTTTCCCACTTAATAAAGGGTATGCTTTGCTACCACTTAATTCAATGGAAAAATTCCTTTAGGTCTCCATGGGAACAGCATTGGGTCTATAATACTTAACTATAAGTACCAAATTCTATAAGCTTTGGCTGAAACTTTTTAGTGTCCTTTTAAAGATCTCTGTGGATAAAGAACTTCAGGCTCTGGAGTCAATAAAGTCAATGAAGCAGCTTTCACAGGCATCAAAAGTTCACTTTCAAACTTTCCTACAAAATAGTTACTGGAATTTGGGGGAAGTGAGCACAAAGAAAACACTGTAATAACTAACACAATGACCCTTTCAACAAGGCAGGCGAGCAGCCTTCTTAATGAAATTGGACTTAATGTACGTTTGGACCAGACAGTGAAAGAAAATCTCTCACCAGCACATCACAAGGCCAATAATGTGTAAACAGATAATAGCAAGAGCTGTGTGGTTCATAATTAATTCAGAGGAGATGGCATTTCTGCCTTCTTCCCACTTTGGTCAGTCATTGAAGACAATTTGCCTCAGCCTGTGTGAAGTATCATATTTCAGAATGAAATCCTTCAAGTCCCATTATGATAGCACTAACATGAAGTAATAAAATAACAATATTTATATTTACATCTGGACATTGCAGATGTCTGGCAGAATTCTAGACAAACCTCTGAACCCATAATCTTCCAGTCATAATCAAATCAATTTCAGAATTGACAGAAATATTAAAAAAACCCACCAGAAATATAAAAAAATTATTTATAAAATAAATAAATGGTGATGATAATGAGCAGTGTAATTAATAACCTAACACTGAGACTGAGCAGTTAGAAGTTCAACAGGGCTTTGAAAACAATGTGAATGTGTTCATTGATTTTTGCAAGCAGAGGTTTATCCAGGATAAAAATCTCTGTGGGTCTCGGATGCTTGGGGTGACCTTTCTCTGACCAACTCATTCCCTGATGAAAATGTATTTAAGTCCCCCTTTATGCCTGAGGCTGTTGCTGTGCCAGGTAGAGCCCCTCCTCAGCCTTCAGAATCCTCCCCAGCTTGGTGGCTCCCAGCTCAGCCCATGGTATGTGTACCAAATTGGCAGCTGTCAAAATTATTCAGCTTAGAAATGCATCAGACACGGCAGTTAATGACCCAAACTGAAAAACAAGGGAAGAAACACAAGATCTTTTCAGTTCCAGGGGCTGAGGGCTGACTACCCAGTGCTACAGGTGGAGGCTTGGGCAGGGACACCTGCCCACCTTCACCACTAACAGCTCTACAGCCAAATCTCTGTTACCAGTGCCATCAAACCATGTCTCCCTCATTGCAATAGTGTGACCCAGCTCTGGCACTTGTTTGAGGGCAAAAGTATTTTATTTTATGACCTCACTGAACTCCCAATTGAAACACTGACATACTAAGATTTTAAAACAAACTTTCTTCTAGTAACCAGCTCAGAAATTCCCATGCTACGTGCTTTGAGCACATCATGGAAAAGGATTCATTCTGGATGCTGAACAACATCCCCTGCTTGAGAGGAGCACATTTGCTTTCTGGCAGGATTCAGCTTTCACACAGACCAGCCACAAGCACTAAGAATGGCTTCACGCAGTCACGGAGGCTGAATGTAACCATTAGTGGGACAGTACTAAATACAGAAGATACCCTGTCTTAAAAATATTTTTTTTTTTCAGTTCAGAAACAGAGGATAATGACAAGAAACCTTTTGGGAATATCACCATTTCCATAGCTTGTGATGCTAATTACAGTCATTATCAGAAAGTCTAAAAAGTTCTGCTTAAAAATAGTTCTCTGCTCATGGTGGCTGAGCTATGAGGATGAACTCAAGGTGCTAACAATGCTAAGCAAAAAAACTCCTCAAATCCTAAAGCCCATTTCTTTTCAAACACTATTACCTAAAGTTTCTGTAAGAGCTCAAAAAGCCCTCTCCTATGTACATACACAGACATAATCCAAGACGGATTATTTTCTAGAAGACTCATATCCTTTGAATGCACAGCAAAAGCAGAGCAGCACCCTGCTGACGGGGTTTGTTCTTTGATTCTACATATTTAATTTCTTTTTAGATTTAGCTACTTTTCCTCTCACATCTTTCACCATCATTAATATGAACAGATTTCCAGAAATTACCTGTGTGTTGTTCAACAAAACTGTCTGCTTACCTGCAATAGCACATAATTCTTTGCTGGTCTTCTCGTTTTGGACTGGTTTTATCCCCAGAACTTTAATGAAATGAAAAGAACGCTTTCTAAATCATTCACTGCCCTAGTTACAAGGTGTTCATACGGCCCAAGGCTGGATCCAAGGGTTTATACCAGTTTACACTTCTAAGGAAGCCAGGTGTGCTGAGGAGGGTCTGTGATCCATTGTCAGTGGGACAATACAGGACACGCACATTCTGTGCTCTGCTGAAGCTCTTCCATCAGAAAGATTAACAAAATCAGGGAGAGGAGGTCAGCTCATTGTTTTAATACTTAAACAACAAATTAAACAGAGTGCTGGAGCTGGCACTGCTCACACAAAACGCTGCCCACTCACCCAGAGTCTCTGGTTCCTGTTTCCCACTCACAGTCCAACCAGCCACTCACCACTGAGCCCCATCCAAAGCAGAGGTGGAGAACCTGCCTTGCCAACTCACACATTACAGCAGATTGCCTGCTGATTACACCTTTCCTCTTCCAGAAAACAATTCCAAACAAATAAGGCATAGTATTTGCCTGGGACAGCCTCCACAAACAGTAAAGACCTCAAATAAAAACACAGGTAGGGAAGTCTGGCCGGATGAGAAGTCTCTTCCTCTCCTGGTGCATTTTTATATACATCAAAAGCTATTCTCACAGACTCTTGACACATTAAACGCGAAGTATTTAACCGTCTGCATTATCCTACCTATTTTATTTTTAATATCTCAATGCCCCTGTAGTGATCAGGGAATCTTCCTTTTTTTCCTGTAAATTTTTTATTAGGCACCTCCTAATCTCTAAATATTTAAAGCTTTATTTGTTTGACACAGTGAATTAATTGACTATTAATACAAAACCTCCCACAAAGAAGCTGCAGATATAGTACCTCAAGCTGTGATTTCTTCACTTCTCACAGCCTAAGGCCTTGATTCTTCAATTACACACATTTATCTGTACTATGGTGAAGAATCCCAATGGGATGACTCACACTAGTGAAGTTAATCACATTTGTGAAGATCCAAGTCCCATAGTTCTGGCTTGGGACTGCATTTGGATGAGACATCTTTAGGGAACTGAGATCTGAAGAAAGCAGCACGAGCAGTGCAAGGTTTGATTCTTCATATGAATAATGTGGGATAAACCTGAAGGCAAAAGTGTTCTTGTACCTGAAACTCAGACAGGGGAATGCCCAAGAATGGTTCACACCCCCAGCCCCACCAAAGACTTCATGACTGACACAAGAACACTGCAAACCTGGATGCCTCCATCTGTCCACCTGTAAAATCAGGGGAATGACATGGATGTATAGGACAAAAGCTCTGGGGTGAATAATTTAAAGACAGCTCCACTGTGATTTTCAATCATTATATGAATCCAGTGGAAAAGAAGTGATTATGAACTGTTTAGTATCAATGAATGAAAGCCCCATGAGAAGCTATAAATCCAAAACTGTGAACCCATCAGTCCTTCCTTAAGCAATCCTAGCGAGCTTAGTGCTTTACATCTCCTAATACATTAAAAACCAAACATCCCAGTATACTATTTAAGAAGGTAACTGCCACAAAGTTTATTGTGACTACCGAGTGCTCTTGCAAATCAGTGCACTTGAACGTTTTTGTCTTTGTCATCACTCCGGTTCTTTGTAGCATAATCATACCCACATTCCTGACCCATTCCAGCACCCACACACAGCTTTGGGGCAGCCTGCAGGGCGCAGCCCAGGCACCAGATGGTCCCAAAAGGAGGGTGGTGGGAGCAGGGAGCAGTAAGACAGGCCTGAACAGTCAGGACATCTAAACCCCCTGGAGATGCTGAACACGGGCATGTGAAGGCTGCAAGATGGATCTGTGGCCCTGAGCAGCATCTGTGAGTGCTGACAGCTCACACTGGGCAGGCTGAGAACATTGTGTCCTTTACACCATGGCCTCTGCCCTGCTTCTTTCTGCCTGGTAATACATCTGTTTTCTGGCAAGTTTTAACAGATTTCAACCTATGCTCTGTGATTGTTTTCAATGTGTATAGGTGGAGGGCTCACAGAAGTCACCCTTTCCCCTATAGCTCCTGGAGATGCACTGTGCAGCCCCCAGCTGCTCCAGGATCACCAGTTCCTCCGTACCAGTATGTCCCCACAGGCCAGCATGGAGCCTGGATCCTCACCATTGTCACAGGCCAGCATGGAGCCCGGATCTTCACCATTCTCACTATCCTCACAGGCCAGCATGGAGCCTGGATCTTCACCATTCTCACAGGCCAGCATGGAGCCTGGATCTTCACCATTCTCACAGGCCCACACAGCTTGCAGAGTCACCACAGGTGTTAATGTGGGGAATCTGCTCCTCCCCACCCTGGGATAAGGCACCTCACCTTTGTCTGAGGGACAGCTGGACATTTTCCACCAGACTTTACCAAGTGTAGGCCCAAAGTTCTGCCCCCCACAGTGTTCATCATTAACTAAACCTCCTTCTGCTTCAATATTTTTCTCACACATCCCCTGCCTCCATCCCAGCAACACAGAAACATGTTCTGAGCGTCATCAATCAATAACTGGGCCAAACTGGCTGTTCAGGAATAATCAAATTAATGTGAACGCTAATGAAAAAAAAAATCAAAGTTTAGATTAATTCTTAGAATGAGGAAGCTTTTCTATATTATATTTATGAACAAAAAAATCTTTGCATTGATGTTGTTTTAAGCCACGTAGCACCACTTTGCCAGTGTTACTGTAACTTCACCACAACCAAAAGCAAATTGGATCCTCTGGAGTTTCCGTTATTAATCAGACATAGACTGAAAAATTCTTAAGCACAAATTCAGCAATTCAAGACAAGAAAAATGACTTAATGAGAGCAAAGTTCTTACACAGCACTGATGTTTTTTGAGCCTTTGCACACTAATACTTATCCAAGGCAGAGCAGTTTTACTCCACAGGCTACTAACAGAGTCTGGTCTGACAGTATTCTGAGTGCCATTTCTAAACTTGAGTGCTGCCCCTAGAAATCACAGACCTGTACAAGTAGGTGTGAGGTGTAAATTGATATTCTTGTTTCAGTGCATTGAGAATAACTTTCAGTAATGACTGCTGCAAATAAACAACATTTTCTTTTCTAGGTGAAATCAATTTCCACTGCTTTTTAACACTGAGCTGTATTTTGGTGTAGGATTTGGGGAGTTTAATATATATGTAATGCTGGCTGAAATTATGACAAAGTTATTACAATTTTAATGCTGGAAAAAAAAATGGCTTAATTCTTTACTGTAGTCAGCTAGCCTAGTTTACAGAATACAGTAAGAAATTACCACCACATCAACACTTACAAAAACAAAGCCAAAGCTCTTTAAAGTGTCAATTTAAGAATATGTGGAGCCTCTGTGATACAGACATGAAACCTGACCACATGGTACACAGTCAAGCTTTAAAGAATAACTCCATTAAATCTGCAGACCTGTTTTCTTCTGTTGGTTAATAATTCTTCCCTATCCCCAAGGGAAACTAATGGGAAACCTCTTTAATTATTAGAAGAAATTCAAAACTGTATTACAGTATCACTATGTGAATAAAGGACAGATTTAGATAATAACATTTTCCAGGTTGGTAAAATACAATATTTCAGAAAAATAAAACTTATTAGAATATGTTATTACCAAGCCTGGTCATCCAGGTTGTTTGCAACTCTGCTGCTGGTTAAAGGTGGGACTTTTAGCAAAATAGTTATATATGTTTCCCCATTAGTAATCGGCAGCTACCAAAACATCTTTTCCTCATACAACTGAGGACACACAGAATCAAGTCAAGCTGTGGTGCAGAACCAAAGACATGCCATGAAGACAGTTGTATTGTGGATTAATTTTTCTGTTTGTAAAGTGCAGGGTATCAACAGCATGGACAAAAAATGAGCCCTTGGAAAAAGATAGAGTGAGAGCAGAATGTCTTGCACTAAGGTTATGTATTTAACAGTTTTACATGAAATATTCATATATAAAAACTTTTTAAGTGCTTTTCTCCAATTTAAAAATCTAAAGAATTCAAAAATAAGGCATTCAATATTTGAAAAAGTACAGATTTACAAAATGTGTATATTGTCATGAAAACTCCACACCAACATTATACACTTGGAAAAAAAATACAAACAGGATATATTACAAATTTATGTAGCAATAACTTAGTTCTTACCATGCAATAAAAAGGACGTTAATTGAGATACACAAGCTTTTAGCTTTCCCTAAACTGGAGGGCTTAATTTTGTTTGCAAATGAGTTTTTATGCAAATTCATAGAACTGTGGCACTTGAAATTTCTGGTAGCCTTTCTATGGAGAATTAAATTGTATATAATGATTATGAGGATGGAGAGTAACACAGCAGCTGTTACGAATCATTCCAACTTTGTTCAACAATAGCTGAAACTCTTTTCTCATATTCACGTTTGTTCTCCTGGTAAAGTTGTGCTGCCTGACTGTTTGCTGGGCTGTTTGGATTGGGTTCATCAAGCAGAGACTGGAAAAAGGGGAAAACAAAATGTGAGACAAACCAACACATTTAAATCAGGAAAAAAAAACCAACTTACTTTCATGTCAAATGTGTTTCAGAGGCAGACATAACTCAGAACAGCCCAGTTGAAAAAAAAACCTAGTTAAACTCATGGTTAGGCGCCCCTAATTATACTACTGAACCTCAAATTACACCCTGCCTAAGCATCAGTGCTGAACACACTTGTAGCTTCACAAACCAAACAGACGGTTTGCGCTAGTCAGCACTCTGGAGCTAACTGACTATTTGGTAATTACATTACTAGTGTCATTCAGGACTAAAGAGGGGCTAAAGATGTCTCCATCACTGCTGAAATATTCAAACAATACAGGAGCAAAGGTATTGTGCATTTCCACTGTGCCAGGCCATTTTTACTTATTTCAAGTGTGTTTCAGCAATGTTGTCCCTTTGAGGGCTTCACAGTAAAATGTTTCGAACACAAGGCAAATTTCTGCATCTGATGTCCTATCTTGAGTAAAACCAGTTAAGAATTAATATAAATCAGTAACTGCTTTCCTGTGCAAAAATATATAATGGCAGTATTGTAGCTCAGAATTGGTAATTATGTAGCATCTTTGCCTTCACTTGATCTAAAAAGTACTGCTTAGCTCATAAGGATTTGAGGTTCCCCTTGATACAGATACCTGACTATCCCCATCACTGAGCTGTGAATTCTAGAATAGAGACCAACAATAACAATTATTTGGTAAAACAGATGCAAAGTTACCTGAATTGAAGTTAAAATAGATGAAACATCATATGTTGGACTCCAGCGATTCTGAAGAATATCTAAACATATGCTGCCATCTGCATACACTGTAAATACAACACAGATATCACTTAGAAACTATCAGATTTATGGCACTGTTCATGACTGAGTTATTGCTCCAATTCAGTCCGTACTTAGATTAATGCCTTAGGAAAGAGGACAGCAGTTTGTCTCACCATCTTCTGTGGCTTGACACATACTTTGAAGATTTATTACTGAAATTAGCAGAACACCTAAGAGGGAAAGAAGGAAGGCCTGAAGATTATGGCAGACTTGGTGTCCTGCTCCTGCACCGAGACTGACCCGTATTGTCACAGTGAAGAGGGCTCCAGAGAGCAGCAAGGCCTTCACTGCAGGAGTGGAACCACTCACAACCATCACACCCTGAACACTGGCAGCTCCCGCCCCCTTTTCACACACCCTACACTCACTCAGAGGCAGACAGGAGAAAATATGAGAAAGTGCCTGAAATCCTACTTCTGTCTGTATACCTATCAGTCTTAATGGAGTTCACATGAACCCAAGACTCACTCCTCAAACTTCTACACCCAGCTCGTTCCCAGCAAATTATAAACCCGGTGGCAGAGACAAACTGGCCTGCACAATATGGGAGGCACGATTTCTACAGAGGAGCAGCAGGCGGGGGGTTTTTTCTGCATGCATGTATTCAGCAAAACCTATCAGTGCTGGGGGAGGAAGCATGGTACACTCTCATAGCTGCACTCATCACTGAGTTTGGGTCAGATGCCTCCTCTACAACTGAGGATGCTCCTTCTCTTGCTTGTGCTACTCCTGGCTGGCACAGAGCACCAGACAAAGGCAGGGACCTGGGTGAAACCTCACCTGGCAGGAATAAGCAACACTTGGCTCCACCAGTTCCCTGCAGCTCGTGATGTGGCTGCACAGACACGGCTGTTAAATGGAAGGGGCAGGAACCTGCAGCCAGAACTGCTTCTTTAAACCAACCCAAGTGCAGCTGCTGCTGAAAATACTCACAGGCTTTGCTACTGAGGCTACATATTGATTAGTAAGAGGCAGATAACTGCTTCTTAATAGCATCGTAACTCTTAATTTTTCATCAAGCAGTTGCTGTCCTAGACATCTACTTAGGAGACAGCAATGAAGAGGGATTCAGCATTGTGGAGCTTCAGAGAATGCATGACCACACTGTAATATTTAATGAGCATTACAGCTAAATAAAGATGGTTTACTCACCATTTGGATGGAACATTTTTGATAAAAATCTAACAGTCGGAGGCTTATTTGGATATTCTTCAGAAAATTCTATTACTAGTTTAAAAGTACCTGTCCAAAGAAAGATAAATACAATCAGATAACCAACAACAAAAGAACATATCCAGGACCTTAGACAACAAATTAATTTTTGTGCTCCATGATCAGTATTTCTCCTCACCATTATATAAACAAAGAACACTGAATCTGATTGCTTTTCATATATTTCAAGTGATAATGGAATTGTGAAACCACTGCTTAGATTAACAAACCCAGCAGAGGCTGGGTAGGAGCTTGGAGACTCACTGTATACATGGCAAAGGCAGCCATATCCAACATTATCCCACTTTTCCGTGACCCAGTATCTGGGTCCATGGACTTGGGTGACTTTAAGGCGTTTCATTAAGGAATTGTGGTGCCAGCAAAGAAACACTGGAATTTCATAATCAGCAATCTCAGTCTTTGGAACTCACAACTGATTCACTGAAAACCTTTGTTATGGATCAGTGAATAATTTACTGTAACTCCTCCAACCCAACACAGAAAAACCCATCTGCTGCCAATTACTGCAATAATACTATAATTATTAAACTCATTATTCCTCATATGCCTAAGGGAGGTTCATTAAACACTAGCTTTCATGTTTATATACAAATTCGGGATCCCCTCAACCTCACTGAGTTCTATATTGAGAAAAACTCAAGGTTTTCCACCTGTTCTTCATTAGGAGAACAGTGATGAATCAAACATGCCAAAAAAGATGAAATGAGAGAAGCTCTTGCTTAGCTCAGCTACAGAGATGTGCAAACACACCTGGCAGTGTCAGGCCAATAACCCCTGCTAAAAGCTCTTGTGGGTAAGTATGAAAAAGCCTTGATAGGAGCATTGTTTCATAGTTTTCTAACTAACCACGAGCCAGCACGACAAGACACTGCTTAGATCAAGATACACATTTTTATAACTAACAAGCCTCACTCCTTCACTTACTCGGTTTGTTTCAAATTATACACAGATAGCATCTATTATTATTCAAAAACAGAACAATGTTAGTACTGGCAACATTTATTAGAATGACAAAGGACACAAAAGTTAGCAACTTACCATCTTCAAAAGGCGTCCCTTCTGGCCTGAAAGGTTTTAAAAAGAAACTCCAGTTACAAGCGATCATTACCTACTTCCACACAGGCACAAAAAATGTGTATCTTCTTTCTCATCCTCTCCAAGATATAGGTAGAAGCAATGGTTTCAATGCTTAGAGAAGCATCCATAGGTAACCTCTAACAGCTCTGGTGTATCTAAGACACTTCCCATTATTTGGGATAGCTAATTTCTCATCATACCAAATAATACACATGCCTTGAGGTGACTAGATGGGGACAAATGAGCAGATTGTTAACATGCAACTTCAGTTTTATGAAAAGCCACCCCCTCTTCCACAGGGTCTGTAATGTAACTTCCCAGACAGATCCTGTACCTTGTCCTACTAGGATTCAATCCAATCACTAATACATCTGGATTTAATGGCTAAGAACATGTGGCACTTATGTACTTTAAAGAGGAATCCTGCTTTTTCATAACACAGCATAACCTCTTTATTAAACCACAAGCAAGCTTTACTAAAAAAAAAAAAGCTGAACAAATTTAAAGTTTAATTTTTTCGTTCCTAACCATTCTCCATTACCTGTGAAAAGAGATTTTCACCGTAACAATTGGCTGTTTTCTTAAGGTTACTGACTTTACATGAAATAATAGCATTTATATTATATTAATAGCAGATTAATTATATTAGTAATAATATAATTATATATATAATAATATATAGAATAACTGTAAAAACAAGCATCAGGTTGTTATACTTAGGCCTCTGACACCAAATTTCATAGTGACCAAAAACACTTACCCAAATATAACTGCATTCCATTGCATTATATTATTCTCAGATGGTGCACCACTGACACCCACAGGAGGGTCTTCTTGCAATCTAAGGATTACAAACATAGAATGAATGACAAGTCATAGATATGAAATACTGCCACGTGCAGATATAATTTACCAGTAATATCCACATTTTGTAAATATTTTCTCATTCCAGATCAGAGAATACACAAAGCATTACATGCAGATTATCAACGCTCTGAAAGCCAGACCTCCAAGGCAAGGCACATGAAGATTTTCTCATGTTTTACACTGAGATACAAGGGCACAACAGGTCTGATTAAGTGTTCAGGGAGCAAAGGATTAACTGTAAGAATAACTTATAGCACCACGGACAGCTGGGATTTATGGTGCTACACTGTGAACTATAAGAGAGCAATTGCTGCTGGCTGCCACAGTGAGGAGGAGAACAAGCTGCAGCCACAACCAAGAGCTGAAATGCAGGCAGTGACACACACGGAGCACTCGCTCCTGCTGGGAGCCAAGGCAAGGGACAGTGGAGCTTTCCCTGCATACCCAGATCCCTGCGTGACAAGGGGCTAAATTTGGTATAAGCCTGCTTTGACTGACAAGCTGATTGCTTCAAAAGGGAGCAAAGGGGAAACCTGTGTGCTGCTACTTCCTCTTACCAGTCCCACAAATGTGTTTATCTCTAAAGCAATTACGGGAACATTTTAAATTATTTTTAGTTCCTTAATCCTTGGACTTAGGGAAAAGAATGTTACTTACTGAAAGCTTCACAAACTTGAACCAGAAATATGCACTGCAGCCAAAGGGCAGGATCCAAATGCCCCCCTCTGCCCATCGTTGGATCCCTATCAAGGATCATAAGACCCTGACGAATGTACACCAGCAGCTCCCAATCAATCCACCTGATCAAACCCCCTCAGTGACAGCTCCTACTGCTTTACCTCCAGCATTATGCAGAATAAGGAAAATGCAGTGACTGCCCTTGTCTCACAAACAACTCTTCAGTGTTACCATGGGGTTTGATAATATCACAGCACACTTATAAACAAGTCACTACAAAAGGCTCTGCAGACCAGGGGACAAATTCTACCCAAATGCCATGTGCAAATGCAGATTTACTGAGGGCTGTCAGCAGCAGAGCCAGGCAATCCTCCCTGCACTTGCACTGCCTCAGCCTTGGGTAACACCATGTGCTGTCCAAGGATGCTGGGCACTGGTGCTGCCCTACAGAGCAGCCCAGAGGCTGCTCAGAGCCCCTCTGAACTCTGTGTTTACATCCCTGCTCTTGGAGCACACACAGTCCAGACAGCTGAGTATCAACAGCATAAACCACCGACTATTTTGGTCAGGGAAAGCAGAACAGGACTTCAGGCTGCAGGCCAGCAGCAGTGCCTGAGCAATGGCCTGACAAATGTATCTGGGAGATGACTTTGGCTTTTAGATCAACTTCACATGTGCGCCCTACTTGTCACAGGGTCTAGCTACAGAAAGGATCTGGGAAGGACTGCAAACAGGACTAATCCTGAATGTTCTAAACAGCAGGGAAAATGTGGCATTAGCACTCCTTTTTATCAGCAAAATAAATAAATAAGCTTTTATTTCTTTTGGTTTATTCAAACAACTTGGAGGAGGTAAGAAATCTGCTGAACTCTTCTCTCTTCACCGCTCCTGACAAGCACAGTATGCAAGAGCAGTTTATATTTGATTAAGTGAATCAGAGTTCACAGCACATCTGTTATTTCAGTATTAAGTACAAGTAACATAAGAAACAAATATATAAATTGCAGCACAAAAGAGCAGAGTAAAACAAAAACTGACAAGCAAAAGTCACCCAAGTTTTGGAATATCTAAGTTGCACTATATATGACAAATAGATTTGATTTATTGTGTCTACTTGGTTATGTTTTTTCACAGATTTGGTCTTCTCTCCAGCCTTAGCTTTAAAATTATTATCCAGTCCTCGTAGGAATATAAAGGTAGAAAACCCACATCTGACTGCAATTTGAAAAATTAATTAGTCAGCCTGAAAAAAAAATAAATCACTGGTTCATCTGTGTAATCAAATACAATAAAAAGTCTGAATATCCTGTTTTGATTTGAACAGGAATCAAGCAACACCCACTTAACAAACACCAACACTCACACAACAGCAGGGGAAGGCTCCGCTTCCCAAAAACCTCCTACTGCTTCTAGATTCACGAATCAGGCTTTTGTCGCTGTTGCTTTACGTGCAGCCACGTAAAGCAACCACAATACACGTCAAGTGTTTACTGATGTGTTTTCAGAGGCTGATATAACATAGCCATGCTAAAAAAAGAGACACTATCAAAGCTGACTCACCTCCAACTACTCCTGAACGACCCAGCCTGGAGAACTCCGACTGTAAATCTTACAAGGGAACCCCCACCCTTTTCCACACTCTGTTCTAAGTGTGTTTACGTGTCAGACTAGAAATAATTTATTCCAGAGTCAGTGGTTCAGTCATTAACATTTAAAAGAGTGCAACTAATAACTCCTCCTTTAGCAGTCCACATATATTACACAAGACTCCTCATGATTGAAAACTCTAAACACAGTATCAGGCGCATAAAAACACCGAAGAGCATTTTGGTTCTTATTACACACAAACTAAGCGTTCGCTAATTCTTTGCGCTTCGTTTTCAGGTGCCTATCACGAAAAACTTATTCTCAGAGAGACCCTCCGAAACCGACCCAACAAGGCAGAACACTTCTGAGTTCTGCCAGAGCCGTTCCGGAGCCAGAGCCGTTCCGGGGCC
>VXBU01016068.1:58693-83761 GCA_013400315.1 Bombycilla garrulus | reverse complement strand
CGCACCATCGCGCAGCGCGGGGGGGTGCGGGAGACGGGTGCGCGCGACTCCGCGCGGCTCCGCGCTCGGCTTAGCTTGGGAACTGCCGGGCTGGAAAGGGCCCGGGAGAGACAGAGAGAGAGAACCCGGGACTGCCGGGCTGGAAAGGGCCCGGGAGAGACAGAGAGAGAGAACCCGGGACTGCCGGGCTGGAAAGGGCCCGGGAGAGACAGAGAGAGAGAACCCGGGACTGCCGGGCTGGAAAGGGCCCGGGAGAGACAGAGAGAGAGAACCCGGGACTGCCGGGCTGGAAAGGGCCCGGGAGAGACAGAGAGAGAGAACCCGGGACTGCCGGGCTGGAAAGGGCCCGGGAGAGACAGAGAGAGAGAACCCGGGACTGCCGGGCTGGAAAGGGCCCGGGAGAGACAGAGAGAGAGAACCCGGGACTGCCGGGCTGGAAAGGGCCCGGGAGAGACAGAGAGAGAGAACCCGGGACTGCCGGGCTGGAAAGGGCCCGGGAGAGACAGAGAGAGAGAACCCGGGACTGCCGGGCTGGAAAGGGCCCGGGAGAGACAGAGAGAGAGAACCCGGGACTGCCGGGCTGGAAAGGGCCCGGGAGAGACAGAGAGAGAGAACCCGGGACTGCCGGGCTGGAAAGGGCCCGGGAGAGACAGAGAGAGAGAACCCGGGACTGCCGGGCTGGAAAGGGCCCGCGAGAGAGCTCGGTGCTCCCGCTCCCCGGTACCGCCGCAGCCCGGGCCCAGCCGGGCCGGCAGCCGCTCTCCCTCACGCTCCCGGAGTGTTCCAGGCTGCCCGTGGGTCAGGTGGGGTTTTCTCCTTGCCAGACACACCAGCTCACCGTGATTTAACTGAACTTCTGCAAAGCACATAAACAATTACTCGTGATCAGATTGCAAGGTTATTATACACTTAGGTTCTTACTTCTATGGTGTGTATTCAGCCCACTCCCACTCTTTGCAATAACGAGATGTTTAAAAAATTTAGTTCTAATCAATTTTTAATTAGGGATAATGGTTCATTTTGCCATATGGGTCCCTCAGCATCTCTCGAAGTTCCCTCTAAATACAGACTGATGTCCTGGCTCTCAGCCCTTTTTAAAAATCCCATTAGTCCAACAGACAGAGCAGGTCTCTTTGAAGTCGTGACCCAGTTCTTACATGCAGTCTTAGAAGTTATCCCTGAACTTGAATTTGTGTGGTTACATGTGCCTCCCTGCTTTACTTTCAGATGCTTTTAAGGAGGTCAAACCATCATGGGACTCTTAATGAAATTACAGAAATAAACACAGTCTGCGTCCCCTGCCCATTCCCTTTGCCTCTAGCCATCCAGGTGGTGCCAACAGCATCAGCCTAGCGTTTAACAGCACAAAGCTCAGTTGTGCTTTTCCACCAAGTCAGTGCCAGGCCCTGCTGCAGCAGCACCACTGACTGGGTTATTTAGAAGAGGAATTTGTATTTCACACAGGGTGGGTTTCAACTCTGCAAAGATTTACTCAGAACACTTAAATCCAATGTCCCACCTTACTGAAAATAGGCAGATGCCAAAAGTGAGGAATTCACAGAAAGCAGGGGAGCAAACTTTTCCAAAAGGCCGGGTGATAGGAAACTATAATACCCCAGCCAGTAAAACATTATTCCCCACATTGGTGAGGAATGGTTCCTGTCATGCTTCCCCTTCTCTGGACTTTCCTCCTCCTCCTCCCATCACATACATTTCCATTTTTCATTCCACTGCTGCTCCTCTACCTTTATGCAGCTTATATTTAGCTCTGTTAAATCGGGAGGGAAAAAGCAATCTGTAAAAACCAACACAAGCTTGGAACTGTACACAAAATGAATGTCTCTTAACAACATTAATTAATTCAGTATTAACAGGAGCTGCTTCAGAGCCCAGACAGGGCATTCCCTGTCCCTAGGGCAGATCTCTGCCCTTTGAAGCTCAAGTCACCCTCAGACTGTGCAGGGAAACAAACAAAAACTGAACACCAGCACCAAGCTGGAACTGAATCTGAAAACCTTTTTGTTTCCACCTGGCTTGGGAACTTTTTCAGCAATATCTCATCAGGGACAATATTTCTTCTCCTCTGATAGAACAGGGAAGCAGTGTATTGATATTATCTAATGGAATAGTTTAATCCTACCTGGCAGTAGCTGGTAGTTTTAATAATAAATTAAAAGCTTTTTTTTTTCCCTCTGAAGAACTAGATGCAATTTCTGTTCTGTTGATTGCATGGCATATGTATATTTTAAAATTAATATATCACAAGCTACTTAAAAAAAAAATCGGTCCCAGCTAACAAAAAAAGAAAGACTCTGGCCTTGCAAAGGTGGTTTAATATGTCTCAAAATGAAATCAGCACTAAATACCCACTTTAGATTTGTATCTGTTGATAATTGTTTCCAGTACTTCCTTGCTTAATGAACTTAAATACATCAATGCCATTATAATGTCACTATGGGCATTTTAGTTCAAATGTTTTCAATTTATCATGTACTTGTAACCCACTGACTTCCAGAGATGAGTGGAAACAACAATTTCAACACTAACTTTGTCATTTGGTGCCTGGAGAAGTTTTTTTCTATGTGGAACCATTAAAGCTATCCACTGTAACAGTACTTCAAACACTTGGGAAAAATCCTTACACAGTCTGTGGTCTAGAACAGAAAGTAATGTGTACCTTCTTGAATAATACTGGGATGAATATAACACCTTCCTGATCAGAAAGCTGTTTTAAGTTCAATTTTTGCTTCTATTTTTCCTTTTAATGCCATTTGATAGGTTATTGCATTAACTTAAAGGTAATATTTTACGGCACATTCTTGGTTAGTCTGGAGTAAGTACTAGATTCTTCTGCAGCATTTCACAAAACCAAACTGGTTTTAAGGTAACTTTGATCCATCACAAGGTGAAGTGTGTGAGCTGGGTGAGTTCCTGGTGTCCTGCCTGGCTGTTGCTGTGGGTGCTTCCACCCCAGAGCTGTTGCCTATCCTCAGCCCTGTCAGGCCATGGGAGAGGGAAAGCAGAGCTGCCTGGGAGGCTTCTCCCAGTTCTGCAGTTCTGGGGCCATCCCTGGAGCTCACACTGCCCTGCCCCAGCTTCCCAGGTGGCTTTTTGCCCGCTGTGGGTTGCATCACCTGACTCCGATTTCCTCCCCGAGATCCCCAGTGCACATTGGCCAGGAAAGGGTGTTGTATTTATTTTACAGTTCTGTGCCATCCCCACACACAGTGGGGATTATCCACAAGTATTTCCTCACAAAGATATTTCACATTGTGGGGGTGCAGTGGGGAGATTTCCCCTAAAATTATTTCAGTTTGAGTTCAGACCTCTGCTTGTGAAAAGTCAACAAGAATTTCAGTCTGGACATAGGTCAGCTGGGACTTTCTCCTTGCCAGACACACCAACTCACTGTGATTTAACTGAACTTCTGTGAAGTACAGAAACAATAACTTGTGGTCAGATAGCAAGGTTATAAATTTAGATTCTTACGTATTTGGATTCTTACTTCTGTACTTTATATCCATCTCATTTCCACTCTTTGCAGTAACTGGATGTTTTAAAAATTTAGTTCTTATCAATTTTTAATTAGGGATAATGGCACATTTTGCCATGTGGGTTCCTCAGCTTCCCTTGAAGTTCCCTTTAAATACAGACTGATGTCCTGGCTCTTGGTGGCACTAAGGAGACCTGACACCAGTGTGAGTGTAGCCCACAATTTAAAAAAAATGGGGGGAGAGGGCTGTAATACTTTTATATTGAGTTAAAACCAGCTTTGTAGTTAACCTAAAATTGCTTCAAATGATCAGCTTCTAGTAATGTAAAAATTAAATGGTAAATGGACTTCAGTGTGAAAAAGTACATTTTTACTGTGATTCTTTTAATATGGGAGTTTCTATCTATGATTTATTAGCATAAATAAAACACATTCAAGAGGATATTTTTAAGCTAATGAAAGGAGCTGCTCCTTTCTTTGCTGTATTCCTGGTGCAGCAGTATTGGTTCAGAGCCTGAAGATGCACCATGAAAAGTAATGTGGTAAATGTGTTTGAATATGGGAGCAAGGCTGAGGGAGCAGAAACAAAGACTTTTAGCGTGTTTTCAAATTAATGACACTCTTTAGTTAGGCAAATTACAGTTTTTGTTATCAGCCTTTTAGAGGAAGTCTTTATGAACTGAAATAAAAAGCCATGGTAGAAAGTGTTTTTCTTCTTTTACCAATAATGATTTCATCATAAGAATGTTGTTAACCTGATTCATGTATTTAGGCAGAAAGAAAAGACTTAGTGTTGGAATTTATCAATCATACAATCCTAGATGAGCTCTAGTGTTATTTCTATGGATTTGATAACAAAGAGCTTAAAAATACCTTTTCCAGTTAGAACAAGCAATTGAATACCTTCACAACAATCATTAAAGAACTCATGGAAATATTAATCATAAATAAAATGTTATTGCTTCTAGAGCATACCTTTTCTTTATTGTTGTGATTTGTCACACAGATATCAAATGTGTTAGTTGTTGATTAAGAACAAGGGTTGGTTTTGTAGTTTAAGGCTTCCAACTGGTATGGAATTACCTGCAGAATTGAAACATTGGACTGGATGACTGAAGGAGGACTTGGGTAGCAGCAGTGCTGCTCCAGAGAATTTGGACCCTTCTCTGAAATTCAAAAGAGCTGAAAGCATTCAGTACTTTGCATTTCCACCTTGTCCTTCTCCTTCACTCTGTCTCCTGTCTTTTAATCACTTCTGGTTTGCCCTGCTGCTGATGGGTTGGGTACTGTGCCAAAATCCGTGCTGTGCCAAAATCCTGCTCTCCTTTGCTCATCACCTACATTAGCAGTTGCTAATTGCAGTGGGATCAGGACATTGGTGACTTTGGGAAATGAGGGCACTCTGTGCCTCACAGTCAGTTCTGATGTAGCAGGAGGGTTTTTTTCAGTCCATGCTTTCATGCCTTGAGTACTTTTAAAACAAACAGAATCTGCTTCTTGTTAAACTGTATTGTTTGGTTTTGCTGGGTTTTGTTGGGCTTTTTTTTTCCTTTTTATTTTTCCCCCTTCCTTTTTTATACACCATGATTTAATCTGGGAATATTTTGTTAACACAAAGTAGAATTACTAAACTTTCTGATTTAGGTTTTGCTTAAACATGAGCTTCCCCTGGTGATGTTTATACAGATTCTGTGGTTACACAATGGTACAGGGCTCCTTAACTTATTTCAAAAGACCCTAATCTTTAAAAATATATTTGTGGGATTTTTTGCAGGAGGATGGTGCCTCTAATTCAACTGGTATAGAAAAAGCAGTTTCCTGCACATGAACTTCTGAATACAGTGCCACATTAGCAAAAGGAAAACAATCATATAAAAGCTAAATTAAAATCATGACATGTAATGTGTTTACATTTAAGGTTGGAGTTACCATTATGTTCTGGTTCCAGATTCAGTCAAAGTTTAAAAATAGCACTGTTGTTATATAAACCAAACAGCAGAGTTGTTTTATAAACCTGTAGAAGATGGTAATCTATGTTATTCCCAGGTAACCTGTGCCTGTTTGCCCTGCAGAGGGTTTTCCATATTGTCCATATCAAAAACATCCATCAGTGCTGGCACTGAGCCCTTGGATGATCAGTGACATGGGCTCTCCGTGGAGCAATGCAGGAGAAAATGCAGGAAAAGTGAGGAAGACACAATGTGGGACTTTGGAGACATAGCACACGTGGTAACTTGGGAGTTTTTCCTAGTGTGTACCTAATTTCCACTGAAGACTATTCTGCAATTTGTAAAATTCTGTTATTGTCTACCTATTATTATGAAATTCTGTAGAGGTTTGGAATTGTGGAGGGGAGAAATAACTCCTGATATAAACCATGCTCTCACTCATGCTTTAGATATTGATTATTATTAGTAGTAGTAGTGGTAATAGTTATGATGACAATACCCTGCAGCAGTTATTCTGGCAGTGCTGAACTATAAACATGGAGGTAAATAACAAGCCAGGATAATTCCCTTTGTCTCAAAGCTCAGATACAGTTTATAGAGCATAATGAATCAGCAGGAAGGATCTGCTTTTACATGTCCTTCTTCTCCGAGAGGGAACACAGGGAGCAACACAGCAGTGTTGGATATTTGGATTCATTTCAGTTTTGAAGATAGTAGGCTTTTTGATGAGAGATTTGTGATGTATTTTACCAATCCCCACATGCATACAAGAAAAAAAGAATACGGTATACAATCTTTATATCTCTTTTAATCAACTGATTTATTGTCTGTTGATAATGTCCTGTTCGTCAAGCAGCTGGATACTTCCAAAAAAAAGCTTGGAGGTTTTTACAGAGCCCAGGATATTCAGGGATGATACTTCCTGAAGTTCAGCATTCTAAAAAAATGCAAGGAAAAGGTTTCCCCAGCTCACTGCCTTTCTGGAAATGCTATTTCCTATTAGAAATCCCACTTTTTATTCGAAATCCCAGCCAGTTTCAGTCTGTTGCCCCAAAGTCACAAGGGGAGTTCACAGGGTGAACTAGTGAGAGAAGTTGGGGTTTTCAGAATTGCCAAGAAGATTCAGAAGTGTAAGTGCCAGTCCACAGTTTTCTAAGTATTTCAGTTAATTTAAATTCACTGATGCTATAATTACTATATTCACTGAGATGCAGTTGCAGACACTAATGGCTAAAAAAAAATGTGTTCTGTTCAGACACTGAATTTTGTTTCCCCTGTTGTCAGTGGCAATGGGAATGGATTTAAATTTTTGTCGTTTCCATTAAGCAAAATCAAAAATCCAATAGGCAATTTCCTGCCATAAAAAGATCTGAGAGAACAGATGGAGGAAGAATAATCTAATTGAGATGCATTTTCTTTTTTACTAGCTTGCTCTATTTCATTTTTAAGAGCATACCTAAAATGTCTTCTTCCACAAAGAAAGCTTCATTAAGTCTTAAAATAAATGACAAGCAAAAGGCTTTTTTACAAATCCAGAATGCTCGTGGTGATACCAGGCATTTTTAATAACTGATTGATACCATGAAAACTCAAACAAAAAAGATGAAGCACTTTGTTGAAGACAGCCCAGTGAAGCTTTCACCAGCAGCAGGCTCTTCTGACTCATTCTTTCTATTGCAATAGAAAATGCAGTTGCTGCAGAGGAATGAAGGATCTCATTCATTTCTAGGGGACAGGGAAAAGGAAAGACCAGAGGTCAAGTTTTCCTCCCACGGCTCAGTTACAGAAGGGGTTACTCCTTCTCTCTCTTGTTCTGTTCTTCGAAATCTCTGATAGTTGTAGTGGGACATGTTAGAATCTCCAGAGTCAATGATTTTGTTCATGATGGATTGACTTAATGTTACAGATACATTTTCAGGTGTTGAGTTGTAACAACAAAGTTTAACACGTAAAATGAAATGGAGCTTTGGAGAGAAGGAAGGGAAAGCAATTTATCCATTAGACTACTTAGATTCCTTGGAAGTCTTTGTAACCCTTCAAAATCCTTCACAAACATTTTGAGAGCTTTCAGGAGGATTAATTTTATTTTCTCTTAGTATGCTTATTTCGGTTTCTTTTCTTTTCCATGTAAGGTCAATCCCACAGAGACAGCATAAAGGGACATTATAAAGTGTCCCCCTTCAGAAGTGGTCACCACCATCCAGCTGCAGTAGCTGGAAGCTAAATAGTAATGGAGGGATGGAGGATGTTCTTTCAGAATGAGGACACAAGTTGGTCTCTTCCTCTGGTTTTAGAGGAGTATTAGTCCATCCATTTTAGACATTGGATTTATTTGTTTATGTTGGAAGCATCTGTTTTTCATCTGAACAGCCAAAGAAGAGAAGCAGAGATTCTCAGAAAATGCATCATATGACTCAAATTAGGCAATAATTAAAGTATTTAATCAGATGTTCCAAACTGTTTATGGAAGATAGGGATCCTGCCTTTCTCATGTGCACCCTTTAGTTTAAGCTCTAGACTGACAGTCTTAAAGTTGGGAAATACCCCTCAGGTACACAGAAGAGGAACAGAGGGAAGTGGGTATGGTAAAATCAGCTCTGGAAACACTGCTGACAGGGAGTCTGAACTCACCTGAGCTGGGCTGAAAGCCCATTCTGTCTTTTGACACACTCAGAGAAGATCTTTCACGTTGGAGGAAGAATCTGTAGTCAGAGATGCTGCATTCTCCTGGCTGCCCAAAGTTTTATGTTGATCTTATGTGTCTAATTTCCTACTCCATACTCAAAAACTGCACGACTCTAAGAACTTCAGATTCTGTTCATGAGTGTGAATCACATCCACAGAAACATAAAGGGTAGGGCAGCACATGTGAATGCAATTTGGAAATAAAGATAGAAGGACTAGCTGAAGAGAGGTGAAACAGCCCTAGCTACCCTGACAGTCCATTCATAACCTGTATCCAGAAAATTAGAAGAGTATTTTGGGACAGCCCTCAGCCAGCAGAGTCCTCCTAGAGGGAATAATTTCTCTGGTATAATTTAGATAAAACTCTGGGGCCCTTACCTACCCTAGAACTAGGAGCTAAAATAATAACTCACCTTCCACCCACCCAGTGTATCTATTCAAAACGATGAGCCAAAAACTGTGAACTAGGTTATACAGCAACAGAATAAGGCCCAGACATCCCAGATGTTACTGAAGTAGATGCAATGACAAAAAAAAAAAAAAAAAAAAGAGATAATTTAGGTAGAGAAAAGACATTGAATAGCATTAGATGAGGAGACTCTTAATAACCTGATGATATTAATTTATGGATTGTCTAATTATATGAACAGATATCAGTCCATAACTATGTGCACATTGGTAAACTGCTCCTGTAGAGCAAACTGTCCTTAGTTTGTGTGTGTGTTTACAGTAAAAGAGAGATATTCAGAGGAGCCTGAGAATGTCCCAAAAGAGCCCCCAAAGCCTGTATTTCCCTAAAGTTCTATAACATTTTTCACAAAACACTGAATATATGTTCTCCTACACAAGAGCAGACTCAGAAACAGTGGCCGAGTCTTCACTTTTCTGGGCCTGCTCCTAAAAAGGCATAACTCTATAATGGAAAAGCACCAGATTTTGCCCTTTGCAGAGTGAAGAAATCACACAGTGAACAGTGAAAAAAGCCCATTTTGTTGCCACCCAGACAGAGGGTGAGTAAAGCAAACTCTCCAGTCAAATAGCAGATACTATGCAATCACCTTCTAATGTATAAAGAAGCACCAACAGGTTGTGGGAGCTTAGGAAATGTAATTTCTGTTTTTTAGCTTGTTTAATGCTTGGCTCGGCCACAAAGAGGTTTTTACAAGAAGCTCTATACAGCACTCGGTGTACCACTATTTTAAAACGTTGAGCTTTTTTCTGACGCCCTGAGGGCACCACGGCGTGACACAGCATTAAACATTGCTATGGAGGGATTTCTCTAAAAATTGCTGTTTCTGCCGTGTTGTGCCGAGCCCGCCGAGCCAGCAGGTGTGGCTGTGGAGCCTTTGGAGATGCAGAGATTCCTTCCATCGGTCCCGGGGCTGCGGAGCGATGACATCGCGGCACTCCCTTCCAGCGAGGGCACCCCAGCGAGCTGCCTTGTCCCTGGGAGAGCCCCGGGGAGCTGGAAACACCACTGTAAACACCACAGTGTGTCTGTCCACGTCTTTTACACACACACACACACACACACACACACACAGTGTCGGGATTTTTGCTGCGAAGGAAAACTATTGGTTGCTAACAAGAACCATTTCTAATGCACACAATTGCCATTATCCTTGCAACTGCTCCTGAGGGATTTCACTCTCCGAGTTCTTTAATAGCAGATTTACTTTAGATGCTGGCATATGGTTGAAGAGAAAATATTATTTAATATATCTTAAAACGTCACCATTTGCTAGCAGATTCTTACCAGACCTGAGAGCCAACTTTTCACAAGAAATAAAATCAAATTCTCTCCTTCAGAGCACAGAATAACAGCAGAGATGTAGAACAACTGAAAGATGAGAAATGCTGATTTTAATGCCTGTCAGAATGGTGCAGGATTTGGGAGGGTGAGAACTGCTCTCTTTAAAAAAAAATTTATTGCTGCATAGAATTGTTACTGTAATTACAAGCCACTGGTGATTTTAAACAGCAGCATGAGAAGCATCTTCACTTGTTGAAGGGCCTTCCAGGTAGGGGTATGAGACACCCTTTAGGGGGCTGTGCATTGTTATGGAATATTTCTCTTGCAGACAATCCTCTGCTGTTTAATTCCAGATATGTTAAGAAATTGCTGGAGTGAGTGCTCCAGCTGACGTTTTGTCATAGTTTCCAAAAATAAAAGAAAGTGGATGAAGGTTGTATGAAAGCAGTTGTGATTGTGGAGTCAGCAGTTGCTGAGCTGACTTAACATGGAATAATAGCCACTGAAAAAAACAACAAAACTTGGCTCATAGAAATTTCCTGAAGTGGAACAGTCAACAGGATTATTTTTAGTTCAAGTTTTAATGTTTTATTATTTAAAGGGAAAACAGTTGCCAGATGAAAAACATTCCATGTAGTTTGAACAAAAGGTATTTTCTTACATGCTAATCTTTAAATAACAATTTTTTACGGTGTATGGTTTCTCAACTACCTCTCTTTCTGAAGTTTTCCAGTCCCAGCATCATTAACAAAAATAAAGCTAATGTGAAAAAGTGAGACAGGACATTTTAGCTGAAAGCTGATTTTGGTGTCATTTTATAGTGAGGTGAGAACATGCTTGAGTTAAGGGTCCAGCATTGCCCAGGAAGCCTCTTCACCCCTAAACACTGATTATGAACTGTAGTTTGGTGAAAAGGGTGACAGACATGAGTAATCAAAATATTTCTTTAATATTTTTTTGTTGTTAAATAGTTGATATTTTAATATGAATAGTGAAATCACCTATTTAGACTCCATAGTTTAATTTTGTATCTGTTTACTCTGTATAATTAGGGGGCAGATTTAGCTTTGGCTGTAGACATTTATCCCAACAACTAAACACATTTCATCTGCAAGTGTTCTGAAACTATATTTCAAAATTATTTCAAAACAAGTATTTGGTGCAGCTTGATCAATGTTTCTCTTGGCAGCAGCTCTGTCTGCTGCAGCCCAAAGTCACATTGCTTCTCTCCAGTCCCACATCTTTCCCTAAGCTGTGCTGGCATAATTGCATGTGGGGTTGTGTGGTGAACCTTGTCAAGGACCTGATCTGGATTAAAATAACCTGACCAAAGATGGGTATTTTTGAGCTTGGATCCTTTTCCTGCTAGAAATCTCATGGAGATGCTGTGGCCTGGGGAGGGACACTGTGGAAAGAGGGGCAGCTTTACCCAGGACATGGAACCATAGCCTTGGCTTGTCAAACTGAAACCCCAACAGTGACTTTGGTCCATTCAGTATCCAAAGTAAAAAAAGAAAACAAAAAGTGATTGCATAGCTATAATACTGCAGTCTCGTTTTAATTCTGTTTCTCCAATATCAATGCCTAAAATAAGTGAGAGTACCATGAAATAATGGCATGCAATAGGGATTAGTACACACAGAAAAAAACATGAGGAATCAGCACAATAACGTAAGAGTAGGGAAAGCATGCAAACATGCATTTCTGGGAGGAAGATCTTGGAGAACATAAATTGCAAATAAACAAAAAAGCTAACAGAAAATTAGTAGGTATTTTTAGAGTTATCTTTGTGCTTTCTGTTACCAGCCCCGAGTGATGGTGGATCTGCAGCGAGAGGAACACATTAACAGCCGAGTCACCACAGCATGATCCAAGATTGTAACTGAGCATAAGTTACTTGTAGAGGCAGTAAAAGAAATCTGAACTAGGAAAACACTTAGTGGAGATGAGTTAAAGTGCTGTTCCACATGTTTAACTGAAACTGGAAGGAGTTTGGTTGTACTGAGAATGTGTTATTGAGACTGTATGTATTGTAGGGGCTCTCTTGTCCATCCTGTATTTTTGAAGGAAATTTCTGTTCGACCATGACATTATCTGGTATCACGAGGTGTCTGTAAAGTATTTAAAGAATCTTGCTGAGCAGCAAAGCTCATGCAATAAGGAAACTGGAAGAGTTAATGAGTTGTGAAATCTAGGTCTTTGTTTATCACAGGAATTAGGAAGCAAATTCCAGTTCCTCTTGCAATCAATTTTCCTATTTTTTGTCATATATTTAAAATTTTTCATTAGCTTTCCCCCACTGCATTTTCCAGGTGGTTACTGATATTACTGGGAAAAAAAAAAAGTACAAGCAACCTAAACTGGAATAGTAGGACACAGTAAAAAGCTATGAGAAGTTTGGAATGTAAAAGAATTAACAGGGTTAAAAAATAAAGAGCCCTGTTTTTATGTTTAAGTTTAAAACAAATATTTATTTTATTTTGTGGCTTTAAAACACAGTAACTTCTTAAATTCAGCCATTACAAATACAGCCAATACAAATTCAGCCATACCAAATTTTGAAATATGAAGTTTTGCACAGTTCAAGGCAACTAAAAGTCACACCATCAAAATTAGGACAATTAGGTTCATCTTAATTTCTTCCTGTTTATTCTTGCATTGTTGATTAAACTTAAGCACTAGGATAGTGCTGCCCTTTCCTTTTTGCTTCCTGGCTTGTGATTTGCTTCCAGCTGTTACTATTTGTGAAGTATATCCTGCACATGGCCTGAATTTACCAACACCAGCCTAGGACAGCCCCATGCCCTGTGCTCAGATACTGGGAGAATTAGAGGAGATTACACCCAGATTTAGGTGCTAAGCTATTTTTAAGTGCTCTTCCTCTCCTAATGTATTTTCCTGTATAATCCTATCTAAAAATTTATTTTGAGGGCCTGGGGTAAGTAGGGAACTGGGGGCTTAATGTCACCAAATCCAGAAAAAGCTTCCATGGGCTTGGGGTTAGAGCTCAGGAAAACAGATTTCATTCACTGGATATCAGCTCAGAAGAAAGAAGAACATACCTTAAAGATCCAAGGAAAAAAAACAGTATCTATGAGGCTGAAAAAAAAAAAGGTGAAAGGGAGGCTGAGCTAGCAAATCCTCCAAAAATAAATAATAACATCTTTTCCATTTAAAATGACCAGGTGGATCTGATGCCAGCCTAACTGTCTGGATCATGTTCATTCCTTGTTGTGCTGCTGGCTGAGATGGTTTGGGGTGAATGATCCCACTGCTGAACAATAATTCCTCACCTGTGAAGTGCTATTGACTTTACAAAGCCCTCTGAGAACTACTGATCAAAAATCCTATTCTAGAGTTGGTAATAAAATATGATTTTTTTCATACAAAATACCAGTATCTGAATTATTTTAGAAATGTGCTCATTGTGTTCAGATCTAACCAATTATCAGGTTTTAGAAGGGTGGTCAGAGAAGACCAGATAATCAGCTAATCTCTGCTGTGAAACGCTTTGGCCCTGGGAAATTAGAAATCCTCTCCTGTACGCTGTATGCCTCCCACCACTCTGCAGAGTTAGTAAATAGGACACCATGGAAAGAGGAAATCCTAACACAAGCAGAAACCTCTTTGCTGGAAGAAAACTGGGGGGGGTAAAGGGGTTCTTTTGTGAGTAAGGTGGAAATTATCCAATACAGAAATATCTGTGGCACTCAGTGATTCTGTGAAGGCACAGCCAGATCACAGAGCCACTCACGGGCTGTGCAAGAGGCTTTAGCACAATCACACCCACCATGCAGCTCTAGGAGTTCTGCTTTTTGCCACAAGTTTCTGTCTATTTGGGTTTCATTATTTTCTGCAGAGGAGCTGAAAATAAAATTACTAAGTATTTTATTGCGTATAGGGGTAAATGCTTAAGAAACACATCACAGTTGCTTGACTGCAGAAGTGTATTTTGCAAGTGAAAAATCTGATTTTCAGTGAATGTGTCAGGCAAAGAGCACCTTACCTTACCTGCACCAAGCATTACTTCAGAGGGTTTCTAACATTTCCTTTCTGGTTGGTTTGGGGTGTTACAGACAGATCCAACAGGGAAAAAGCTGCACCAGCTGTTGGAAAAAAATTAGCTATTTTCCTCGTGTTAGTTTTCTGGACTCATTGGTTAATTATGTCCTTTGTTCTGTTGCATAGGAAGCTTGCGCAGGCTGTGATGAGATAAAATTACATCAGATACACAAACATCCTCTCAACATTCAGAACTCGTATCTCCCCTGGTGTCCCTTGAATGCGGCTACTAATTATCTCATGGAATATGTTCTGCTGTGGTTTGAAGAGCACCAAAGTGATGCCAAAGGAGAGACGGCTCACTAAAACCATAGGTTTTAGTGGTGTCATAGGTTAAATGGTGTCAATATTCCTCCAAACCAGAAGTCCTTTTCAAGGGGAGGAAGGATGAGGTTATAGTTAAAGTAGGGAAGTGAGAAAGAGCCAGAGCAAGAGCCATTCCTCAGCTGAGAGCTACAGGGGAAGTAAAGGGAAGACAAAGGAAAGCAGGGAAAAGGGAGTGACACATCTCATCCCGTGGAAGGTGAAGATCTGAGCACCACATATCAGGTTCCCTGGCAAAGCCTGCTGCCATTTAAAGCAATGCTCTGCTTTGTTCTGAGGGAGGTGAGGTGTGTTCTGTTCTGAAACCATTAACCATTCTGTTTTTCATTTCCTTGCAACAGGCAGAGAAGCTTCAGTACATTCAGTAGCTGAATACTGAAAATTTGAAAACATGAGATCTTGGTGACAGATAAATATGTACAGTTAATAAACATATTATTCTTTCAAGGCCTAGGGACAAATGCAGCACTACTGAAGATGGAAACAATTTGGTTGATATCACTGGAGCTGAACACACTTAAGCCAGAATGAAACATAAATGCTCATATAATCCCTTGTGACCTCTCAATTATTCCCACACAGCCTAACAGCGATTTCACAGATCACACTGGTGGGAAACATAATTTAAACTTTCTGTGCTATATGTGCTCATCCCTTTAACTTCCTTACTCTGTAGTCACCAAGGCAAGTTAATCTGTAGGATATTTTAGTTGGAGTTAAGGGTTGCAGCAGAAACACTTGAGCCCATTGTGAGCCTTTGTGTTCTTTCTAAGACTATTTTCCCTGATGATTTCATCCCTATCCTAGTGACTGATTATCAGAGGAGTAGCCTTTGTATGCAGGAGACAATGTATTGATTGCTAGCCATGGTGAGCTGTGTGGGAGATGGGTATTATGTATCTACAGCTGGAGCTTGCTGAGTAAAGAATCACCAGCACAAGGCATTTGCTGTAGCTTTCCATAGATAAAACACATTTCAGGAATAAAATAGAAATTTCCCAAAGTGTAGCTAACACAAGTTTCACTCAAATATTTACAGTTAAATATAAATATTTTATGAGATTTAGGGAAATCTAGCTGTGTCCACTGCTGCATATAAAACTCATTCATCTACTTTTGGATTTTCTTTTTCTGTCTTAACTGTAGAAATTAAATCCCTGTCTCAACAGAAATAAGGAAGTTTGTTCTCTGAACTTTTGAAATTGTTTGTTATCTCCTGGGTGGCATCTTGCTTCCTGGAACTGGCAAGATATTCACTGCTTTTTACCAGTATCAATGCTTGGTTTGTATTGTCTGCCTTAAATCTACTTCTGAAATCATGTCAAGCCCAACCCCTCTTGTTATACCACTCTTAATACTAGACCAGCTGGCTTGTGCTTCTTGGTATCTACTCTTTTTTTAAATGCATGCAGGCAGATTATATTGTCCCCTTTGCTGTCACATAAAATCCACAGGTGAACAGCCAAAAAAAGGATCAATGTAGGGTGGCATGTGAAATGTACTGGCATGAAGAAACACCCTTTTCTAGCTGGGTTGGTCATATGATTGGTATTTGGCAGAGAGTCATAGCATGACTCAGTGAAATCTTTTCAACAGTGAAGCTTCTCATGTAGTAAACATTCCCAAGCACTAGACTGTAGAGTTTTATTTCACTCAAGTAAAATCCCATTATATTAAATTATAACATGGAGACATTCTCTGCATTAAATTAATGGATGCAGCTCTTCAAGTTCTCTCCATCTGTTCTACCCTTTAATTACAAAACCAAAAAAGCACAATTCACAATCCCATGATAAAAAAGGGAAGTAGAAGGGATTTGGATGCACAGGGACTACCAGCATTTGCTGCATACATGGTCTCACTTCACAATAAGATGTACTTTGCTGGTAGCACCTCTACTTTAAAAATATGTATTAGTACTTTCAGGTGGATACATTCAGTCACTCCCTTACCTAGAAATCTTATTGTCCAGTCTTGTGGTTCTGACATCTTTCACAGAGCTGCTTTTCAGACTAAGTGAAATTACCTCTGTGTCTGCAAGACACTGAACACTGCAGAATATCCTGAGACAAGTGAAAAGTCATGTTACACATACCCTCTGTCAGTATTTTTTTAGAGAGGCTATCCTCTCTGCAAGGAATGTATATATGTATATATATATTTCTTCTGGATTATATGTAGAAAGCATTAACATTAAAACAGATGAACAAAATGAAAGTATTTGCATTCAGTAACACTGCCCAGAAGCTTTTTCACAGATGTAATAACGAATTTGTTTTCCTAATATGACTTTTCTCTTTAAGATACCTTACACTTTGAAGAAAGTGAATTTCAGTTTAGAAAATCTGCTCGTATAACTAGCAAAATTAATAGTAGGTGTAACACTTCACAGAAGAGAAAGTGGGAGTTGAAATGGCCTTGAAGATCTTTAAACAGATACAAGAGACACCAGCCCATGGTACCTCCTGCTATACTGGTTTCATAGTACAGAGTGAGAACAAGAGCTATTTTCTTTAACACAGAAGTGCATTAAATAGTCCCATAAAACCAGAAGAACTTGTTTTGGAAGAAGTCAGCCCTATCTCAAGGCTACTCTAATGTACACACCTTTATTGTGGAAATTCTTTCACTTGGTATATTATTTACACATGAGTAGATTTTGGTACATTTCCTGACTGTCTTCAGTTGGACGCTGTCAAAAAAATAAAGCTGTAGGAGCTATGCCAGTGAAGTTTTTCTGCGAACTAGAAGAAAAAATATGAGTGATTTTCTGCTGTAATAGATAAGATTTGCTAAAGGAAGTGTAACTATAGTCAGGTCAGAGAGGGCCATTCATGAAAAGTTACATTGACGGACTTCATATAGGAACAGGTCCATTGCAAGAATGGTCAATTTAACTGTCATGCTGTTGAGAATAACTTGTATTGTATCTGATGCCTGGAAAGTGATGTTTCTGGAATAAATGTTCTTCTGAGGAAGTTCAGATGGATATTTTTAAGATTATTTTTGATAGTAAAATTTGAATAAAAATTAAAATTGCTGGGCAGTGCCCCACAGCATGAGCCCAGTGACTCTGTGCTGGGGAGCCTCCCATGTGAAGCTGGAAACGCCCTCTCATTCTGCACAGCTGAGATCAATCACTGCTGTGGCAGGCCCTGATTGCCTCTCACTCATTCAGTACTAATACAGATGCAGTCACTGTTGAACTCAAAAATTATAATTGCCCAAGTTAATGACAGTTTTCTGAAACCAGTTCTTCTCTCTGATAATACACCTGATAACATCATTTAACTAAGGAGTAATTATTCATCCAGTGAAAACAATAGTCATAATTTCATTGATCTTTTCAGTTTGTAATCTGAGGAGGAAAACCACACTAATAAGTGTACAGATTACCATTATGCATGTGCTAGATATGTACACCTGAGAGTACGCCTCTGCGTGCCCCAGCAGCAGGGTTAGTACTGGATCCAGCCAGACTGAGCTCTGGATGCCCCGAGTGCCAGGGAGGGTCTCAGGTGGTTCCCCAGCTCAAGCTGAGCGTGCACTTGGGCAGCCCAGCACAAAGCCAGCTTTTAACCTGTGAACTTTTCAGATTTGTTGCTTTGGGCATCCAACAGACAGGTGTGAGTAGCACCTGCATGACAAAGCTGCAGTTCAATACAGTGGTGATGGGGCTAATGGGGAATGCCACTTTGCCAGTGAAAGAGCTCAGCTTTTATAGCTCTGATGCTATAATACATCACTAAAGACGTCAGGTGCTCCCTCAGTAACTTCCCAGTTCCAGCTGAAATGCCAAGAATTTTGGCGTTACCATCTACCAGTGAGATTAACGTGTCACTCTTCATGGCCATTTCTCAGTCTTTTGCCAAATATGATATTTTTATTAGTAAAATTTATAACAGTGTATTTTTTATTTTTCATGACATTTATCTTATGCAGAACTCCAGGTAGAAAAAGCAGTTTAAAATTGCATTTTCAGAGCTCATAACGTATTGCAGATGATTTGGTTGATCCAATTCAGTGAGGGTGAAAAAGGAGAAGAAAGGAAGTTATGGGAAGGGAAAGGGGACAGAAGAGAAGAGCAGTAATCAGGAAGAATAAATGCTAGCTTTAATGTGAAAAAGATGTTGAAGGAGGACAGAGGTCACAGCATGCAATGAAATAGAAGAAGAAAAAAAAAATTATTATTCAAATATAATAAATTGGGTTTTCTCATTGTGATCACATGGAGAGCAGGGGAACTCGTTACAGCTGAAGGGAGGTATCTAATATTCTCAGGATTGATCACTACCTCTTCCCAACATTTTTCATCCTTCCCAAGTCAGATGTGTTTGATGGATATGATGAAGAAAGGTGAGGAAAGGTGACACAGCTCATGGCTGGAGGGATAAATGGTCTTAACTACTAAAAATGGAGACACTACTTTGTGAATGAACACAGTATTACTAATGTTACTAATGAGAAAGCTCAGTTGAGGAAGCTCAGGTTTATCAAGTGCAGTTCTATCCACTTGGAGTTATTATCTTTCTAAGTAATAACCATTGTTATTACATTTTGCATGTTTATGTACTTACTATTATTACACTCACAAATATTTGGACTGTCAATGAGTTGGAATGACCAGCAGTTTCTGCTTAGGCAATTTACCTAAGGATGCTTGTGACTGACAACACAGGACGTTATAATTCCAAAGCTCAGGCAGTCTACAAATTTTGATATTAATTAATATCTTTGTTTTGATTAATATTAAAATGTCTCATAAAAAAAATAAGAGACAGATCTATCTATAACCCAGCTACAGTATTGCAAATAATTTCAGGTTGTTACAGCATGTTCTTCAATTCCACACTTAAAATAAACTTTTTGGTGAGAACACTGTTATGTAAGGCTGCAAACGAGATTTGGAACAATAAGAATTATCCAACTTGCCACCTATTTTTAATACCTAAGATGAAAGGCACTGATATTCTGAATGAGAATATTCAAAGAGCAAAGCACAGCATTGAACCCACCTATTACAATTAGATCTGATTCAGTATTAGGTTAAAAATAAGGTCAAGTTCTTATTTGTAACCAGCTATTACTAATAATACACTTGTTAACCACAGTGAAGTGAAATCAGGATCTAAGTGTACCTGGGCAGTGAACTTTTTCTTTGTCCTTCAGCACATACACAAAGAAGAAAATTTCCCTCCCCAGGCTTTCTCTTCAGAGGAAACATCTAAGGAGCAGCCAGCACTGCTTGGAACTGGGCTTGAGAGCTGATGCTGAGCTGGAGGGCAAGGCAGAAGTTTAACCAAGCCATCCTTAGCAGGTTGTGTGGACCTGTTTTGTCACACAAGACACCTAGGACATCTCCAAACCAACATGGATATCATATTAACATGCACTAGAAGTCAAGGGTATTCCCCAGCTGAGTTTATGCTTCCTTCACTATGGCAGTGCTATGAAAAGAAACATATATTCACTAGGCAGGAAAATGAGAAAGAAAACTCTAATTTTCCTGCTGCAATTCTTTTTTTGCAGCCTTTCTGTAGCTTAACTGCTTGGCCCAGCTCAAGGTCATTATGACATTAACTGTAATGTAATATTAACTGATGAGTAGATACCTGAAAAAAAAAATAAAGAAGCAACAGCTCTAATATGCAGAGACTCTCCTACACTCACTCCAGTAAAGAGGTACAGAATGGCTCCAACAGCCAGATGTTGCCCAGCTGAAGTGTAACAGAATCTCCAGGACCAGACAAGAGGCACAGAATAAAGGTAAGAATGGTTGAAGTGCAGAGTGAACTACTTTGTGAGGGCACAGTTAAAGAGTAGAAATGTTATGATAATCCTGAACAAACGTCACTTGAATTTATACACATTTAATAGGCTAGCAGTCTCATTCTAAGGAAAACTATCCTCATTATGGCCCTGAAGGCTCTCCAGCTACATTAGCCAACTACCTTCTTTTGGATTAATTACTACATTTTGGCATAATTCTGTGGACCAAGATGGGGAGAGAAAATACATCCTATGAGGTTTTAGCCGTAATTTGGATGCTGCATTGTGTTTGAGATTCACAGAAGCGAGCAGTTCAGCCCCTTGCTAAGATGTTGCAGCTTAAAAAACCCCAGGTCTTACAAGTCCTACATTTTTCATATTCCTAAAGCCAGCCATCTGAAAGCCAGAAGCAGTGTTTTCTCCATTGGGTGTTTGCACAAAAAGCAAAGATATGTATCTATCCCATATCCAACACAGGAAACATTACATAGGAATTGTCCATACAAGGCATGTGGGATGTGCCAGGTTTGTGTCACTTACAAAAAACACACTTGGGAATCACATTATCTCCATGACAACTGCTTTTACGTACAAATAATTTGTTGTGTACTTAAACATAGCTTACGGAAAGGACTGAATAATAGGAGTTTTTTCCAAAGAAAGCACTTCTAACACAAGGTGTGCTGATCAGAGCATTACACCAGCCATCATCAAGCCTAAAGCCTCACAGCATGAGCTTAGCAGGACATTTCACAGATGCTTATGTTATCTGTTTAAAAGGAAGGAATTTAAGGATGGGCGCAATTATCTGTTGAACTGGGGTCTCTACTCTCCACTCTCAATGTTTCTGTCACATTTGGAAAGTGAGTTAATTTCAGTATTTGTTTCCTCATTGGGCTGAAATCCTGTATTTGTCCGTCTGGCGATAAAGTGATAATATTTGTCCTGGCAGAAGTGGTGTTTGTCAAGTATTGTAGAGACTGAAACTGGTAGATGATAGGTAGGAGGAACGTGGCCCTGTGCTCAGGTGCACAAGGATGTACCCACTGCCCCAGGGCTCCTACCCAGCCAGGCTGGGCACAGAGAGTTCAGTGCCACACTCACGGTGAGGACAAATAAAATATTTGCACAATATTAAGCCCCTAACATTGGAGAATCAGCACTCTATTCCTAGCTCTTAAAAGACTCTTGACTATGAAATATCTGTAACCATAGTGATTTGAAAATGTGATTTTCATGGATACTCTTATTTCTTCTTTCAGTAAGACACTGCACTTCCTGATTTATCTACAACACGAGGGTGGAATGATGAACTAGCAAATTTCAGTAATTTGTTTTGTGGTACAAGGTGATTAATAATGAGATTCCATCTTTTACAGAAGCCATTCAGTTGAAGTGAGTGGGCCTCTTGATAGTGGTACTACTGATGTCACCGATTTTGTCATGTACTATCTGGACTCTGAAATTAGTCAAATATACAGAAAGAGTGTTTGTTTGTGGTGATGTAACAAATATCTGAAGAAAACGTGTTCTGTTTTTCTTTCGGTCTTTTGCAATGGTTCTACTTAAGACGACAGGCTTATCTGATTTAATGGGACTACTAAGATGCAAAACATACATTTTATCCAGTAGTGGCCAGTATCTGGATATGCAAGAGATTACACGATGTGTACTTCTGAATCTATTTGATCAGAAGTCCCTTTCCTCATAGAGGCAGTTGACTTCCATACTAATGTAGTAGTGTCTGTATTCCTTGCTTGCAGAAATACATGTATTAATCACAGTTGGCAGCTCTACATCTAAAGGTGGCAGCTCACTGCTACACTATTGTATAGCCTTTAAATTGTATAGTGTAGTCTTTATATTGTATTGCTTAGCCCTTTAATTCTGCACTTAGTATTAAAACACCATAGCAACAGACATTTTGGACATGCATTGATGGATAATTTAGAGTCACAAAAATATTCAGAGAGAGTCAAGTGTGAAAAAAGCTAATTTACGTGTTCCTTACTCTACAATGCTAAGTTGACAAGACATTGTATAGTTGGACGGTGTGATGTAAATCTGCACAAAACTGCATTTAATCACTGATGTCTCATAGTACAATGGAGATGTTGGTGTTACTGACACTATTATTGCAGCTGCTAACACCCTCGTCCATGGGTTTGAGCTTAATTTCAGATAGTACAGAATGAGTTGGCACTATAGGCTAACAGCTAAATAACCCGCAGCTGGATGTGTGTAAATACAAGCACAGTCAGCCTGAGCAGTTCACCTCTCTCCAGAATGCCACACGTGTGACACACGGGTCCCTGACCCAGGTGTCAGCACAGCACTGTGGCCTCCACACCCATGACTCACTGGGGCAGCCACACCCAGACAGTCCTTGGTACAAACCACACAGACGCCTGCCAGATATTCACGTACTAAATACGATGTATTACTGCATCTCACAGGTTACAGTTTAATCTTACTGTTTATCTGAAGCCCTGACAAACAGCCAATTTATGCAACACAGCACATATCCTTTCATTATTATATTATCCTTTGAAGGCTCAGATAAATATCTAAGAAAACAAAAGCAACTGTGATTCTCTAAACTATTGATTGTCATTCTCAAGTCAGAGGGGGGAAGATCTGATTTCTGATCCATATATAGACAATTCAGAAGAGAATGAGGATAAAATACAGAGCTAATGCTTGGAATGGAGATAAAAACCAAAGCTTCCCCCTTCTTTGTGAGTGTCCAGATAAACGAATCCTGAATTTCCTTTGCAGAGTGCTGAATCCTCCTGCAGTGGGTGGCACGGCTTCAGCCTTCAGCAGCAAGCAGGGAGTGCTGAATCACCCACCCCTCCCCAAGAGGAGTTTGTTTGAAAAAGAGCTATGACTGAGTTTTTTCATATAACTGTTCCTTTCTTTACCACTGCACTCCTGGGAACCAGCAGAGGGGTTGGGAGCCATCACAACTGCTCTGAAGACAGCAGTGGTTGTTAATCTGGGAGGTGTCCAGCCTGATCCGCACTAGCAGGAAGAAACTGTTAACCTGGCTTTTTTGCCTGCAAAACTGCAACTGAAATCCTGCCATGTTTTATTTGGTAGATGTGAGGAAAGCACCACTCATGTAGATGGTTTGCAGTGTGATCCTCAAACATGTAACTATGCCAGTAAGTCAGCAGTTACTAAAGAAAATTAACTTTAGCTTGGCGAATTACACAAGAGTTGATGTTATTCCTTCATATTCTTTGCATGTATTTGCTCAAGACTATTTTGGGAAGATGTGCAGAGTGAATTCTTGAAACCTATCACTTCTCAAAAATTGTACTTTTCATTCTACAACTTTAAGCACAAAACTAAAATCATCTGAAGATGGGAACCTGTGTAAGAACAGCAAAACTATTTTGGAAGATAAACAAAACCTACGTCAGGCAATTCAAACCAACTGATGTCTAGCAGGAGAGTATGACACCAAGAAACGGAGACTGACCCATGAAAGCAAACATTCCTTACCCCTTGCTCACTATGGAATTATTAATTTCCTTCAACAGCAAGCAAAGAATTTAACAAGTCAGACTCCGTATTAGGCAAGTGATGAGCAAGACAACACAAATTAACTAGGAAAAGTCTTTGTGCCTCTTGAAATTAACAAATCAATATTTTATCAACATTTTGACCCATTTAAGTGAAAAAATATTACTTTTTTAAACTGATAATTTCATGCTTTTTGTAAGTTATTTAAGGGAAATCTTCCTCTTTAATTTAGGATACAGATTGCAATAAAATACATAATTAATTGGGAATTGGTTCTGCATATTTCCTACATTCTTTTTTATTGCAATTATCTGTGTCTTACTGACATTATTTTCCCTTAGGTAGCAAGTGTCTGGGTACAGTAAAGTAGCTGAGGGCACCACTAGCTTCCTGAAAAAAACCCACCTTCCTGAAAGGTCCACCACTAATTTCCTTTACTGAACACTTACACTGCACTTCATGCGTTACTTCTGTCTAAATAGGTCATAATAAACTCCGGACTTCCAACAACTCTTTCAGTATAAATTGTTTTAAAGAAATGCAGCACAGCTTTTTAAACCTTAGTACTACATGGTGGTACAATTAAAATGGTATTTAATGCTCATGATTTGGAGCTGAAAAGCTTTATTTCAAAGTACCCAACACCAGCAAGCACCCTCCACTTCCCTCTTGTCTGACGGACACGATAACGGGTCTCAGGACTTCAGCATCACAGAACTATTCGGTTGGCACAGACCTCTGGAGATGACCCGGTCCGTCCCATCGGCCAGGGCCATGTCACCTGGAGCAGATGACACAGGAACGCGTCCGGGGGGGTCTTAAGTCTCCAGATATGAAGATTCCACGCCCTCCCTGGGCAGCCCAGTGCTCTCCCACCCACCACGAAAAATTATTTCCCGTGCGGAGGTGGAACTTTTTGTGTTTTAATTTACGGCGAGTCCTCCTCGTCCTGTCACTGCAAAGACCCTGGCCCCAGCCTCCTGGCACCCGCCTCATAGATACCTATATGCATTAACTGCAAGGAGAACCACAAACACTGCAGGGCCGCACAAAGCCCTCGGAAACATCGCCTTCGACCCCGCAGCAGGCGCTTGGCAGGCGAGAACCCTGCCCAGCCTGCAGTCCGCGAGGAGCGGCCGCCCGGCACCCGGGCACAGGAGGGGCCGGCACCGCCACGCCGGCGACCCCTCACGGCAGTACCCTGCCTCCCGCCTCAAGGCTGCGACCGGGCGGGGCTGCGCAGCGCCCCTCAAACGGCTCCCCCCCCCATCCCCCGCCATGGGGAGGGCGCAGCCCCCGGGGGCCCGGAACCAGAATTAGGAACGAGGACCGGGACGGAGCGCAGTCACTGCCCGCGGTCACTGCCCTCACCCGCCCCCTCCCCTCAGAGCGCACTCGCCGCCCCGCCCGGGCGCCGCGCACGCGCCGTCGGCTCCCGCGGCGTCCCCCTCCCCGCGGTGGGGCCGAGGCGGTGACGTCAGCAGCGGCGGCCATTACACGGT
>VXBU01016068.1:33923-58515 GCA_013400315.1 Bombycilla garrulus | reverse complement strand
GGGGCCGGGCTCGGCGCGGCCCCTCGGCTGTGCTGGAGCCTCGGCTCCGCCTCCCGCCCGCTCAGCGCCTCCTAAAATGGCGCCGCGGCCGCGATGGATCCTCGGGAGAGACCCCCGAGAGACCCCTCCGGTTAAAATGTTAAATCGACCCCCAAAAGCGTGAGTTATTACAATGAAAATAAAAGCTTGTGGTAAGCGCTTGGAAATTACATGCTGTAAANATTTATTTTTTTGTATTTTTCATTAAATGAATAAGCGCAGACGCGTTTTTAATTAATTGAAGGATAAATTAGCTTTGGGGTTTTAGTTTCCCTCAGTAAAGTTCTAGGTTTTACGAAATTCACAGAATTAACATTCGAGATACTACATAACTCCATATTTTTATGGTGATGGTTTGAAAATGTTGAGGTGTGGATGTTACAGAGCAGTGTGTTGATTGAGGCATTCATAGCTTAGAAAGGTTGTAAAGCCAACGGAGGACAGATTGTGTTTGGGAAGGAAGATTCTGTTCTGGTAGCATCCAGAGTCATTTTGCAGTTGAATTCTAATTCTGGATGTAACTTAATAGCTGAGGGTTTTTTTGGTGGGGTTTTTTTTTTTTTTTTTTTTTTTTTTTTTTTTTTTTTTTTTTTTTTTTTTGTTGTTGTTGTTGTATGTGTTTTTATGTTTATATGTATTCCTGTATTTCTAGACTGAAAGATTGAGTATTTGTGAATTTTTTGGGAAGTGGATAGTAAGGAATACATGAAGTTATGGGTGTATTGGCTTCCAAAGAAGCCTCTTGCCACAGAAAATACCTAGAATATTTTAAAATTAGAATCATGCTTTCAAATGCTACATCAGGTTGTTTTGGAAACAAATTGTTTCGAGAGGAGTGTCTATGAACTTAATAAAGAACTTGCAGGGCTTTTGGCAAGACTGGCTCTTGCTTCTTGACAGATTTTAGTTCACTTGTATTCCAGCAACTCAACACTGGTTCCATTTGATGCAGGCTGTGTATTTTAAAGGGTGTTGTAAGCAAGTGGCAATGTCACCGCCTGGCTATTTCCATGTGCGTCTCCAATGACAGCGGGCCAGCTTCTTCCTTGTATTGCTTTATGTGAGAAGCAACTATTTCACTTGCCATAGTTTATAAACTGATGGGTACTGAGTCCTGAATCCCACAGGAGTGAGTGCACATAGCCCCATTTTGTGGGGCTGTATGGTAATTTGCAGGACCATGAAGGGTGTATAATGTACAAAAAGCTTTCGGTATACTGGGGAAGCAGGCATACCACTAGAAATTCCTTACAGAAGATACAATCGTCCCAGTCATCAGTGTTGCACAAGATGACGTTTTCATTTTTTCCCAGTGAAGAATTGGAATGAGCTGTATTTATGGATAAATGTATAATGCTCATCCCCACGGTAATGGTAAAGGAAGAAAGAAAACTTTGTATCTGACTACTGTGTGTTGAGATGAGAGACCCTGAGAATATGGAGGAGAAATCTGCCAATCACAGTATTATTTAGCAGCAGCCTTCATGTTCACTGGGTTGGGTGGCTGTGAGCTCTGGGTGGGATGACAATTCTGTGTGCCGGGTGGGTGGTCAGCACTGTGCAGAGTTCAGCCACAGGGCTGGTGATGTTAGGGAAAGTTGATTTGTTGCTGTTAACTACAGCTGGATTTACTTGGACTTTCTGCTAAGAGTAGTTAAGTTTCTTCTTGGTTTGTGATGCAAGGAATTGGAAGTAGGCCCTTGAAGTCTGAGTTTTCCATCTTCTTGTCTCCCCTGTGTTCATGGAAGTGGGGTAAGGGCTCAGTTCTGCACCTTCCTGCTGAGGGACAGCACTTGCTTTAATGTGTTTCCATGTTCCAGCACTGACGCTCAGAAACTTCACTGGGTTGTGCTTTGTTTGGACTGTTCAGGTAGTTTCATGGATGTAATCACATCAAAGGGCTGTTTTTCCATGGATAGTTTAAGGACAGTGTCAAATACGGCAATTGTTCCATAGGACAGATGAAGACCCTACTAGGTATAAACTGTTGTTCTTTATCACATTGAATTGCAGCTAGGGCTAGTTTAAATAAACAATTAAAGATTGAGGGCATTTTCCTGATAACACTGTTTGATTGGATGATCTCCCTGACGAGTATTTCTTGATCTGCTGGGGCTTCGTGTGTGCAGACTGGTGCCTGTCTAATAAGAATAACCCTAAGGGCTCTCTTGTATTTCAGTATTGATATCTGTAGAACATAACAAAGCAAGATAATTGTGTGGCCATTGGTGCATCTCAGTTACTTTCTTGGTGTCTTTCATTGAGCCTGGTTACCTGGGTGATGGTGGTGTTGGGAGCTGGGCAGAAACATCTTCGAAGTCTAGAAGTAATTTGTAACCATGAATAATACATTATACTTCCAGAAATGATTTGAAATAATCAACCTCTGAGTGGCAGCTAAATTATTTTAGGCTTAGTACGTGCTCCGTGTTTAGTGTTACATGAGTTGAGTGACCGATTTTGTGTGCTTTGCTTCAGCATTTGAGAAGTGCAAGTTCTAAAGAAGTGGTCAAAATATACCCAGTCCAGTTCCTGTTACATGTCAGCAGTGTTTGTCCTGTTAGTGCTGAATTGTTTATTGGCAGAGGTGAAAGGAAGTCGTTTATTGCCAGGTGAGAGTTTTTCCACTGGCCATTTTGAATGAAAGGATGCTGGTTTAGAGTTTCTTTCCCATACATTGTGAAGGTGGAGGGAAATGGCCTTATCTCCTCTGTGTATAAATGCCCTTTATCGCAGGAGCTGGGGGTGTAGTACGTTGCTCAGGAAGGTGGGATGACATTCTAAAATTGCACAAAGGGATGAGTTGAATTTTTGGATAGAGTTTCCTTTGGTTATTGCAGAAGGTATCTGCTGCAGGTGAAGGCAGGGGTGTCAGAGCCACTCCTTTGAAAGCACTACTTCATAATTTAGTGAGTTTGTTTGTGGCATCTCCAGTTTTTGGAGAGAAAGAAGATTTGGTCATAAATACTGTGTAGGGTGTTCAGTGTTCTTGAATATTTATTTTATTTAATAAAATATCTTTCAATGGATAGTGCCGCTAGCCAAAATACTTTAATCTAAGTGAAGGGCTGGTACTGGTAAAGGCATTCAAGAAACCTTGATTTTAAGGTTTGACTCCTGCAGTTTTTGATCTGTAACCATGATGTTGGTTACATTTGCTTTTTGATTGTCACCATTGTTAGTTTTTGTAGTGTAAATGTGTTTCTGGGCCATACTGTTCTCTGGTATGTACCATGTTCATGGTGTATTTTTCTACTTTTTTTCCTGTTATAGAATTTTCACTAAGACCTGATCTTCCAAGTTAGATGTTCTCTAACCAAACGTGCTTATACCCATTGCAACTGTGTGAGTTGTGCAAACTCATTTAGTTTATGTTAAGTGACTTAATTCTGACAGGACAAGTATGTTTCTGATGAAGCTTTCTTTTGGGTCAAAAAAAACCCTGTGCAATCCAAGTTCAGTTCCTCTAATGCATAGCACTTGTATGTTCAGTGGATCTCATGCCTGTGTTTTAAGCTGGGTTGTCTGCCCAACTTCTTTTTCAGACAGAGGCACATGTTCCCTTATGCTTCCTGTGCTGTTTAGGAGTTTCTTTTCTTTGCTGATTATTTTTGGCCAGAAGTGGATGTTTTAAAATGTTTCCAGCTGCATTTGCAAGGGCTTTTTCATTGGCTAGCTTTTACATTCCTATATCCATCATGTATAACTAACTATTCTTCAGACTAAGATGATTGTGAAAATAATGTTCCTGTCTGAACTTGCTGCAAATCAGCCAAGAAACCTGCCCCAGCAGAACTGCCAGGCAGTGAGAGTGTGGTGGGCTGTGCATTGGCAGGTTGTGTGTCCCTCCACCCCTGCCCTGGCAGAAGAGGAATGTGCAGCACTGCAGTTCTGCCTTGCCACTGTGCTGGCTTCTGGGCTCTGCAGTGAGGGAACTCTGCTGCCAGTGTCAGGAGGGGCCCTCAGGAGCTCTTCCAGGGGCTCTGGGAGACCAGACGGTGGTCAGGGCTGCTTTGCTGCTTTGTTGAACATACCCAGGGATCAAGTCATTGACAGGGCCACGTAGTTACACCTTTGGTCTCTGAAGAGTTGCAAGTGTAGTGCACAAAGCCTTTTGTAACATTTAAGTGACTGTGTTTTAGATTATTCTGGAACACTTTAAAAAATAATTTCATGCCCCCTGTTCTGATTTGTTGTGGGGTTTTTTTTTTGGTGGTGGTTTGTTTTCTGTTTTATTTTGTTTGTTTGTTATGTTTGATAATGAAAAATGGAAATTTCCCCTTTCCACAGAAGGCATTTGAAGTGCCAGCCTCGCCAGCCTTCTCACCTAGTCTGGATTTACGTACAGCATCTTGAATGTGCCAGTGATTTCAGCATCTTTCTGGGTTTTTTTGTTGGTTTTTTTTTTCAGTTTTAGTAAATTCTGTAAAAATTGAGTTATGCTAGCTACGTTTGGGTTTGGTTTTTTGCATTTTACTTGCAACATTAGTTGTGATCAAGTAGGAGTGAAAAATACTTGGTGTTGTTTGAAGCTAACAGCAAGAAGCGCTCCTAAGTCAGAGTAAGTTCTGCTAGAGTTCTACCAGTTTGAGGCTAAAGACACGGATGAGGCTGCAAGACTGATGTCCTCTTCCAAATCTACCTGTGCTGAGGCTGTTTCCTCCTCAGATGTGATGGCAGTGCTGCTCTGTCATCGCTTCTGAGCCGTTTTCAGTTACTCACCCTGGGTTGCCTTGCCCAGCACAGAACCCAGATCTGTCTGGCTGTGTCTGGCGGGAGCTCAACAGATTTGTGCGAGGGGAATCACAGGAGCAGGGATTGAATTTTCATTCTTGTTTAGGGACCCTTAAACACTATACCTGTGTTCAGTAATGCTGCTGATAAGTTCTTCAGGTAGGCGTATTAAGCTCGAAAAAGTTTATTCCTGACTAAAGAAGGAATAGTGCAGCTCAGTTACTCAGTAGCTAGGTCTCCAATGTTTCTGCTGAATATTTTGTACATGACTTCCAATACAGGTGTTTCTTGCTTCCTGGTTGGCTCTAAACTTTCTTGAGTTTTGACATGGCATCCTCCAGCTGGTGTCCTGACCTGTAGCATGACTGTGCCAAGCTATGTTGAAGTTACTGGAACAAAAGGGTTGAGAACTTTGAGTTCATTGCATGAAGCTGGACTTGTTGATACCAAGCACAACTAGTTTGGGAATAGGTTTAGCCTATTTCTTTTTTTAACAACTTGAATGATTCAAAATGAATATGGGTTGTTCTACAGAGAGGACTGAAAAACATCTTTGTCAGTGGTCAGCTTCCTGCATTGCTGTCATTGCTGTGTTTCTTAGAACTCCCATGAGGAAAGGGAGGCATAAGAGTTCCTGAGTTATTTGGCTTATGTTTTTTAAAAGTTTTGTCTAGATTATTTTTCTTCAATTTAAAGATACTGAGATCTTTTGTATGAAGTAAAATAATGACACAGATCTTTCAGAAGACCCTCTTCCTATCCCCTCTGCTGTTGTCAACTACTGATTGATAAATAGCCTTTCCCCTTCTCCCAGATTTGCCTCTGAGGGCAAGAACACTTACCAGTTACTCTGGGTTTGTAAGATCTTTTCAAATGGAAATGTTGAGGGGACTATCAAGGTTTCGAATGGTGCCAGTCCTTTTGTAATACAAAGGAAGAAAGGGTTATTTGGCAGAAGTTCGCTGCTTGCATGTATTCTTGTAGACCTTCTAGGATTCACAGGTGATAAAGGAAAGTGGTTTTCTTATTTTAGTCTTACAGCAGTCCTGGCATTGGGTTGCTCTTTTGGTTGGCCAATGTCTTGTGTTTAAACTGATCTCTCTTCTCACCGAACAAAAGAGATTAGAAATGAAGGCATAGGTGCTAGTCACAAATCCAGAGAGAAAACAGATGCATCATCTTCTGTCCTGACGGAAGAGTATTTTGCCACTCAGTATATCTATGTGGCTGAAAATCCTGGTTTTACTTACTTTGGAATACTAAATAATTAAATATCAGTGGGGCACTTTGTATTTTAATTTTGTTCCTACTTAGACATTCACACTGAACTCCTTAGTGAATTGCAAAGTTCAGCATAAATTAGTTTCCCATTTGTGTCATGTATAATTTGACTACCATGCCTCCTTCACAGAAGGGTGTTTATTGGAGGCTTCACTTATCTAATTTTGTTTAAAATCTCAGACAGTGAATGAAAACACCTTTTGCTTCAAAAAATAAGCCCATCTTTTGTCGGAACCTGCTCCCTTTCCTTTCCATGTAAGGACTGGGGGAAACCTTTAAATTGAAAAGCATTGACTCTTTAGAAGAATTGCTGACTGTAATGGATGACTTGGCTTGGGACTGGAATCTTCTTCAGGTTAGGATGTTTGAATAGCTAAAATCAGTATTCATCCCAATTAGCTGATCGTTGTGCCTTTAGTCACATCCTGTGCACCTTGGTGACAGGAAATTATGGGTGTGGTTGAAATCTTCAATCTCATCAAAATATCTTTATGGTAACTACAAATAACTATTTCTTGGTTACAGGGGATGCTTCTCATTGCGCACTTTACTAGACAGCATGGTGGGCTGCAGGTGTGAATTCTGGTCTGCCAAGAGTGACACATTACCATCTGCAACCATGACTTTGGGGCTGTGTAGTCTAATTAAAATATTGGTTGTATTTTCTTTACTCAGTTAGTAGTGGTAATGTTTTGATGAATGCTTCACAGTGCTGCTTCAAGCATTGATTTACGATTCTACTTGGGCACAGCGATGTTTACTGTTTGGTTTGGGTCTTGTTATTTTCTCGTATGTGCCCCCGAGTTTTTCAGGGTAGATAATTGGGTTGAGTTGTCAGAGCTCATGCTAGAATGTAGGGACCTAAGAAGGGTTGGAGTAATTAAGAAATACCTGGTATATTCTGGAAACACAGAGGAATTTGGGTACAGATTAATTCAGAGGATTTTGCAGGAATGAGCCATTGGAAATAATTTCTGTGAGACAAAGTTGATGCTGTACACTGCTCATGAGGGAAACTTGCTTATCCTCAGCACAGGGTGAGTTGAGGAAGTAAAATGGATGGATTGCAGCTTTTATGGCACTTATGAGACTTGATTTGTGGCTTATAGGATAGAAATATTTGGAAGGAGCAGGGGAAATAAGAGATACACCTGCATGCATACAACTCATGCATCTCATTAAATTAACTGAGGATCTGAAAATCATATGGTAGTGACTTTAATAGTCATCTTTTCAAAGTTCTTGTCCATGTCAGTTCATACATTTGGATCTTGTACTGTCGTAAAGAAGCTTTGTGTTATAAGAACTGTGTTTTGCAGAGATGTGCTTTGTAAACAGAGCCACCAAAGCAGCTTGGTACTGTTCAGTTGAGCCTTTAGATGATGTGCAGCTGGCCAGGAATTGTTTAATTCTTAAGTACTGGGTTGTGTTTTATGCAGCGCTACTCTTTTTATAGTAAAGTGAAAATTGGTTGTTTACTTGTGTTTTATTCTTGTTGAGTTTTGGGATTGTACAAGTTTTCTCTTTACAGTGAAATGGCTGAGTAAGCCAGTAACAAGTCAGAATGAATTCCAGTCATTATGACTAAGCTGAAATGTATTTGATACGTACTTATTGTTTGAACTTTGAGATTGTTCTGAGTAAAATATGTGACTTTCCACCTCAGCAGTAGTGTTTATGACAGCATTGCACTTGGTTCTTTTTATATTCCTTTTGTGTAACTGTGTGTCACAGCTGTGTGTTTTTTCTGTCCTTGACTTCATTGGTAATTTGCTGTAAAATATTCTGTATGTGTTTGCACTTTATTTTGAAATCTGAGAGTGTAGTGCTGATAAAATAAACTGATTCAGAGGTAGGGTTTTACAATTGTAGTATAGTAGGTTGTTGATAGCAAGTTTTTGCTGCACCACAGAAGTTTGACTCCTGGTGGTAATCTGCTATGTGAAAAAGATTAATTAAGTGTTGGAGGTCTAGAGATGATCAGTGCTGTCTTAATAGTAGGAATTGTTAAGAACTGAAAAAGGCAGATATAAAAAATTAATAGGTGCTCAAGAAAATATATTTCTGAATTTTATAATTGTTTGTTCTGATAATAGGCAATGAAGCCTGGGTGTTTCAAAATGTTGATATCAAAATACTGCATGGCTGCACTACTATCCTTTGTGGCAGCAGGTCCCAGGGTGTTTAAAGGTCGGGGGGTGGGGTGGGTGTCTTTCCTAGTTCTCCTTTGTCAGATGGTTGGATCAAGGAGTCTCCTGCTGAAGGATGCTGAGGAGTGCCCTGCAGAGACCTGCTGGTGGGAAGTCCATTTGTTGGAGGGGAGGATGGGTACGGGGAGGGAGTTGTGTGATGTGGTGAGTAAGCAGCACTATCAAGAATCAATAAAAAGAAGGAGTGGAACCAGGTGGAGCTGCTGTGTGTGATCCAGTACAAGGTCAGGGGTACAGATACTGCTGGAGTAGTATGAGTGATCACTTACTATTGTGAAATTATAGTATTAAATGTACTGTTGTCTTACCAAGTTGTGTTTGTATTGTGTTACAGTATATTAAAAGTCCTTTTTTGTTTATTTATTTTTTTTAGGAAGTCATTTATTGTGAGAGTTGGGATATAGTAGACTGCTTGCTGGTAGTTTGTTTTCAGGACATTTTTCTTACCTTCAGCTCTGCTGAAGCTCTTTTATAGAGCCATGTAGAGTGTTTAAGCACTTGAGAATGTGCCACTTTTAATACTGTGGGACATAAGATTGTAAATCAACCAAACAGTTTGTAACACAGTGTTACATGAAACTGGTTTTAGAACATGGAAATGTTGGAATCCCTGCACCAGCATTCCTCCACTGCAGGATTTAAACAGAGGTTCTGGTTTGCAGGTTGACCTGGAACAGTCTTTTTCCATCAAAGTAACTGTCTGACTTCTCTACGTGTTTGGTCATGTGCATATCTGACTGATTTAATATTTCAGAAACTGAGGAAGCAACAACTGAGTTGCTGAGAACTTTGCCATTCTCAGCACAAATGCTGCATACCTTTGATGAAAAATGAATGCTGCATTCTTTGTGCAGTGCTTCAAGTGTGCTAAGAAAATCCAATGGTAGAAACATTCTCATTAAAGAATATGTTTTTTATACTGAAGTGCATCTGTGGCAATCTCTGTCAAAAGGAGAATTAAGCTGGCTAATGCTTCTGAATGTAAGAGAGTATTAGAAGAGTCTAAGGCTGTTAAAACACCTTCAAAACATCCGGCGAGTGTCACTGCATTAAAATTAACTCAGGTCAGGTTATCTTAAAATAAATCTGCACTTTTAGCATTACCACAAGCCAGGAATGACCTATCTATAGTGCTGGGTACAGCACAAGTGGAAACTGTCATGTGAGACTGACTTTTGATGTAAATATGTCTGCAGAGTGACATCTAGAGCTTTGTGTTGTAGCAGGGTGCTTAGCCATGCTGTATTTTTGCATTTCTTTGCAGTGAAACATTGAATTTAATTAATTTCCATTATTAAACTTAGGTGTTGGTTTCTGTTTGAAGTGGTGACCATGGTGGTCAGCCAGGATGATGTGTGGGACAGTGACACCACTTTTGGGTGGGAGTGTCACCCACTGTCTTGTAGACAACTTGGTTTATAGGATAGAAGATAGTTTTTATATATGCTCTTGTAATTGAGATAATGAGGTAAAAAAGGATCCTTTTTGAATAGGAGCATTGACTCTTGAAAAACAGGGAAGTCCTAGTAGATGGCAACTAGTAAACTTGTTACTATTTATATTTCTAATACCTTCTTGATTTAGCAAATCATTGTGGCATGTGTCTGGTGACTGTTCTGAGAACAAACTGTAACAACTGTCTTGCATTATTTCAAAATTACCTTTCTGGTGTTATATTTAGCCTATGCTTCTTCGTACAAAACACCTTTGTATGCAATTTTTATATACACAATTCTTTGGGGAAAAAAATGGTGATGACAAAGATCTTACCCAGCTTTGGTTTATGAAGACACAACTTGATGCTATTAGTCTGTGTTTAATCACAAAACTTGTTGAGAAAACTTGTTTAGGTAATGGGCTGCTCTGTAACTGCTGTGGATGTTTGTTCTCATCCTGCTTCGTGCAGCACTCCCTGCCTTTGCAGATGGGTTGGAGATGTTGGTACAGCTGAGTGCCAAGGTGTTGGTAGTGTTTTGATGGTGTCTGAGTTTGGGCTTTTGGTGATAAGACGTTGGCAGGATCTTCAGATTTAATTTTTCAAAATACTTGAAAACTTCTTAAGTTCCAGTAGTAATGATCACTGTTCTGTGCTTTGCAGAACTATTTTTGTAGAAAGTCTGAAGTTTTACTTAAGATACTGTCCTCAAGGAGGAAAAAAGCCATACAACTACTAATTACTAATGTAGAGTTTCATAAAGGGAAATGCTGTTTTAAGATAAACTTTTACCTCAAGTGCTTCAGGGCAGGAAGGGACAGGAGCTCCAAAAGACAGCAGGTAGCAGAGTTGGAAGTAGTAGAGCGTGCTTTGAATAAAATGGCTCTTCATAGACAAACTCACAGTTTTTGTGCTTTTTTGCTTTATAGGCTAAAGAAATTTTGACAAAAGAGTCCAACGTACAAGAAGTGCGATGTCCAGTCACAGTCTGTGGAGATGTCCATGGACAATTTCACGACCTCATGGAACTTTTCAGAATTGGAGGCAAATCACCAGACACAAACTATTTGTTTATGGGGGACTATGTTGACAGAGGATATTATTCAGTTGAAACAGTCACATTGCTTGTAGCTCTTAAGGTAACTTTTCTTCTCAGCTTTCCAGTTTTCTATAAAATATATCATTACTATCCTGAGTGCACTTAATATCTATAATGATTTTCACTGCATTTGTATTAGAGATACTGAATCTGACTTCTTGGCTTAGTTTTGAGTTTTTCACTTCATAAAAAAAGTTATTATAAAAATGTTCAGGTGCAAGCCTGACCTTCATCGAAAATGAATATAATGAATATGCTTTTTTTACTTCCCTAAGTAGTAATCTTTAAGAATTTGCTTGGAGAGATCAGCTTAATGCATAGGTGTAATGAAGTTCACTAGTAATAATAAATACAACTCGTAATTTAGCTCAGAAGTATTTGGCAGTTGAAAATTTGAATAAATTATTCCTTTTTTTTTAAATCTCAGAGGTTATAATTGGATCTTCAGAATGGTTTGGTTTTAATTGCTTTATGGATGTGTGGCAGGGATTGAGGAGTGCAGATTCTCTTTGGGGAGGGGTTGCTCACTGATGTGCTGAAATGAACTGTTCTGTTTAGGTCCGTTACCGTGAACGTATCACAATCCTTCGAGGGAACCATGAAAGCAGGCAAATCACACAAGTTTATGGTTTCTATGATGAATGTTTAAGGAAATATGGAAATGCAAATGTTTGGAAATACTTTACAGACCTTTTTGATTATCTGCCTCTAACTGCCTTGGTGGATGGCCAGGTATGTTGACATTTGACAAAGTTGAGTATTTTTGTTTGTAAGGGGAGCTCTTAACACTGTCAGCTCTCATCTTTAAAGGAATCTTATGCAGATTTTCTCGTAATCATTTATTCTAAACAGTTCTAACTGCACTGATTAATGCAAATAACTATCATGTTTCTTAACTCTTACAGATTTTTTGTCTACATGGTGGCCTCTCTCCATCTATAGATACACTGGATCACATCAGAGCACTTGATCGCTTGCAGGAAGTTCCCCATGAGGTACTGAAAAATAATTTTTTAAGTCAGTGAGGTTGATGATTCAGCATGTTTTGGAGGGTTAAGTTCACAGGCTGAAAATGAAGTTCAGATCAATTTAGTAATATTAAAGTGCCTGTTCTCCTGTTCTGGATTTTATTAAAGGAAAAATGAGGGGCATGTCCTTGCTTAAAGAAGGAAACACATTAAGTCTCAAAGAGTGCAAGTTTGTTTTGGTTTTGGTTGGTTTTGGTTCTTTGTACTTCATCTCTGAAACATCATCTACATTTCTTACAGGGTCCAATGTGTGACTTGCTATGGTCAGATCCAGATGATCGCGGTGGCTGGGGAATTTCTCCTCGAGGTGCAGGTTACACATTTGGACAGGATATTTCAGAAACCTTTAACCATGCTAATGGCCTTACGTTGGTTTCAAGAGCTCATCAGTTGGTAATGGAGGTGAGCAGGACAGCCTGGGCACTCAAACAGGATTGTGTCCGTGGTCCATGTATTCCATGCTCTGTGTGTCAGAGATGTGTGTGTGCTGCTGTGGCAGGTGATGATCCAGTTGAGAGTTTTCCAGAAATTTGACTTTGACAGTATTCACTTGCTACTGAAGGAGTTTGACAGTGGAATAACCTTTATTTTGGCCTTGTTTTCCTGAAAATTTACAGTAATATCCCAAACCAGGCTTTGGTACTAGATGTGGTATTGCATTTCTGTGTAGATAAAAAGGTTTTTAAATATGTGTCTCTTGGAAAAAAGATGTAATTTTTCTTTTTAGCTTGCATGATTAGCTTTAGTTCTTGGTCTCTAGTTATTCCTAGCAGTTCAGATTTTTAAATGTATATCTGGACTCTGGTTTTGGTGATCACAGCTGAAGGTTCAGAGTAGATTGTGTACTTCAGAATTGCTGTTTTTACCTATTTAATGTTAGTGCAATGGAGAAATCTTGCTAGGTGATTCGAGTTTTTTTGGTTTTGTTTTTTTTTTCTTTTTTTAATATCTAGCTCCTATTTGCTAGTAGGAAGCAGCCTATGAAGGCCACAATTCCTTGTTACCCTTTTTCTCTCCAGAAGAGAAAAAAATACAGACTTAAGTAACCCTACAAATGCCACTTAGGGCGGTGCACATTAGAAGGTTGTTTGTAGTCAGGCGGTTACATGGGGTACATTAACTTGGTTGTTACAATTATTTTTTTCTTTCCTCTCCAGGGGTACAACTGGTGCCATGATCGGAATGTAGTAACAATTTTCAGTGCTCCAAATTATTGTTACCGTTGTGGTAACCAGGCTGCAATTATGGAACTTGATGATACTCTAAAATACTCCTTGTAAGTATGCTTAAAAATTAGAATTATGTTGCCCGTGATTTTAAGATACAATTTAATTGTGTTAAAGTGTGGGGTTTTTTTCCCCCTCTAAGTTTTTGGGAGGTGGAGTGAGTGTGGAATTGTTGGGTTAGTCACATTTAAAGTCTGAATCAAGCCTCTGGAACAGTTGCTGTTGAGATCATCTCTGTCAGATTAAAGTGAAACTCCTCATTTTTGTTTTGTGTAACTACCTGGATTTTAATGACTTACTCTGTAGGGATATGATTTGAGAGGAGGAGTAGTATGTTGCATCTAAGGTAATGCCTTCTCGTTGGTGTTGGGCAGGAGACTTTGAGAATCTTCGAATTCTTCACATGTTGGGATGTCAGCTTTTTGAATGAGGATTCTAATTAACTACTGCAGCAGCAGCTTCACTAGTAAATGAGGCAAAAGCACTGTGCAAACTGCCCTCTTTGATAATAACTGGAGAGCTTAACTTTTTAATAGATACTAATGTTCAACCAGCTTGAGTCTTAAAGCTAAAATTTCTCTCCAGACCTTCATAGTAAGAGGAATTTAAAATGTGATGGTTGAAAATACATACTAATAGGAGTGGAAGAGCTGGAACACTTGTTCTAGAATACTTAGCTTGGTTGATAAAACTTGCAAAGACTCAGGTGTGTTAAAGCAGTGCTGCTGTGATTCATGGCTGGAACATGGCTGCAGGCTGAGCTCGTGTGTTCACTGATGTCTGTGCTCTCCAGTTTGCAGTTTGACCCGGCGCCGCGCAGAGGTGAACCGCATGTTACTCGCCGCACCCCAGACTACTTCCTGTAAAGAGATTTTAGACCTGTACAGTATTGCCATGAACCATGTGTTGACCTAAAGAAAATGGGAAGAGCAACAGTAACTCCAAAGTGTCAGAAAATATTTAACATTCAAACTTTGTTTTCACATGGACCAAAAGACGTGCCATATTCAGTACAAAGCCTCTTGTCATCAACAACTGTGACCACTTTAGAATGAACCCGTTCATTGCATGCTGAAGCAACATTGTTGGTCAAGAAACCAGTTTCTGGCATAGCGCTATTTGTAGTTACTTTTGCTTTCTCTGAGAGACTGCAAATAATAAGATGTAGACATTAACACCTCGTGAATACATTTAACTTTCCATTTAGCTATAGCTTTATGCAGCATGACTTGTAGATAAGGGTAGCAGCAAACAATCATTGAAGCTTAAAGAACATTTTTAAAATAAGTACCAAGGCCTCATATTTGTTCTGAAACTGTTTGTTTTATTTTCAGGGAATACTGTTTAATTTAATTGTATTGAGTTTTTTTTTTTTGTCTGCACTCAGTTCCCTTTTCCACTTTGCCCGACCATATTGTCCCTTGTAATTGTCCAAGGATAGTGAATTACTTTGAACAGAACTGTTTTTTTCTGTAAAACAATGTTACTGCAGGACAGAGCTGCAGTGTTTTTCATAATAAACTTGTGAACTAAGTATGGAAAAATGTCAAAATTCTAATTGCATCTCAGGTCAGCTGTGGTATAATAAACTAACATGTAGCTGGATGGGTTTTATAAACTTGCATAGAAATTTCCACCTTATAAATATCTAAAACTGAGGTGATTTGGAGTGTGCTGGAAAACTCTGACCTTTTGAATCCTGTCCCAGGAAGGTGCCTGGGCCTGTGTCTCACAGCTGAGAACAGCTTGCTGGTTACTCACATGTTGCTCTCTCCCTCTTGGTGCTCTACTGAAATACTCTGAAATGGAAGAATATAGGTTCACTTAACTGACTGCGTGTGGCTTTATTTCAAGTGTAAATCTAAGTTTCAGTCATTTACAATGTAGGTGCTAATACTTAAAATAATTTTTCTGAACAACTAAGAATAAATCAGTTTTGTAAATATTAAAGGAAACAACTTGAAGTTTAGTGCTACGTGTATTTGCCCAGGCTTCCATTCTGAAAAACATTGGTATGTGGTTCATGTTAACTTCTGTTTAAGTATTTCCTTTTTACTAACTTCTTCAAAATTTGAACACCAATTTGATGATTTGGTTCAAAGCCAAAATTCAAATGTTAAGCCTTCTTAAGGCTTGTGTGTGAAACTTCTTGGGTACATCTGAATTATGTACCTTGCTGTTGACTTAATAGAAGGACTCTTAATATTCATATTGTTTGAGACTTAAAGTTTCTTGGGCACAATGTAGATTCTGTAATAATGTGGAGGTTTGTTTTTTACACTGCTTGTTTCTAAGGGAACACACAGGAATTTTGCAAGTGTCCAACTCACCTGGAGATTTAGTCCTAGACATACTTTTTGGTGCTTTCTTGCCTTTCTGGAAAGCTGGAGGACCACTTAATTCTTTAACTTGCAAAGAAGATGCTGCATTTCATCGAGCATTACTTCATCCCCTTTTAGAAGGGCTGAAGTGGTTGCTTTTCCTTCAGCAAAATTTGAGTCTTGTCCTGTAGGTTGGGTTCCAAATGGTTTCTGGAGAGCTCAATCTGCTGTAGTTTGATCTCTTACAGGAAGAAATGCATGCTAAAAATAAGTGCATCTGAATTGCTTTTTTTTAGTATATTGGGAGCTTTTGCTTTGATCACTATTAAAAAAAAATCCTTTGCTGAGAGTAGTTCATGTTCCATTCCTGTCGCTTGTCTTTCTCTGTGTTTGTGTAGATGGGACTTAGTGCTTTCATTGACACCATTCCTTCAAGAGGAATGACTTTGCCCTAGTTTCTGCTTTCCTTGTTGCTTTAATTGGTGTGACTCATCTGCTCTGGCAGGGAGCAGTCCTTTCCTTGCTTGAGTTTCTGTACACAAATCCAAGTGGTTGTTAGTAAAGTCCATGGACAATGTTGGAGTCACTCCAGTTTGTGTGCTTTCCTCTATAATTATGTTGTGATGGTCTGTGTGAAGATGCTACTAAGAAAACCACATTGTGAAGAAAAAAATCATTGCTGTGCTGGAGCACTAACCAGCTGGACCCAAGTTTGGAAGATGCAAGAGAAGAAAGAGATATAGATGATTGGGGTTTGATTTATTGCTGATTGATTAGTTCACCTGCACAAACCTTCCTTCCGTTCAGCCTGTGAGCATGGTGGCTGCAGAGAAATGAACAGCTTTTGGAGATCACTGGTAATTGCTCCATTTCTATACCACCTGCTTCATTCCATGAAATACAAAATAGAAGCACACCTGGAACTCCCATAGTGTGGTGGTTCAGTGTTTAAGTGGAAATGGGGAAGGCTAACATTGGGGTTTAAGTTATCAGAAGGCAGCTGGGAATGAAATTACACTTTGCCATGAGCTGTTCTCTTTTCTTTCTTCTTTCTCAGAACTTGAATAGAGGTGGGAGTCTATTGATTGATGGTGGGGGAGGATTTTGAGCTTTCCATATTTCATTTTGCATAAGTCATTGGCCACATCATATCAAAGTGAGCACCCTGAACTGGAACAGGCATGTCCTGAACTATAAGGGCCCATTAAAACAAAAACAAGAGCCAAAAGAAAATGTATTATATACATACAGAGGTGTATGGATTTCCCAGATTTTTTTTCCATCTTCACCCTCTTTCTGCACTTCTGCATATTTTCACCCTGTGATTTGTTCCTCTGCTTATGGCCCCCTCTTCACAGGTCCCTGGAGCTTGGGGCTGGCTGCTGTCCCCGTCCCTGCTCCAGCGCTGTAGCTGGGTGTTTGTCTAAGGTCCCTAAGGTGTGTGACTGTCGCCTGGTGCTCACTTCTGTACACACTCACTATCCATGCTCCAAGTGCTTGGGCAATGTTACCTTGTTTAGATTTGATAATACCCTGGCAAGATGCTGGATGCAAGGGAGAACACAGGTAGAGCGTTACCTCCTTCCTCTTGTGTCTGGATGGGACCAGAATAAGTTCTGCCCTGTGAAAAAGGTGTTGAGGGCGACGTCCTGCCAATGAAGGCTGTGACATTTTACCTGCCTGGGTCTTGCTCCAGTTCCTGTCAAAAACTCCTCTGGTAACAGAAAAAACTGCTGAGAGGTGCCAGTACCTACCAATCCATGGGATTTATTTTGATTTTATAATAGTAAACTGAAGCACTGAGTCCTTTTTAGAAAACAATTGTATTTCAAGGGCCTTGGGATAAAGTCTTTGCTTTGACAATTTAAAAATTTTTCCTCACTCTTAAAGGATTTTGTCCTGTACAAGGCAAAACCAAACCTGCTATGATAGTGCTGGGCTTATTTTGGACCTTTTTTCATAGTCCAATGAACACATTTTTCCCCTCTCACCTCTTTGTTTCCTTAGTAATACTGGAGTGCAGTTTCTGCTCTTGGAGGAGCTGTGAGCTTGCGAAGGGGCTGAAGAATAAGTACTCTTGTTCATTCAGGAAAAAATGGTTGTAAGAAGATGCAAGTGTGATCATAATTTTGAATTTCAAATTAAATGCTGCTCCAAATTCAGTGAGTTGAAGGTGTGCCTCCACTCTCATTGCCTCCTATATGCACCTGTTTCTCACTCACTGCTCTAATTGCTGTGTTGTCTGGATGCAGGGCACTCCTGGAAACTCTTAATGTGTTTTAAGGGTTGCTGTTCAGTTTAGAGCAAATTTTGCCTGAGAAATGGCTTTTTATGTGTTCCATGTTTTTTGCAACCGTACTCATGGTTTGTATGAACTTGGAGTTTTGGAGCAAAGTGTCTGCAAGCAGTGATTTTTGAAGCCTTGTAGAAGGCATTGGATGCGCTCTGTGTGCTACAGCAATCATAACAGTATTGGTGTTCTGCAGGTTCTTCTTGGAGAAGGTTGGAAACAGGTAAAGTGTTAAGTAAAAATCACACTGGACTGTGTAGAAATCCTTCAGTACCCATGAACACACCAACAGAGCCCTGCAGAGTCAGCAGTTCATGAGTCAGCCTTTTGTGGTTTCACAAAAAGTTATTTTGGTGCTCCAATTCGTTTGGCTGTACTCCTTTTGGATGGGAATAAAGGCAGGCTGCTTTCTTGAGCAAGGGGCCAGAGTGCTTTGGCATATGGACACGGAAAAAAGGCTGAAACAACACTTTTGGTTTTAAATTAAGCAGTGCTGCATGTTTTAGCCTTTTAAAACCTGCACTGGAGCTTAAAAGCTCTATTCTTTAAGATGGGTTGAACTACTGATCTCTTAATTACTCTCTGGTGAACAGAACTTTGGGATGGAGACTAAAATGATTCCTGCTGGTATAAATAATGTATAAAACATTAGTCACTAATAGTTCCTGGGACTGATGATGGAAGAGGAGCGGTGTGATCAGGGTGAGCTCTCTACATGAGAACTTGCAGGAAAGTGATTTTGAGAACACTTTCCATTTTGTAGCTACTCGTATCATTGCACAGGGTTGTACAAATGAAACTAAATCTTTGCTTTTGTTTGTCTCGAGTTCTGTATACATCTTCCTCAGTAGATTTCCCCCAGACACATCTGGGCTTTTGGAGGTTAGGTTCTTTTGGTTTGCTTTTGTTGCTTTAGTTAGTTTATTTTTTAATTTCAATAAATCTATAAACAGTTTTCCAGATTATGCATTTAAAACCGAAAGTGCTGAACTGTAGAAAAGGAGTGTCCTGTTTACATTGGTAATTGCGTGATCGATTGGGCTGAAAGGCTGATTGGCCTGGCTCCCAACTGCCTTTATTTTTCAGGAGTTTGAGAGAACACCCCCACATCCAGCCTAACCCTAAACTTTGCTGTGAAAAAATTTCTTTATCGTGGCCATCAGTGCAGGAGTTGGTAGGATGGCTGCTGTATTCTGCTTCTTTATTTTATAAGGAAAATGCGGGGGGAGTGGCTGGAGAAGCCCTGCCTGGGAGTATCCTTTGATGGGTGTTTCATTCCGTGCTTGACCCATTTTTCAGGCAGCTCGTCTCCTTTTCCACTGTCGTGTTTGTCCTCGGGGAAGAGGAAACAGCTGGCTGCTGCTGGAGCGAGGACAATGCCCAGGGGAGGGAGTGCCACAGCTTCCTGGGAGAGAAAGGCTGGTGATGGGTTCTGTTTGTCTGGTCGTGAGTTTATCCGGCTTTAGCTCAGCCATCTCAAATGTTATTGGACTGTCCCTTTCCACCTGGAATATCTTTTTAAAATGCTTTGAATGCATTTAAAAATGCTGACTTCTGAAACACGCTGTATTTATTCCCACGGACTTTGAAACCTCAAAGCAAGTGCTCATTATCATCTGCGGTGTCAGAACCAGCCCAGAATCTTTTTGGACTTTGAACAGCTCCAGCGTTGGAGACCAGTGCCCTGTAAAGCTCACCCGGTTCCCTTCCCCTCGTGTTTATAATCAAGGATATTTCCAGTTTTATACCGTACTACTGAAGGTCGTTCTCAAGGCCACCTAAAGAAAGTCCGCGCTTTTCATGTTCTTGGCACGCCCGGGAGCGCGTCTCCCCGGGGCCGAGCTCGCTGCCGGCTGCCGTCCCTCGGAGCGAGCCCCGGCGCCACCGCGTGGCCCTGCCCGCCCGCCGGGACCCGGCAGCGCCGGGAGCGGCTCCGCCGGCGGCGGGGACATGCTCTGGGCTCTAATGCGGCTGCAGGTGGGTGACCCTGACCCTCAGCAGCCAAAGGATTCGGTCTTGGCTCCTCCAGAGTGCTCCAGCTGATTTCAGAGGATGCCAGGGCAGAACTGGTACAAAAATCACTTTTTAAATATGGGGAAGTGGAATGAGGGTGAGATAAGAAATAGGTGCTGCAAATAGGTTTGAGATAGGTATTTTTATTTCTAATCTTCCTCCTCTTCAGTTTTTCAAAGTATCTCAAATCCCTGCTGCTATGTAAGGGGAATGGGAGCGCTGTTAAAGGAAGAAATAGAAGTTGATAAAAAAATCTCACTTGTTGTCTGCTTGACAGGATTTGGTTATTGGGTTTTATCAGTCCATTGGTGTCTACTCTGCTCTCAGAGTCCCCACCTGCCATGCTGATTCCAGCTCTGGGATCCCCTGTATCAGAAGGACGTGGAGCTGCTGGAGCAAGACCAGAGGAAGCCCTGAGAAGCTCTGAGGGCTGGAGCCCTTCTGTTTTGGAGCTGGGAAAGCTGGGGCTGTTCACCTGGAGACGAGAAGGCTCCAGGGAGACCTGAGAGCCCCTTCCAGGGCCTAAAGGGGCTACAAAAGAACTGGAGAGGGCCTTGGGACAGGGACCGGGAGTGACAAGCCAAGGTGGAATGACTTTAAACTGAGAGAGCAGGACTAGACTACATGTTGGGAAGAAATTCTTGCCTATGAGTGTGGCAAAGCCCTGGCACAGGTTGCCCAGAGAAGCTGTGGCTGCCCCATCCCTGGAAGTGTTCAAGGCCAGGTTGGATGTGATCTTGAGCAAGCTGGTCTAGCCCACAGCAGAGGGCTGGAACTGGATGAGCTTCAAGTCCCTCTGAACCCAAACCATTCTAGGATTCTCTGACCTGGACTCTCACCCAAGTGCTGGGCTCTGCCACCCACCATTTCACATTGCTGGGGTACAACTTGTATGAAAAGTGACACCTTCTCAAGGATGCTGCTTTAGTACAAATTTTGATGAAGTGGAAATGCAATAATTAGCTTTTTATATAATTAGCTTTTTCAGACTTGAACTGAGAACAAGAACAAGACTTTTCTGCTGCTGCATTGTTCCAAGACTGCTTTAAAAAACAGTGGCTCAGGCCTTTCAGCCTGGCAGTGTCTTTATACCATCTCTTTCACATGAATAATTCTGATATTTTCTGGTTTTATACTAGTCAGTTCAATTATTTTCAAACTTGATGGGGTTGCTTGTTCCTCATCTTTTGTATTCCTGAAAAAAAGGATGATTTTTGTAGCAAGTCTCATTCTCCCCTACATGTAGATTAGGTTCTTTTTCAGACTCCATGGTCATACCTGGCTCTCTCCCTGGCTTCTCTCCCCAGTTCAGTGAATCCAGGATGAGTTCTGTGGATTTTTTTCAACTTGTCCTTGGAGCAAAGCTGAGCTCTTTCAAGCCTGATTGTCATTAGACTTTGACAATCCTACATCACATTTGTATCGAAAAATGATCAGTGTGTTATCTCCATAGTCTCTAAATCACCACCAGCAGCTAAATAAAATGCTGTTTCTCTGTCAAAGTGGAATGAGAGGTGCTCTGAAGAGTGGGGGGCACATTAATTTCTGCCTCAGAGAAACATCCAGTAAGGGAATCTGAGGCTGTGGAGCAGATGCAGGGCTGTGTCCAGGAGGCTGCTCCCTCACATTCAGCATGTTAAACTCTCTTCCCCTGCGGCTGTGAGGCTGCTCAACTGGCTGTGCCTGCAGCCCAGGGATGCTGTATGTAGGTCAAAGCTCCTCTGGATCTCATTAAGCATTAAATCAAGCTCAGTTGCTCCAATCTTTTCAAGTATTTGCTTTGGTGTTAAGCTGCTCCCTTCCTCCTCCATGTTCTCAGTGGTCAAAGGCCCTTAATTGTAATTTACCCGTGGCTGATACATGCTGTGATTCTCTGCACTCAGGGAAGCAATGCTCAGCTCTAGGATTACTTGCAGTGCAATCATTACCTATGTGCAGAACAACTGAAATTGGGACACCGTTTTTGAAGCAGTGTTGTTCTCTTCCTCCAGCTTTAGCCGGGGGCGGGGGTGTTGTGCCACCGACACTGGCTGACTCTCAGGAGCTGGGCTATCGCCGCAGCAGCAGCTGCTCTCCACGACAGATAGCGGCAGGCATCTGGAGCGGCTGGGAGGAGCTTGTACCGTATCTGGGGCACAGGGGGAGGTGCTCTCGGTGATTACAGCGTATCTGCCACAGCCATCTGCCTCTTTTTGGGTGTGGGGTGTATTAACTTTCCCAGACTTGTACTTCAACAGTAGAATTCAAAGTCCACTGAGGACAGAATTTTCTCCTTTGGAAAGCTGTAGAGTGCTGTACCAAGCAGAAAGCTCATCAGCAGGATAGTTTTGAATTAAATTTATCCACAACTACAATTAAGCACGGAATTTAGCTTTCTGCCTGCTCCTAGATTCCATTAGATTTGTCTTGTGTCGAGAGCAAACCCCGTGCTCCCATTGCTGAGCCTGATTTGCAGTCTGTGAGCTTGTGTGTGCTGGTCATGAGCCAAATCAGAAACCTTGGTCTTTACAACAGTGGGAAAGGGGATTTAGAATTTGTAGATACATTTTCCACTGGCCACTTTCTGTTATTGTCTGATTCTCTAAACCAAGGAGTTTTATACACATAAAAAATAATAATTTGAGGAAAACAAAGGCAGTGGTTTTTAATGCACTGAATGTGGTTCTCAGCACTGGAGTATGAGATGGTGTGATTGAGGAAGAAAAGGGTAAATGTGATGCTGGTACAATCAAAAAGTCACGTTAGATGTAGTCTGGAGGCTTCAAACTCTGTGTATGAGATACATATAAATTAAACATTAAAATGAGGCCCCATTCAATGGTGAACAAAGAGCTGATGTGGTTATCAATACCAGGATCTCTGAGGAACTTCCGTCAGTGTCCAAGTCTGCTGCCAAGCTTCACCTGACCCCCTGGCTGCTCACTCAGCTGTGAGGAAGAGTTCCAGGGGAGCACATGTTACAGAAGCACACAGTGATCCAGGCTGGAAGGGACCACAGAGCTGACCTGGATCCACCTGCCAAGTCACATCAGGTTGCTCAGAGTTGTACTCAAGTCTGCTCTGACTGACAAGCTGCTCAGCACCCTAAAGCCCATGGAACAAGCTTCCCAAGCCAGGCAGTTGCCTCCAGCAGTCCTTTGGGATTTACAGAGAAGCCTTTTCTAAGTGATATGCTCTGATTAGAACAGCCTGGCTGTCAGCTGAGCATTAGGAGGTCCTTCCTGGCTGAGAACCTATCTGAGTCTTTCATCTCTCCAGCCAACAAGGTATTTAATATTAAATCCTTTTCCAATTGTAGTCTCACTTGTTAGGCGAGATAGATATTGGCACAGGTTGCCCAGAGAAACTGTGGTTCCACCTCTGCAAGTGTCCAAGGCCAGGCTGGATGGGGCCCTGAGCAACCTGGTCTGGTGGAAGGTGTCTCTGCCCATGGCAGGGTCCAGGTGGGACCAAAAGAGCTTTAAGGTCTCTTCCAACCCTTAACATTCCATGATTCTGTGTCTGCTCTCAGATGGAAGGGAAGGGAGCAAGGAATACTTGACACTTCATTGGTTTGGCTACTGAAATAAGCAAAACAAGATTGTCAACTAAGAAATTCCAAATCCTGGGAAAATTCTTCATGTTAGAAGATATTTTCCAGTAGGTCTGGCTGTCATTTGTTGCCTAACATGTGGGGTGCATAGCCTGGGACTCTCTGGGAGCCCAGGGAAAGGGAAACCTGTGACTTACCACAGAATCATTAAGATTACAAGATTACCAAGTCCAACCCTCGACTGATCAGCACCTTTCAACCAGAGCAGAGCACTCCGTGCTGTTCAGCTGTTTCTGTCACCTCCACGGATGGTGACTCCACCACATGGCAATGCTTGACAATCCTTCAGGAAGAAATTCCTGCTGCTGTCCAGCTTGAACCTCCTCTGGTGCTGCCTGAGGCTGTAAATGATGCTGCACTCTGCAGTGTTATGCTTACAGGCACCCTGGCTGTGTCTGCATTGGAGTGATGTGAAAATATGCCTCTGGTTCTTAAAACATTTTTGTTTAGGATTGGAAGTAAAGCAAATTGTCAGAATCTTGTGTAAATATCTTGCCTACTTGAAAGCCATTTTGCCACGGGAGCTGATGCAAAACTGGGCTCAGCAGCAGAGCATGGAGCATGTGCTGTGACAGCACAGCACAGTGTCCTGGACACTTCACAGCAACGTGAGGAGTCATACTCTGCCCCTCCTCACAATGCTAAACCCTTCACATGCCCTTTTTTTCCCCTGAAAACCCAGTACCTGTCGCTTTCTAGCACACTCCGGTGACCTTTCAGCCGCCACCCACGCTGGGCGCAGTGCTCAGGTGGGGCTGTGCTAACACAGAGCCCTGGGCTGTGTTTGGTGGCCAGCTCTGCTCTGTTTGGCCCGAGGGCTCCTTGCAGAGCTGGAGTCCAGAGATGCTTTAAAGGGCTGAACTGGAGCTGCCTGAAATTCCTGGCGGCACCTAGGGCAGGTGTTCTGCGAGCACCAAGCAGAGCTAAATCCAACTCCGGTTCCATGAAAAGTCCCGCACGTATTTCCACTGGAGGAAGGCTGGCTGATGTCGGAACAATTTTAAACTGGCCGGTTATTCAACGTTGTTTTTCGGCTGAAATATCTTCCGCCGCTGGAGCTACCCCTGCCGATGGGGTTTCACCGTGTTTACCTGCGGGAAGCCTCCGCAGACACCCGCAGCATCACCCCGCTTACCCTTGGCCTTTCTCCCCGTGGAGGAAAACCCGCACCGTGGGCGTTCTGGGGCGACCCCGGGTTACCCTGCATGACCGATTTCACCACACCACCTGCCAGCCGGGCCCGCCGGACGGCACGGAGCCACCCCCGGGCCCCTCCGCCGCCACGGGAGCGGCGCGCTGGCCTCAGGGGCGGCCCGGGCCCCGC
>VXBU01016068.1:0-33725 GCA_013400315.1 Bombycilla garrulus | reverse complement strand
GGAGGCGGTGTGGTGATGGCGGGGGCCGGGGCGGGCCGAGCGATGAGCTTTCGTGGGCCATGCAGGGATGGAGCTCCCGGGGATCGTTGGGGCCGAGCCCTCCCGGGCCGTGCGGGAATGCAGCTCCCGCGGGGGCGGTGCGGGTAGCGTTGCCCGTGGGGGCGGTGATTGAAGTCTCCGGGCAGAGCGAGCCTCCCCCGCGGCTCCGGGCGGCTGTGCCTCCCCTCCGTCTCCCCTGCCCCCCCGGGCGGCCTCACCCAGGTGTGAGTTCGTTACTTGGCTCCTGGTTACCGGCGCTGACGCGGGAGGCGAGGGGGAAGCAACGGGCATCCATCCGGAATGGCGCTGGGAGGCGCAGCTGTAGGTGGCTGAGCTCGGCGTTTCAGGCTTAGACATGTAAATTACCGCTGTAATTCAGGTTTGGCTTCAGCCCGGCTCCCAGCCTGTTGTGCTGTTGTCGAATAAAGCTTTTAGGACCGGTTTGCTTAGTCACCCAGTGGTGCTGCTGCGCAGGGACTGTCACCTGCCAGAGCTGTACTGCAACTTGCAAAAAATTACTGTTTGTGTTTCCTTTTTTGTAGGAAACTGAGTTCTGTGGCATTAACAAATGAAATTTGGATGAAATTCTGATGTGTTGTCAATGATAAGGCAGTAGTTTAACTTCATTGTACCTGTTTCAGACCCTCAGCAGTAACTAAAGCTCTGTTAGGAGCGGGTTTGGGTGACAGGAGGGAGCCATCCTTGCTGGGGCTCCCCTGGCTGAGGCAGCATCTCTGCCCGGCTGGCTTTGCTGTCAGCGTTATGTAAGCCCAGGCACGGGGGGCTGGCAATGGAGCTGGGTTTGTTCTGGAGTGCTCCCAGGCAGCCACTGCAAGAACAGATGCATTAAATTGAAAATGTGTGCCTACAGCACTTTTCCCAGTTCAAACTGCTAATCCAGATTGTGGTTTTGTGCGTGTATGTATATATACACGCACACACAGAGATATATTATGCATATATATATGTATGCTTGTACCTTTGGAGCAGTCCTGACTGTTCCTCCAGAACACCCATCTTAATTAGAAGTAGCGCTGTCATATAGGGTTACACTGCTGTGTAAACATTAACTGCCTGCTTACTGCCAAAGGGAAATTAAAGCAATGAGGGCTTGGGGCTGGTGTGAGCTGCTTCATAACACGTGTTGGCCGAGCCTCCCTTGGCCTGGCTTAGCACAGGGCTCTCTCAGGCTCAGCCACACTGCACTGATGAGCTTCCAGAAAGAGGCAATGCAAGTTTCCTTCAGGTGGTGCAGTTTATTAACTGTTGATAGCTCAGGTGCTACTGTGAGGAGCTAGTGTGCTAAGCTTGTAAGTTTGGTGGGGGAAGAACATTGGGAATTTAATTGTAATTGAAATTCTTTGTTCCCAGAGCTGTTCACAGTAGTTGCAGGCTGTGCCAACACATGCTTCAGTGATCTTGAAGCAGGTAACTCGAGGACCGAAACAAAAAAGGAAGCTGTTGCAATGGTTTGCTGCTAACAAATATTTCGAGTGGTAAAGGAACTTACAACACGTCCTACTAGCTGGTTGAGAACAAGTGTATAAAATTTTTGTGGCCAGACAGTTGTGTTCATGGTGTCCTTTGGTTAGCTCAAGTGCAGTGACATGTCCACAGTCTGCATGTGTAGTTTCAGACAGAAGTTGTAATCTCCTGGCTGCCGTGCTATAATCTCCTGTCCTGTGCTTTACTTCTGGGTTTGGGTTGTTACATACCTGGAATGATGCATTCTTGTAAAATTTGATTGTTTTTCTGCTGATGACATCTTTCAAGCCTGCTGCCTCTTATTGTAGGTCTTATTACAGTTTGTGTGAGGATCTTTGTTAAAATGCATGGTAATCTCAGATGCTAACGAAGTACTGTTCTTGCTTCCTGCTTTGCAAGAGCAGCAGTGAGTGCTGAACACCTTCCTTGTAGGAGTTTATTGCTTTTTAATCTCTTCAGAAAACCAAACACTTTCCTGGAGGAAAGCCTTTGATCCCCAGTAACCTGGTCTGTTTAACTCTGTTTGGAGCAAGGGAGGCTAGATTAGACTGTCTAGGGGAATTCCTTCCAGCCTCAATGCTATGATTCTGTTCCAGAGGCTATCAGCAGAGAACTGCATTTGAGGTCTGACATCATTTGAGTGGTCAAAGTGAGTAGCAGTTGTTTGCATTTGAAGGCAAGTTGTGTTTTGGAAGTCTTGAAATTTTTTTCAAGAGAAAGATAGCTGTAGTGTTATACTGGGAAAAAAAAGCACTATTGATTAATCTGTGTATTTTGTTTTCAAATTAAGAAAAATAGCTCATGAATTAGTCTTAGACTCAAGTCAATCCTTGTTTCTTAAGCATAAGGATTAATGAATTTAGGGCTGTTGATTCTATGAGCAAATCTGAGTGCACCTTAAATGGCATTGGGTTATCTGCTGTTGGGAAGAAACAATTTCAGCAGTAAAGGTGCTGCACACCTTTGAGTCAGCTGAACTTGTAACATCTGCTGAATTGTGTGTGGAAATATCTCTCCTTCTCTTGTAGATGCCTTCAATTAAACTGCAGAGTTCAGATGGAGAAATCTTTGAAGTTGATGTGGAAATTGCAAAGCAGTCTGTGACTATAAAGACCATGCTGGAAGGTAAGAGTGTGAGGCCCTGAGGAAGCCTCGTGGAAGTAACTGAGACAAGCTGGTTCTGTGCTGAAAAAGGGTTCCCAGGTCTCTGGAGCAGCTTGCTGGCTCTTGCCTGAGCAGCTGGAACTCCTGCTGTTGGAGCTGAAATTGTTTATGGTGGATGTGCTCTTGTAAAAAGCCCTGGTTCAGAGCACTTATAGGGAGGTCAGTAAACCACAAGCAGCCCACTGCCTTGCCTACAGTCTACTTCAATTTTGGGAGACTTAAGCAAACAGAACATTAATAATATTTAAAACTTTGGTTTATTTAGTCACACAAGCCTGTCTTAGAATGTAAATATGACTCGTATGGCATGGGAGATAATGAATCAATGCAATGAAGAGCTGAAGTTAAACCTGTATGGTGAGCTTGTGAATGCTGGTAAATTATTTGGGATAAATACTTAGGTCTGAACTCCTGCTGACATAAATTTGAAACAAAAGAACTTGTGGTGGGGGAGGGGAAGTCTGCCAGATGGCTGGGATACAGAGCAAACTGTCTGATCCCTCTGGTGCAAATCCTCATTGTTTACTGGTGTTTTTTCTAGTTTTTGGACGTATTCATGAATTAACTTAAAAACAATTATTTCTGTATGTGTAGTTAATATTAAGCTCTTGCATCTAAATCTTTTTGGTTGTGACACCTTCTAAGAACAGTAAAAAATAAGGTTGAATTATGTCAGGCATTGAACACTTCAGCTCTGTTAATGAGATGCTGTTGAACATGGCTGGCAATGCAAACAGGAAATGGAATGCATTAGGGTGCACAGTTCTCAGTTTTCTCCTGCAGGAGATGTGTCACTGCTGCTGTTCAGTGACACTCAGTGGGAAGTTATTCATGGGAAGTGTGTAAGCTGGGCACCATAAACCTGCCTCGGACTAACCTGGAGAGAACCTGCTGGAGCAGGTGAAATGCGTTTTCAGTGCAGGTGTCTGAGCAGCAGTTCATGTTTTGTGTGTTGGGTGCTGCAGCTGAGAGGGGAGGAGCTGAAGGTTTGGGTTGTACTGAGCACCATGGGACCACCAATAAACGATCAGTTTTCTGCTAAGGGATGAAATTGCTGGTTCAGAGGTGATGGTGACAAGTCAAGGGAAGCTGACTAAATTTCGGATATTGCTTGAACTTTTTCAGTATCTTTTAATGGCAGTGTTTCAGTTGTGAATCTGCGGAATCATTTCAAACAAAAAAGTTGTGTTAATTAGCATCCCACTGATAACTGCAGTAGCAGACTTCTCTAAATACAGAAGTACATGATTTTTATCACATATGGATTTGAGGAGTGATGATGGGTCTATGTTCTTAAAAATTAGGTTCCTTGATGTAGAATTGGCTCATCTGTGCATGTAATGAGTGAAGATCTGCATTGTTACTCATTTATGTAACTAATTACAAGATGCCTTTGACAGCTAAGGTGTCATCCAACTGTTTGCATTTGGGTAATAAAAAAGCACATTCTCTAATCAAAGATTTGTTCTGTGTATCAGGTTGAAACTTTAATTATTTTTTTCTTCTAATTTTTACAATGATTCCTTGATAGTATCAAGAGGACAAATCCAAATCTCTCTGGAGCCATGCTGACCAGCTTTTAAAACAAGGAGTGTTGGAAGTATGCCTTATAAATGCTTTTTCTTGATGGAAGGGTTTGTGCTGCTGTCTTACCATGTGAGTGTCTTCAGCTGGTACAGGATCAGTACAAGTGATTCAGAGCCTGAGAGCAGCACTTCTGTGGCTACAGTATTTCCTGCTTATGCAGAGGACAAGACACTCTGTCTATTTACCACAGTAGATTTGAATTCTTATTTAATCATAAATGGAATGGGAGCCCTCAGTGAAAACTTATGGCTTGAAACTGTGTAAGTGGTAAAATGTTCAGCATCTGAATTCAGGTTCAGAGCACTGAGCTGGCGACTGCTTAGCTGATGGTTTATAGATGCTCTCATTTGAGGCAGCCTTACCAGCCACATAACCTCAGCTTCATACGACCTAGGATGTATAATGCAGCTACAGCTCCACAAAGCCTTCCAAAAGCTCCTGACCTCACAGTGTAGAGGTCCTCTGTTACCAATCATTCAGCCTCAGTGTTGTCAAAATACAATGAAGTGAAGAATTGATGAAGCAAGCCAGTTCAGTAAATGGTTTTGTCTGCCAAGTGCTCAGTCATCTTTCCATTTTCAGATTTGGGAATGGATGATGAAGGTGATGATGACCCAGTCCCTCTTCCAAATGTTAATGCAGCCATCTTAAAAAAGGTAAGATGATGAAAGTGCTTGTGCTGCATGGCAGTAAAGAAGTGTGAAATTCATCTTGGATCTGGGTATTATGAACTATTAGTTAAGTATTTTTCATGTGCTTAACTGAGCTTAACCAAATCAAGGTGCATGAACATGGACATGTGGGCTGAGGCTGGCAGGTAATGGCAGAGTGTGTACAGGGGTGACCTGGAACAGCAGCTGGAAGCCAGACAGGCTTCTTCAGGAAGTGGTGCTGGGCATCTGTGCACACTGGTATTTCATGGTGCTAAAGCACTGATTTTAGTTGGGTTCTGTGAACTGAGGCTGTTCATGAAATGCAAATGTTTGGAGAAAGGATTAAAGAGCAGGCAGTGGTGAGAGTGACTGGCAGTGACAGTCAGTATCTGGGTGGCTGTGCTTAAGAGACACTGTGTGCACTCGGTGGTATTAAATTCATTAACAAACCATGGTTATTGGGTCAAGGGAGAAAAGTGTAGCTGTGTGGTGTCCAAGATTCTTTATGCTTTCAAATAGAGTAGTACCAAAGTAAGCACTGAACTATTGTGCCTGTTTTGGGGTAAATAGGTGTTAGAAATTGTTTCCTAGTGAACAGACATGTAACTTAAACTTGTGAAGTCTCTTGGGTTGGTGAAATGGAACAGGATTTTGCTTGCCATAGATCTCTGCTCCTTTTATTTGTCTGGGTCATGAGATTGTGCGTTCCCAAACGGGAAAAAACAAAACAAATCCCAAACCAACACTAATGGCAAACTTTCTGGTTGAACTTTGTACTGGGGTGAGTGTGACCTGCTGGTAGCTGTTGCCACTTTGAACTCTTCCCCTGTGTCTGCTTGACATGAAGTATGTTTCTGCAGTTTAACTACAGCAAAATGAGGTTTAGGTTTTCTTTGCATGGTCTGTGTTATGTTTGCACAGGGACTAATAACTTTACAGCACCAGCAGCTGGCTTTTAAGATTAAGTAATCAATGGGCTACTAACTCAACTAGTTGAGATTTCTGAAAGCTGTTGTGTTCTGGGATTTGGGATCCATTGTTCTAAAATGAAAATACTGGAAATTTGAGCTTGCTCATACAGGATTTTAATGTTAGTCTAGAGAAAAAGGTACATGTCTTCCAAAATGAAGTTAAGTTATAGTTGGGGTTTAATGGGAGAATCACTTAGCTAAAAACTTTAATATCCAAACCATAATTAGGTGATTCAGTGGTGCACCCATCACAAGGATGATCCACCTCCTCCTGAGGATGATGAGAACAAAGAAAAGAGAACAGATGACATCCCCGTGTGGGATCAAGAGTTTCTGAAAGTAGACCAAGGAACACTTTTTGAACTTATCCTGGTGAGTGTCCTCAAGAAGTGCAAAGGCTGTGCCTGTGAAGTGAAACTCTGCTATGCACTGGAGAAATAAAGCCTTTATGCTTCTTGTGTTACTTCTTCATTGGAAGGGGGGATGTGGGGAGGGCAGGTGGATCTGCTGAATATTGGCTGAAATTGCTGAGGATGTTGGAATGCTTGTTAGCCTCATGCTGGCATTAATCCATACTCACTCATCAATCAATATACTTTTCTAAACAGCACTGTCTTTTTTTCCTGTGGCTCCAGTCCAAGATGAGGGCTTATTACTAGTTACAGAGTTCTGGAGATCTGCATAAAAATGAAAATCTGACTGACTGTTAAATTTGTAACTCATGTGGACCTGTGAGTCAACATTACCTGCCTTGGATAGTTAACAATACTGCAACACTGAAGATCTTGGATGTTTGCAGACTCCTGAAAGCTGTTTGTAAAAGGTGGAGCAGGAGGAGTGTTTCTCATGGTACAAATGACTACCTTCTGTTTGGCAAGCAAGTTTTAGGTACTGTCCCTTGAGGGTTTTGGCTAGAAGCTTCTGCAAGTGGAGATGATCTGTTTGCCTACAGGATTCTAAAATTTCAGTGTCAACTTCCACAGTGCATCTGCAGAGGCAGAATATAGATATGGAGGCTTTAAATCTGAAAACTCTTTTACAGGCTGCAAATTACTTGGACATCAAAGGTTTGCTGGATGTCACATGCAAGACAGTGGCGAACATGATCAAGGGGAAAACTCCAGAAGAAATTCGCAAGACATTCAATATTAAGAATGACTTCACTGAGGAGGAAGAAGCACAGGTACTTGGTCTGGGTTGAATTATAATTTAACTGTCTGTTTATGCTGAATTACTGTGTGGTGCTTCATAATTCAATGTGTGATGCAACAGACTTGTTACCAAGAAATGTAAACTAATGCATCAACTCCTCATAATTGGGGTGCTACTGGTAGAAGACTTTCTGGTGTCTACCATGCTTGACAGTCCATTGCCTGAAGAGGTCAGAACAAAGTGTACTGATTTTTCTAGCTTCCACATAAGAAAGCACATAGGATTGTTTGTGGCAGTCTTAGTTTGCTGGTTTGGGGCTGTAGTAGGAATGCTGTATTGCTGCACGTGACTGGAAAGGTAAGTTTGGATTCTCTGAGTAAGAAACTCATTGATCTTAAAACCTGACCAGCAATCCAACTGTAAACTGGCAGAGTTGGGAAAAAGAACAAGATGCCTGGTTTCAGTGCAAGGCAATGAGTTGTTGACCAGGGTATTTTTCAGTGCTGTGTCATGAAACAAACAGCTTAGACTTAAGATATCCCATTTGCTTTACTTGGTCAGAAAGTTTCAGATTTGATCAAACCTAGGCATGCAAAATCTTGCTTACATTGATAAACAGGTCAGTTTGGAAAACAGACTTTAATTATAAAGTCTGTGTGAAAAATTAAAGCTGCTCCAAGTTTGCAGTAAATAATCCTGAATGCTTATGGGTATTTACAGCCAAGGCCTGGAGTTTCATTGCAGCATACTAACAGTTAAACTGCTCTTGCAGGTACGTAAAGAGAACCAGTGGTGTGAAGAGAAATGAAGTATTGTGCCTGACACTCGAACACTGTAAGGATTGTTCCAAATACTAGTTGCACTGCCCTGTTCATAATTGTTAATATTAGACAAATGCAGCCGCAAATGAAGTTGTGTTAGCAGGATGTTGTTCCCATTGCATGTGTAGTGGTTTTTTTTGAGTACAGATCTAGATTTCTGGGTTTTTACTAGTGTAATTGGATGTCTTTTTACTTTGCAATGAATAAAACTGAACTAAGTGTGGATTCTGTATGGGAAGTAGCACTTAAGGTTATAATTTTCATTACACTTTCAAACTGTTGAAGTCCAGTTACAGTGCTAAGGATTGACTCTGTTGTAAATAAAACCATCTGTGACTTCTCCCTCCAGAAGAGCAAAACACATGTATTTACAGGGTATTGGTAACTTCAGAAAGAAAAACAAACAAGAATGTGTCTTGGGGAACTAGATAATGTGAAAAAGTTACTGGGTTTCTTACAAAACAATGTGGAAAAAAGTTAAGTGTTACTTAAAGCTATATAATTTTCAAGGTGGTTCTTGTCCTGCATTTAAAAAAATAATTAAATATTTGACCACTTTGTCCTTTTAGTCTTGCCTTATAGACTAGTGAAAATGTGATTTAGAACTAAATAAGCTCCTGACATTAAATTTGAATACTTCAGCCATGTCTTGAAGACCTGCCTCTAGGTGATAGCAAATAAAGTGTGTTGCTTTATGCACAGGATGGGTGTGTTTTTATACATGTTACTGTTTAAAGTGGAATTCAGATTTGACCAAAAATGACTGACATTACCAAAGTTAATAATATTGACCTGTGCATGCCATTAGTGGCTGGTTTTTAGGCAGTTTTAAAGACCCTTGTGATGTAGCTCTTGGAAACATGGTTTCATGTGTCCACAGGAAATCTTATGCCTCTGTATTTGATACTTCAGCTTGTCGAGACTTAATTATTGCCTACAAAGCTAATGCAATATCAAGCTTAACTTCTTTGGACAAAGCCACTTGCAACTAGTTAAACAGTAACTGGTTTTCTGATTTTTTTTTTTTAAAGTTCCCTTATAGGGAGTAGGGGGGGGATGGTTGTGGTAGATCTTTGAGGTGTGCTCTTAGCTTGTATTGCATTCCATTCTCTGTATAAACCTTAGAGTAGAATGAACCTTAATAAACGTACTTATCTCACTTGAAATATTGGTGTTTCACTTCTGAATTAATAAAGGGCTTTTAAACTTTTGTTTGCAAATGGTTCTAGTTATTTGGAACTAGACAATTTTACTATCACTTATTACTGAGTGTAGAAATAATAGCGCTGAGGCAGGGGTTAATTAAAATGTGTAAAGTTTTTTTTAACAACTAATGCAGGGAACTCATCAGACACAGAGGGCAACTTTGAGATCAAGTTGGGTGATGGTTAAGTATTTAGAGATATTTTTTGATGGCTTAGTAAGAGTGCCTAAATTTTGGATGGAAACATTAAGAATCCTCTCTAAAGTGGATTAGCAGATGCTTTGGATACAACTGCTTCTTGTATCTGCTTGCTCAGGAGGCTGCAGGGCCTGCCTTTGTGCTGCTGTGCATTATACTGGGTGTATTAGAGAGTGTCGGGGGCGTAACATACTGCACTGCTACACTTGGACATGCTGAAGTCTTTCCAGCAGCCTCTGTGGCAAACTATGCATCTCAGTTTAGGAGTGCTGCTGGAGAAGAATATGATGTCATTTCTGTGGCTATGTTTGTAGTTATATTCAGCTTATGCTGGATTCTTACAAGAAATAAATCCATCTGTGTGTGCAGTGTTCCAGAGCACACTTGTGCCCCCTCAGAGTGCTGTGGCTGTTTCAGAAGCCTGGTGTAATTGTGTTTGGTGGCAGCAGCCTGTGTAAATTCCTTTGGGTGCTTGTTATGAGCCCAGTGTCGATGTTTGTCAGCAGCCCTGGCCTTGTGATGCCTCATGCTGCTTTAGGGTGAGGGAGAGACAAAGCCACAGTTCATCTTCCTCATTGCACTGCTCCAGCTGTGCTGCGCCTACATAAGCACACCTGGGTAAAACTTGGTAATTGTGAGAGCAGCTGGCCCAAAGCCTGAGCTGTGCTGGTCAGATGTGCAGTGGTGGAGCCTCTGCTGCAGCCCCAGATTGTGACACTTGACTCTTGGCACTGAGGCACCTGTGGGGCTGTAGGGCATGGCTGGTCTGTGTGCTCAAGGCACTGTGTAGTGTTGGCAGGTTTGTGATACTCTCACTAGTCTTGGTAGTTAGGATTGCATGCAACTGACTTTGTATAATTGAAATTCCCCTGTAGTACTGACTCAGATTTCAGCCAGATTCAAATTCTGTAGCTGCCTGGCAGGAATGTCAGCAGGAAGAGGCTTTTTCTTTCTTTTTTTTTAACCTCTCAATTGTCTTACCCACTCTAGTAATACTAGTGCTCAGCTGTAGAGGACACTGGGGAGGTGCTGAGAGTTTGGTCTGTCATGTGGCTGCTGCCTGTGTTCCATGCTTCAGCTGAACCTGCTGCTGGCTGCTGTAACAGGCACTGGCTGTGTACTCTGAAATTCCAGAAAGCAGGAGAGACTGATTTCTCACTGTTAAACTTTCTGTTGTTGTTTAAATTGTATGGTGCTTCCCTAACATTTTTTTTTTTTTAAAGTCAGTGCACGATCAGAGATCAAGCTTCTCTTGGCTAAAGGGATTAAGTGTGGGGGTAGGGAGAGGGAAGGCTTGGTGTGTCAGTAGAATTGTAGAAAAAAGTATCTTCTCTGTTCCCTTGGCTTACTATTTCAGTCTTACCCACTAGAGGTTATTGGCACTTATTCTAAAAACTGATCAGCCATACAACTGCTGAAGGGGAAAAAACCAAAACAAGCAGGAATCCTCTTGAATGCTAAGAAAGTTACTTGAGAGTTTGATAGCATTACAACTTCCAGTGGCCTCTTCTGAACGGCCAGTCTGGCAATTACTTTATTTATAAAGCTATAAACATACTTTGAACATAAAAGCCAAAAAATACAAACTGAATGAAGTAAAAAAATTACAACAAATGATGGATAGGCATTGGACAAATGAAGGTACAGCTGCAAAACATCCCTGCTACATACATACAGTGGTTTTATGTGCTTTAATGAAGTGGTACTTCCATGACTTCTACATTCAAACTGATTTCAGGATTTCAAATACATATTTCAGGAAGAGTTAAAACTGCTGTAGAAGAACTAGAAAAAATTGTTGTTAAGATAAAAACTTCAGGCCAAAGTTTTCCTTCTATTAAAAAAGAGTATTATCACAAAATAGGAACACTTCATATAGCAGGGGCTTTTTTTTTGTTATTATAAGAATAACTTTGTTTTGGCATTGGTTATCAGCTGTAGGGCCATGGAACAGAAGTCAGTCATGCTGTTTTGTGGTGGGAAGGGGGACCCTAAAGGGATCTTTTCTGTGTTTTGGAATAAAAATAATGAAATTTTCTCAGTTACCCCCATAAAACTGAGTGTAGTATATGACAAGTGGATATTCTGAGTTTAGCCTGCAGTAGCTGGAAGCTACAGGGTAAGGTCTGGCCACAAACCTGTATGTGTTGAGCAGAGCACAGGCAGAACAACGCTGTGGGTGGGACTGCTCCAGCTCTGGGGCTCTGAAAATGCTTCTGTGCCACGAGGGCACAGGGCAGGGCTCCTGGAGAGGGGTGTTCGGTGTCACTAAGGAGCTTTTGCAGGAATCTGTTGGAATAACAATGGTGAGAGGAGGCTGTAATGCAGATGAGCCTTTTGCTGGTCGAGGCAGGGACTTACAACACCATGGAGGGGCCAGAGGAGCCTTGAAATAAAGTGGGTGGAAGTCCCGGGGCATGAAATGAATGAGGGCTGGTCTGGGTGCCTTGGCCAGTTTAATACTGATCAGGACTTTCTCTGAAATTTCCTCTGGTGTTATTTAAACACATCTGCTGCTTTTTCTTTTCTACCTGCCTTTGCTTTGCTGCTAAGTTCCATCTGCCATCCAACCATGAAATACCAGCTGGCTGTTGAGTTACACCAGCCTTACAGCCAGTATGGGGTACACCAGGCTTGTCTGTCATCTGTGCTGTTTCCAGTAGGTGACACTGGTACAGCACCTTACAGCAGAGGGTCTCAGAGTGACAAATGAGCTGAGACACAGCCATTTTTAAAAGCTGTTTTTTTTTTTGTTTGTTTGTTTGAAAATCAAATGATTAAAGAGACTGTATCACGTCTGGCAGGTCTACTGAGTTCCTCTGTTCAGCACTGGAACATGCTGTTGGCTAAGCTTGCTAAAATAATTTAAAATGAGCAGATTGCATATTGTTCTAGTGCTATGTAATGTAATTAACCCTCTGAGTGCAGCCAGTACATGAGTGTACAGTTGGCATTGGATCAGGTAATGCTACTTCTACAAGGGTTCAAATGATTCAAACTTCAAATTGATTCTTTGCAAACTTGTCAGGTTTGTGCATATAGCTTTCTGTCAGTGCTTCTGAAGTTACATTTACACAGGAGAGTAATAAAGAAATAGGTTTAGATCTTCTAAACTAAAACCGGAAATAAAAAATCTACACTACTATAAGCAAAACTATCTAAATAAAGGGACTAAACCAAAGCTGCTCTACATACTAGTTACGTTTAGCTATTTTTTTCTTTTTTAAATTTTAAATCTTTGAGGCATAAACTTGGTTAAAAAGTTATGTTTAATCTGATGTAAAAAATTATGGTTTGTGTTTTTGCATTAAGAAAAAAATATAAAAATAGTTTGTACATTATAAAGGTCATCTTAAATTTCTTGCAGTTCTACAATAATATTACTACATAATTTGTATTTAGTACTCCAAAACACATTTATCAAGTAGGAAAAAAATAGTGCCCCTCTACCTCTGCGTGGTGTTATTTTTCTCTTCAGCAGTCTGGAATAGATTTCTTTCAAACAGGAAAAAAAATCTGCACTGGACTAGATTGTGGTCTTTGAGAAGGCTGTAAACCTGAAGTAAACCCAGAACTTGGAATTATTTGGGATTTACATCAGTTTATGGAGATCATAATCCATCCACTGTGCTTTTTGTTTATCAAACTCAAAATATAAATACAATGCCAGAAACTGGTAAACATTTTGAAGCTGGAGAGAATACATTAACATTTGGCATCATCATCGGGGTGGAGGGAGAATCTTTTAAAAAAAGCTGGAGTAAGTTCTTTTAAAAAGTTCTACACTGAATCATGAAGAGGGTTCTTATCTCGCCGAGGGTACGTACAGACAGATGCCTACAGCCCAGAGCAGGGCAGTGAGTGCTGCTCTGCTGCCACACTGCCCCACCATGGGAGAGCTCACACCCCCTGTGTCCAGAGAAAGGAGCTGCTGAGCCGGTGTGGTGCTCAGCCCTGGGCCAGTGTGAGCCTGGGCCACTGGCCAGCCCGCCCAGCTGCTGCTCCCCAGCTCACTGCTGCCCTGCTCACTGCTGTGCTCGAGCTGCAGAGCTCCATCAGAGCCTACAGAACCAGCAGACTGAGTCCTGAGGCTCTGGCCAGTGTGGATTTCTGGCTGGTGGGATTTCTGGCCATCCACATCTGCAGCGGACAGTTCCTACCAGCAGGGCAGGCCCTGCACCTGGCTGATGCCCTGAGCCACCACCAGCCCTTCCAGCAGCCGGGCTGTGCTCCTCTGCTCCCCTTCCTCTGCTTTGCTGTACAACCATGGAACGGGACATGTCTGCACAGAGGCCTGCAAACAGCATCTTCCTGTTCTCAAACGAGAAATTCCAAAAATTCACCTCATTGGTTTAAATATTTAATTTCTCTTTTAACCGGTCAGATCAGAATGCCGGCATCGCTACGTTTCCTTTTCAGACATCATAAGGGCTTTTAAAAAATGCTCCTATTCCAGCTTTTCCAGCTCCGTGGTGGAACGGCTATGAGAGATCTGTGAGTGACTACACTTGGAAGCAGCTCGGAGGGCAGGGTTAGACTGACAGCACCTACCACCTACAGCAGCAAGCTGGGGACGTGGCTCTGCTCTCTGCCACACTTGGAACTAATGCAGTATAAAAAACCAAAACAAAACCCCAAACAAACAAACAAACAAAAAAGCATCACAGGGCAGGGACAAAAGGCTTGTTTACTCATCAGCACTTTGAATTTTGGCAAGTACTTATTTTTTACCTTTTTTTCTTAAAATTGCTTTTCTATCTTTATGACCCCTCCCCTCCAAAAAAACCAAGTGAGTTTTCCATCATCCTTAAGTCATCCTGTCGCCAAACTTCGCATGTTTTGCAGTGAGATGGGGATTTGGCTGGGCCTCTGGTCCTCGTCCAGGGGCAGCGGAACCACGTGGGTGAGCGGAGTGCCCGGTGTGGCCAGCGGCTGGCGAGGGACTATGTCCCCGAGGAGGCGCGGCTGTAGGCGGGGGGCGCGGCGGAGCGGATGCCGGGTCTGGAGGGGCCGGAGGCGGGCGGGAGCTGTGCGGACACGGGGCAGGGGTCGGGCTGATCGCGGTGCGCGGGGTCGGCGGGGGCTGCGAGCTGCTCTGACGGGAAGGCGGAGGGGATGCATCGGAGTGCGTCCGGTGGGGATGGAGGGGAGTCTATAGCACTTCCATCGGAAGAAACTGGGCTGGCACAGCGTCCTTCTCCTTGTAGGTACCGAATGCACTTCTTTTTCCTCCTGGAACAGCGGAGAGAGGCCTCTGTGAGTAACGGGAGAGTGCCGGCACCCCCGCGGATCCGCCGTCCCTTGTCCCCGTGGGGACAACCGCCATGGCGGCGCTGCAGCGCCGCGGGGACACCGCCAGGCGGCGCCGGCGGGCCGGGAGCGGGCCCGCAGGAAGGGAGAGCGGCAGGAGGAGCAGGGGGAACAGGAGTAAAAATCAAACTGCAGTAATAGAAATGGAAACAGCAATAAACAAAAAAAACCCCCAAAATAATAATAATAATTATCGAAGCCATGAAATGAAAATAATAATAAGAAAGCGAAACAATGGAATTTTAGAATAGTAATATAAATAATAATTAGCATCCCAAACAATTAAAAAAAATCAAAATACTAATAAAAATCCAACCCGTGAGGTCATTCCTCACCAGCCATCACCCCAACCAGTTAAATTCTGTGTGGGGGCCTGGCTCTCACGAGGTCAGGACTAAAGCATTTCCCCGACAGGTCCCCTCCTCACCTGCCCCAGAGCCCCCGCACTGGTGTCACAGGGTGGGGCGGGGGACAGCTGTGTGTGCTGGTGTCACAGGGGTGCCCGGGGGACAGCTGTGTGTGCTGGTGTCACAGGGGTCCCGGGGGACAGCTGTGCGCTGGTGTCACAGGTACGTCAGCACCACTGTGCTCAGCAGCGCCAGGCTGTGCCCTGCTGGGACACTGCCCTTCACATCAGTCTCGGCTTTTCTCATCTCAATATCGGAAGGTTCCAAGAGCCCATTTCCCAGCACTGTCCTAGCCTTGTGCACACTTTCATCTCCTTAGAACCACGGACTGATTTGGGTTGGAAGGGACCTTGAAGGGATTCCATTCCAACCTCCCACTAGACCAGAGGTTGCTCCAAGTACCATCCAACCTGGCCTCAGCTCTCAGCTCTTCTTTTCTGCTCAGAGTTACCTGCATCTGAGTGTACTTCCCACTCATCCTCACCTCCAAGGACAACTCCGTGATACAGCTGAGTAGAAATGTGCTCAGCAACCATTCAGGAAAAGGGAAGGAAATGGCCTGGGACTGGCTGGAGGGAGATGGTCAGAGTGTCTGAAGTCCTGCCTTGAAAGTTGGAACAGTCCTGAGGCCTTCAGAGGACTTGTTAGTCCTTGGAGGGCAGATCCCCTTTAACCTGCTCACTGAGCTAAGGGAAAATCAGTCCTGATTTTCAGTCCAGAACTAGCAATCACACTTCAGCCCATGGGGTTCCTGGAGAGGAACTGTTTGCTGCGACCTCCCCTTGGGATGTGACCTCTCCGTTGGGAAGTGGAGCTGGAGTACAGGTACAAAATGCAATGTGGGCAGACACTAGGGAGAAAGATTTGGCAGAAGGGTATGAACAGTCCTGCAGTGGTGTCAGACTCAGTTCCACGCTTGCATGCTGTGGAGTGTGACAGAGCTCATCAGCTGGGGATCGCTTTACAGACCCAAAGGGGTTTTTACAGGACAGTGGCCATCGGGGGCAGCTCTGCTCCCCCAGCCCTGCTCTTCTAGCAAGAAATCCGCTGGGAATGGGAAGGTTCCTAAGGCAGCACCTGCCTTAGGGAGCAGGGACCAGCTTCCCTTCATCCCTCCTGGAAGAAACATCTACTTGTTTGGATTTTATGATTTGGGGGTATTAAAAATACAAGTCACGCATCATTCTTGCTGTAGCTGGGTTTGGCAATGATTCCTTCACGTCCTGTGACAATTCTGTTCAGTATTTATCCCGAGTTCCAGGTGTTACCTTGTATATCCAGATTGTTTTAACTACCCCTGGCTGTCCAGAGTCAGTCTACCACACTATCTCATGTTCAACTCTTTGTTGAGCTGCTTTTCCATCTCTCCATGTGAGAGATCCCTCATGTTACCTGCCTTGGGTCCTTGAGCACCTCAGTATAGATCCTCAAACAAAAGAGCTCTCAAGATGTCACCTTAATAAACAAAAAAGGGACAATTCCTCTGCTGGAGCCTTTACAGCTACACCAGGTACAAGAACATCTCCCACCCAGCTCCCTGCTTCGGCTGCCTCACTTGAGGAAAATGGATCAAATGGAGAACTCGCTAATGTGGGCACACACCTTTCCTTGATCTTCCTAATGAAAAACCAGACAGTGTGAGAATGTGTATTAACTAGTCCAGTATTAAACATGACTTGCACTGGATGTGAACAGGAGCAGTGCTATTACTGCTGTCAGTGCCATCGTTAGCCGTGCTGACCCAATTAATGCGATAGGAAACACGACAGCTCAGCTGAACTGGAGTGTTTAACTCGAGGGTATTTTCCATGGGTAGTAATTCCCCAGAGACAAACTCGAGGAGGAGCTGTGTTTCCCACAGACATCTTGGGAGTCGCTGCAGGATAGAGTTTCAATGACCTGCTTCAGATTACAAGAATGTGCCCATTGATTCGTTGGATTTAAAGTAACAGAGGGAAAAAGCAGATGTGACACTACAGACTGCTGATAATGGCCCAGTCCATGGGTTATGCTGAGGTGGGTGTTACACAGCTAAACGGGTTTATCCCTCTCCCTTAGGAAACTACAGCCCCCTGGAGTGTTTGTCCAGGGTATGGGGGAGGAGTGTGAAAGCTCTAGGGCAGTCTTAACCAGTTAACATCTCCTGTGGAGTGGAAATCCTCCTGGGGAAGTTGTTCTCCGCAGGTGAGCAGAGCACCTTGGACAGGAGCCCCTGAGTGGCAGCAGTGCGTTAGTAGGGGAATTGCAGAGCAGCTCTGGCTGACCAGGGCTTGGTTACACGGGGAACACAAGAAGAGCATGCCAAGGTATCCGGGCACTCCAGCAGCCTGTGTTAATCGGGAAGCCGTGCAGAGGAGAAGCTGAGTTCAGAGCTGGAACGGAGGCAGAGGGAAGGTGGAAGAAGTGGCCACGCAAGAACGGGGCACTCAGCCTGGCGGCACAGCTGCAGGGGCTGGGGCACTCCAACAGCCCACTCTGGACAGTCGAGAATTAATGAGACACTAAGGGAGCTCTGTCTGGATTCTTAATCAATAAAAAAATGGTACTTGATGACACTCCCAGGGAATAAAAGGTGAACAGGGAGCTCTGCTGTTGTGGCACGCTGAGGTGCAGGAGGAGAGCTCACGTGGGGCTCAGTCTGTGGGGTCCAGCAAGGTCTGGGCCAGATTTGGGTCGACTAAATTATTTTAGTCACTTCAAGCTGAAGTGAACACATCAAGCAGTACTTTACTTCCACCTTTTTCCTCAATTCATTGGTGTAAAACTGCAAATTTGTAAAACTGTAAATTGCAGACCTCTGTCCAAGCTGGAATCTCTCTGAGATTCCCAGATCCAAGAGCTCCCGGGAGCTTTCTCTGCCTGGCTGCCTTTGCAGCCCCTCTGAGTCAAGCAGCACTTGGTTGATGTGAACTTTACTATCGCCTGGCCAAATCCATCTCTGGGAACCTGAGGAGCACAGCATTGCTCTGTTTTGCTGCTCGAGGCTGTCCCACCCCACCCATGGTGGGTACGGCAAAATTTAAGGCTCAGGACGAGCTGGATCTTGAAATACTTGGTTAGCCCAGTATAAATAGGAAAAAGAAACCCATTAAATCCTCACTGCTGGCCCGAGGGTGCCACTAATGTGAACGGAAAGCAATAATGGAGGGGAAAAAAGCCTCAGGTCAGGGTCGCAGAGGTCTCCATCCTGGAAATAAGCTTTTAAGACCAGGGAAGTCTGTCAGCTGAGGAATATGTACAGCACTAAACCAACACTGCCCCGGAAGGGATAAAAAGCCCAGAGCACAGCCTGTCTCTTGCAGCTCAGAAAACTCCTGCGGATGCTCAGAGCACACCCCATCCCTGCCTGGACGGAGCAGCCCCTTGGGGTGCCGGGATGGCTGCGGGAGGACACCTGGAGCTGAACCCACTGTCCCAGGAACACCCAGCAGCGAGAGATGCCGATACACACCTGCACGGGCCGCACCAGTCCGTTTGTTGGTTGAGGCCAAAGCGAGCTCTGCATTTCTTAGGAGAGGCAGGATCTGAACACAGAAGCATGCGCGGCGGAGAATGGGCAAGGCAGAGGCACAAAGAGGAGGAGGAGCACGAGGAAGAAAAGAGGCAACATCATTTTAGCCACTTTAACACACGACTAACAGACTACAATCCCATTATTTTCTGCTACGGAATGGCGCTGGCACCACCTGGAAAAAAGTGATCGTTAGGCAAATATCAGTGATCACTGCTGGCAGCTGGAGGTGGTTTGGGAAACAGCTTTGAGAAAAGTGGGCCATTACAGGAAAATTCACAGCTCTTCAAATTTCTTAACTCTGGAAAAGCTGCCAAATCCCGGAGGCGATTTCTTACTCCTGCATCTGCATCCTTACGGGCTCCCTGCCTTTCCAGCAGCGCCTACGCGGGCTGCCAGCGAGCTCGGACTGCGGCGGAGAAAAGAGGAGGAAACGTTGCAGAAGCAGCTGAAAGCAGAGTTAGCACCAAGGAGAGCTAAGCCCGGGTATTCCACTCTGCCCCCCCCTCAGACCCCTTCCAGTTTAGTGGAAAAGCTGTTCTCCATGGCCCTTCCTAAAACCTTGCTGTTTTACTGTGTAATCACGGGACTCATTAGGGTGAAGCCCCATTTGCTTTCAGGCACATCATGTTTTTCTCTGGTGCTGTAAATGAGATTGGAACAGCACATTTCTGTGCTGGATTCAGCCTCTCTCTTTCAACCACAATCAATGTCTCGTTGCGTACAACCAGTAATTGGTTTTCAACCTGTAACAGGTGAAATTATCATTTTTTGTATCACATGGACAAGATATATATATGGATATATAAAAATATACAATGCAACCTCCATAAAGGCCTAGAAGCTTGTGTTTCTCTTATCAGACTCAGCACTGAATGAGATCAAAAGTGCTAATTAAACTGAAGGTATTACTGGGACATATCTCTTGATAATGATTCCCTTTTAAATTAACTTTTATTGTTACAGATAATATTTATTCCAGATATGGCAGAAATTCTTCAGAAATCGACACATTAATAGCCTTGGATGACGGGAATGTGTCTGTGAGCAGCTGAAATCTGTCAAAAGGGCCTCTTCTAATCAGCAGGGTGGTACAGGGAGGTGGGGTTTAGTATGACTTTGCTTCTACTCTACATTACTTTGAAATTACAACCAAACTTGGAGTAGTCCCATGAATGATCTTCAGTCCTGTGACTACATTTCATCCCACACACAACATGGCTGCATTTGAGAGTTTTCTGTAGTTAATAACATCTGTAGGTCTGACTGGGACATTCACCTTGGATGTTTTCAATAGGTAAAGTTTAGTGATAATTTATATGAAGCTATTAGACATTTGCTAAAATCCAATCTTTTCAGTTTTCACACACTACCCCAGCTCTAAATCAAACATGTCTACTAAAAAAATGACAGAAATGTTAATTTGCAATGGCTTAAAAAATAATGAATGTGTATTTCTCTAGTTAAGCTCAGGAGAATAAACGAAAACAATGGTCAAACACAACAACAGCTTTGGATTCTCCCACGTGAGCAGGCAAGCAGGAACAGCTGCCAGGCTGCACGCACTTACCTGAGTTGGAATCTTGCTGCTTTTCCCGTGTTCGTCTCTTCTTTTTCCCCTAGGAAATCAAAGGAAAGGCCGTTACCTGTGCTCCAGAAAACCGAGGGTGCTGAGCAGGGTTTTTGGGGCTGGACTGGGTGCAGGGCATGGCTGCTGCCTCCCAGGTAAGATCTGGTAAGAGCCACGGTGCTGCTGGCTCAGCCCATTCCAAGAGGAGATGATCTGGAAAAGGCTGCTACTCAGGTTTGTCTATGAGGGTGTCCCCTTCCTTTCCCCTCTTCACACTCCACCGCTCCAAAGAAGAAACGACACCTGACTCTCAAAGTGAAACCCAAACGTGTTTTTGCGCACTGGCTGTGGCTTCTGTGCAGCACAAATTCATTCTGGGCTTGTGCCTTTTAAAAACTCAGGGATTAACCCTCATTTCCAATACCCCTGGATCCAGCATCAGAGCATTCTGGCTGAGTGCTTTGCCTGAGATCTGTGTGTATTTAGAAACTGCAATGAACTCCAGAGGCGATGGCAGCCATGTCCCTGCTCCTACCCCACGTCTGCTCCATCTTCTTCCCAACACACTGCTCCATGCCCTGGTTTATGAGCCCAGGACTGTGCTGCAAACTCAGCTAAGACCCAGAGTTATGCTGCAGGCTGTGTCAGAAAGCGTCAGGGAAAATGTCAGTGGATGTAAACCAGCTGTAATAAAGCCAGTGCCTGTGCCTGCACTGCCCAGCACCTCTGCCAGCTCCCGCCAGAACTCCTCAGCCCACTCTGATGCATCTCACCTGGGGATCCCACCCACTATTGCTTTAATTAATGAACTGATAATTTATTAAGTTTAATGAGATTAATAGAATTAAACAAGGTTTGCTGCATGCAATAGAGAGAGTATGATCAATAGCTGATGCTCCTGTTGTCTTATTCCTCCTCATGTTTCTAAAAAGCACTTGGTCCACTTTAGAACCTTCCCTATATTCCAAAACGTGCTCTAATGTGGTGCCTTATACCAAAACTGAAACTGGTTCTTGATATACCCTAATTCCAAATGGGAAAGAAAGTTTCAGGAAATCCCCATAAATTTATTTTTAAATAATACTTATCTATTTCAGTGCTTCTGCAGTTCTGGACCCATCCCTCATTCTTCTTTCACCAAAAAAAAAAGTCCTATTTTATCCCCAAACTGCCTCTCTGATTCACAAGATGCAGCACCTCCCCTCATCCCCTAATGAGCTCATTAATGAGGGCACAGCAGCAGGGAGCAAAGCTGCCTGGGTGGCACAGGCAGCTCCCAGGGCTGCCTTTGACCCGTGACTTCTTATATGACTTCTTGTGGTTTGAGTGAAGGTGGAAAGTTCTGAGCTGTGGTAAGCTTTTTCTTCAGTGGGGGAGTGACTGTATTTCCTGCCTGATATCTGCATCACGTGCTGCACAAGTGACCTACATTCTTCCTCCTCCTCCTCCTCATCCCTGCTCAACTTTGGAGAGAAAAGCATCTCTTCCAACAACCACAACACCCAAACCAGCTGTTTTACAGTGCTGGGAGGACCAATATGCACTTCTGGAATCCACCATCTATCCTCTGGAGAAAGGAACCAGCCCTTGGTTCCCCAAGGAACCTGATGAAAATGATACAGGACTGGGATTGCTATGGAGGATGTGCTTGTTCTTGGAGGAAGGTGGTGCCATGCTCTCAGCAGTGCTGATACCCTCCAGATGTGTGCCCATCAAAATGTGGGCTGGGGGCTTCGCATCACCTCTGCTTTTTCTGCATCATCTCTGCTCTCTGTTTTTGGGGGGAGTTTGGGGTGGTTTGGGTCTGTTTGCAGGTGTTTTCTTGCCCTTGGTGGAGTTTTGTCATTCTGGAAGGAGGGCTGGAGTCAGTGTGGGAAGGATGGGCCCTCACTGTGCAGTTCCCAGGAGTAAGAATGTGCCTGAGAGGGAAATGATGGAGATGTGTGGATGGACAGACAACCGAAGACTGGTGTGCTTTGCTTTGTTCACTAATGAGCTTGTTAGGCATGTAATATCAAAACAGTTGTGAAAGTCACAAGAAAAGACCCCTACAAAAAGAGCCACTAATATAAATTTCAGAATCGTAGAATTATTTGGGTTGAAAGGGGCCTCAAACACATCCTGTTCCAACCCCCTGACATGAGCAAGGACACTTTCCACTAGAGCCAGTTGCTCCAAGCCCTGTCCAACTTGACCTTGAACACTTCCAGGATTGGGTTTTTTCCACAGCTTCTCTGGGCAACCTGTAACAGGGCCTCCCCACCCTCACAAATACCTCAGCTGCTGTCCAAGATGCACAGAGCAGTTTGCTTCCATAAAATTATATTTCCAAGGATATATCCACAGCACTTAAAAGCTTCTTTTCCTTTCTATTTGCTTGGACAATAAGCAAATAAATGCTTGTGGTTGCTGGGGGCTGTATCATTCATCCTTCAGAGAGGCAGTAAGGCAAGAGGGTGTTCAGAATACTCCTGAAACATGCATTACTATGGCTCTTGTGCTGCCAGGAATGGCACTGCCAGGCCCAGGTGTTTGGTAAACACCAGCCAGCCCCCCAGGCGATTTTGGGCCATGCCACAGGGTGGGGCCCGAGCTCGGTGGCACTCACGTAGTTGTCTCTGGCAGACCAGCCGGGGTAGAGCTGCATGTGCAGCTGCCGTTCCTTGCGAGCCAGTTCGTAGTACTTGGCTTGCTCCTCTCGGGACAGCGCGTGCCACTGCAAGGACAAGCAGCAGTGAGGCATGGCCCTGTGTCCCCTCCCAGCCCAGCCCAGCGTGGCCACCCCGCCCCAGGGCACATCCAACCCCCTTTGCTCATGGGATCAGAGCACCCGATTGGAAGCGGATGCCTGTTATGTAACAGCAGCTGCAAGGGACAGGGATGTGGCACTCGGTGATGACACCGTGAGCTCTTACCCTCCTTCCCAAGATCTGGTTGATGGCAGCGCTCTCTTTCAGGGTGCACTCGGCGATGACTTTCGCCCGCATTTCTTTCATATACAACATGAAAGCGTTCAGGGGCTTCTTAATAGTGGGCTTCTTGGCTTCCTTCTCTCTCTTTGGTTCTGGTTGAGGTTTCCTTGGTGGGACAAAAGGAGGGGCTGTCAGCATCAGAAGCACCAGATGACTCGATCCCAAAATAACCCAACAGCACGAGCAGGTGGGGGAGCCTGAGATTTGCTCCTCAGCTGCACAACTCAAGTGTTTATCCATCCTCCCCCCGTTTGAGCGCTGAGAGAGATAAATGAAAGGGGTGCTGAGGTGCTGATGCTGCTGAGCCAGCACGTCCCACTCACATGTTCCGATCGTAGTGCTCCATCTCTTGCTTGCCGGAGTGGGGCACGATGGCGGGGTGCGGGATGCCGGTGGTGTGCATGCCAGAGCCCAGCATCAGCGGGTGAGTGAACCTGCAACAGAGAGCGGGTGAGCCACGCCCGGCCGGGGACACGGCGGGTGCCGGGCCGCCAGGGCGGCGTCCCTCGGAGCGCGCTCGGACACGGCGGAAGCGGACGGAAAGCAAGGACACGGAAAGCACGCAGGTGCTGCCAGGCTGGCGGGGGCAGACAGTGCCCGCCACCCCCGGGTCACCCTCGTGGCACGGCTGGCCAAGCCGGGGGCACAAGGATGGAAAGGATCCGGTGCCACAGCGAGGAAACCCGCCTGCAGCAGCAGCCAGCCTGGCCGAGATCAAGGGCGCTCTCACCCAGCAGTTTCAGCTACTCAAATCTCTGTTGTTGCAGTATCTCATTAGCACTGCAGAAAGGAACAACAAACTCAACCCGGGGTTTGGATGGGAGAGATTAGGACCACCCCGCGCCGTTCTTTAAACAGAAATAGACTAAGCCTTAACATGAACCCAACTGCAACTCTAGGAGGTGCACCTTGCCTAAGCAATGCTCTCCACAACTTGGGCTGAGATCACGAGAGGTCTCATTAGTTCTCAGGCTTCATTAGCTCTCTCTGGAGTTTTGGAGGATAAAGCCAGCAAAGTCAGCTTTGCCAAGCTTGCCACTTTATGACGGCAGCTTGAGATGGCAGAATTGCCCATGGGAGATGAACTGTTCATTAGATATGCTGGCACGAAAAGAAAAGCTGTTTAATTTAATCCACCAGCACAGTCTGATCCTTATCTGACCAGGTGTACTTTCTCGGCTGCAGCAGTGCTGCAAAATCCGCCCCAAAATCCTGCAGGCGGGAGCTCAGGGACGCTGCTGGGGCTCCACAGGGAACCGTTAGCTCCTCTTGCCTTCACTTTTGAGGCTGTGCATGGGTGATACCTTGCAAGAAAGGAGAGCTGGCAGCACTCCCTCCCCTGTTCTGCAAGGCTGAGGGGCTCCATGGATCAAGGGATGCATGGACGAGTGTTGTATGGATCGAGGTTTGCATGGATCCAGGTTTCTGCATGGCTGAGGGCTTGGACGAGCAAGGGTTTGCATGGTTTTCCTGTGGGAAATCTCCACTAATAGCTCTTCAGGACAACATGAAGCAGAAGCAAAAGCTGGTGTGGCCCTGGCATCCCTCTGGAGCCACGAGGGCTTTGCCCAGCAGCACACCTGGAAGAGCTGGGCTCTGGATTCCCATCCACAGGGGATGCATTTTGCTCACCCGAAGGCAGAAGCTGTGTTTGTACCTCACAGAAGTGACTTGTGCCAATGGGAGGGCAGCAAATCACTGCCCCCTCCTGTCCCACTTTCAAAGCTGAGACCAAGTAAACCAGATCCATCTCTGCAGAGCAAAGCGGTGGTGGCAGCAGGGACACATTCAGGATTAGTGACATGGAGCAAAATCCTGAGCAATGGATTCCACCCCATTTTCCCAATGCTGAGCTGAGGGCTGGAGTTTTTTACTCTTTTTGGGAGTTCTGCTGAATAAAATGCACATCCTTCATCCTCAAAATTCCCCTGAGCACCCTTTGGACCAGACCCTGCCCAAAAGCTCCTTCTCTTCCCACGGCTGCCCCGGGGAGGATGTGTGGCTGTCCCTGGGTGGCTGTGGTCTGCTGCAAGCTCCTGCTGCACGAACTGCAAGCTGCACGACCAGCCGAGCTGCCCTGTCTCACACAGCTCATACTCACCTGGAGAAAGAAGCCCCAGCAGAAAGCGCTGACGAATACGGCTGTCTAAATCCACATGACGGGAGCGGATAGACAGACTGGCTCTGCCTGGGATCGGGAAGAAAGAGTCTATAAAGTATCCACAGCTACGTGGCATTTCCTAAAGACACCCTTTGCTAACGGGACTCAGAGCACTGATGCCCCTGGCTGGGTGGACACTCAGTGTCCATTAGGCTTGAGGGGCAGTGGATGTTATTTGAGAGAAGCTGAGCCTTCCTACAAAGGCTGGATCCAATCCTGACCCCCTTCTGCTCCTGTTACTGACTAATGCTGCAGCTCTGAGTTTACGCGGTAACAATGCAAAGTGGAGCGTGGGGAAAAATCAGGAGATGCTGCTATTGCACAGAAGAAGTTGCTCAAAAGAGCACAGTGTGAGCAAAAAAAAAAATTAAAACCTGCTCAGATTCTCTGTGTGGTGCGTAAGAAGCTGCACCAGGAGGATAAATATGAGGAAAACTTCCTTACTGTGCAGTGACCAAGCACTGGAACAGATGGAGCCTCCCTCACTGGAGATATCTCAGGATTGTCTGGATGCAATCCTGTGCCACGTGCTCTGGAACAACTCTGCTTGAGCAGGGAGGTTGGTCCAGATGACCCACTGTGGTCACTTCCAACTTTATCTGCTCTGTGATGCTGTGATGCCGCAAGCACAGGAGACTCCTGGAGTCTGGAGAGAAGGTGCCTACCCTACCTCTGTGCTAGGAATGCTCTGATTTCCTCAGCACATCATTTTAAGGACACCCATCAGATTTAAAAGAGCCAACAGCTCAGGCCTGCATTCTTTTTGAAAATTGTTTCATACTGGGGACCAGGCATGTATCAGACCTGGGGCTGGAAATTATTTTTGAGATAGTAAAATAACTATGCAGGAAGTTCCTTGTTGTTCTCAGCCAGGGAACCCCCACATTTTCATATGGAAATAGCTCAAAAATACCTTGGCTTGTTCTGCAAACCTTCCAAAAGATGCTTCTAGCCTAAAACTGCACATGAGTGAGATCACAGAATTACAGAACAGTTTAGCTTGGAAGGGACCTTAAAATCACAGAATGGTTTAGGTTGGAAGGGACCTTAAAGTTCATCTCAACCCACCCTGCCATGAGCAGGGAAATCTTCCACTAGACCAGGCTGCTCCAAGCCCCATCCCACCTGGCCTTGAACACTTCCAGGGATGGGGCACAACGGGTTGCTTACAACTGTGCTTATACTCATGCTCCTCTGGCCAGGCTGCACAGAGCTGTACCTAAGCCCAGGACCAGCTATTTTCAGCTCTAATGATGAAAAAATCCACAAGAAGTCCATTATCATTAAGCGTGGTGCACTGTGAAGGACCCAAGCTCCTGGATGCCTGGGATTTCTTTGGGGCTAAAGACGAGTTTCTGCCCTGAAGAGGAATTAACGACAGTGTGGCAGCAGTCAGACCCCTGAGCTGCACTGGGCAGGAAGGAGGCTCCCATTGCTGCTGTGTATTGGCTTGACTGAAATCTGTGGGATGTGTCTGCAGGAAAGGCACCAGGGCTGTTTACACCCTAGCAGGCAGAAGCCCTCTCCGACCCCTCAGATGTCGGTGGGTATAAACACACCAACAAACGGGTGAGTGCTGCTGTGCACTGGCAAACCCAAACAACCTTTGAAGTTGGAGGCGGCTGCCCCAGGGCCGAGAAAACACTTGGAGCTAATCCAGAAGCGACCTGAGTTACTCCAGAGCCTGGGATACTGGGACAGGAATGGAGTCGGGCCACTTGCAGCTTCATCCAAAGTCCCTCTGAGTGCAAATTAAAGCAACTGCAAAATCAGTCCCTGATGGTTGGAAGTGCACGATTGCAGCCCCTATCATGGAATTACTGGTTTGGGTTGGAAGGGACCTTAGAGTCCATCTCATTCCAAGCTCCTGCCATGGTCAGGGACACCTTTCACTAGATCCAGCTGCTCCAAGCCCACACCTCCAGGGATGGGGCGGCTGCAACGTCTCTGGACAACCAGGACATCACCAACCTCTGTGTAATGAACTTCCTAACATCTGATCTAACTCCTCTTTCAGTTCAAAACTGTTCCCCCTTGTCCTATTACTATCTGCCCATATAAGAAGTCCCTCTCCCTCTTTTTTATAAGCTCCTTTTAGGTATGGGAAGGGGCTCTGAGGCCTCCGTGGAAACTTCTCCAGGCTGAACAACCCCAGCTGTCTCAGGCTGCTTCCAGAGGATCTCCTGGTGATGGGAGGGTGGCTCAGAAAAAAGGCTGTGGGGTGGTGGAGGAGAGGCTGCCATGGCACCACCGTGCTCGGCCCTGGGCACAGGTGAGTGACACGATTTGCAGGTTCCTGGCTAATAGTAACTGCCAAGCTCCCATAGGCAAAACTCACTTGACTGGACTCTTGGAAGCTTTTATCTGACTGTCATCCCAGCTTAATTACAGAGAGTGATTGCAGTTCCTCCTCCTGAAGCACCCGGTGAGAACAAAACCAGTTTCTGCCCAGCTCCTGCCTGCCAGCTTGTGGAGGAAAAGCTGCTTTCCATGTGTGGCTGCCCTGGCCTGACAGCTGACTTGGTGGCACCAGCACAGCCATGGAATCTGCTTCAACCCAAGACAGAATCCTGTAATGGTTTGGGTTGGGAGGAACCTTAAAGATCATCCAGTTCCAATCCCCTGCTGTGGGAAGGGATACCTTCCTCTAGACCAGATCAAAATCCCATCCAGCCTGGCCTTGAACACTTCCAGGGATGAGGCAGCCACAGCTTCTCTGGGATGCATCCCTGGCATGACCACCCCAGCACAGCCATCCCTGGCACACACATCCCTGCCTGCTGCTGGCATGGGGGGATGCTGCCATGAACCTGCCAGGCTTCAGTGCTTCTGCACCCACCACAGCCGTGTGCTGAGCCTCAGCTGAGGACTGGGCACTCCACAAGTGGGTTTGGGGCCCTTTCCATACATTTCAGGCAAGGAAAAGAATGAGCAAAAGCTCCATTAGACACAGCTCAAGGTGCTGCTCTCTGCACGTCAGGCTGTTTGTTGCTTTACCATATCTGCTCTATTAGCCATTAAAGAAGGCATCTGATGAGGCTGCAGGTGGATGCCAAACCCCAAGGGGGCTGGTGCAGCTCTCAGCCATGAAAGCTCTCTCCACCACCAACTGCCCCACAAAATCTCCATAAAAAACCAGACTGCTCTCCCTTCAAGAGCCCAGGGCTGTCTGAACAGCATCATCCTAACCCAGGAGTGGACCTTCCATTTGACAAACAGGCACCTTTCTCCCCATTCCAACTATTTCTTTTGTGTTACAGCACAGTCACCCCAGTCCTTGTTTTTCCTGAGGATGAATCACATCATATGAGGAGTTAAATCATCACCCAAGAGTGGCAGATTTAGCACACAAGGCAAAATGTAATCTCTTTGAAGCCAGACTCTGTATCAAAGGCCTTATCCTCTGTTTCCTTGTGGTTAAATATCTGGAACATGAAATTCACAAACAAAGCAGAGCAAAAGCTAACATTTTACTTTGTGCTTTAAGAAGCTTCCCCTTTGCCAGTGTGCAGTAGGTTCTTGTACCTGAAGCTCTTCGCCAGGCTTTCCCAAGGTTTTATCCACTGGCACCGGTGATCCCTGTGATCACCTGCCCTGCACTTTCTCCTCATCCCAGCAAACCTGAATTGCCACCTGCAGCCACCAGTCTGCCTGTCAGCCTCTGCCATGTCCCTACATCATCACTGGGGATTAAATATTAATGTGAGGAGTGATGATGCCCACATGGCAGCACCTGCCAGACCCGCTCTCTCAGTGTGCTCGTGGTCATGGGGACAAAAGTCAGAGGCAATGACCACAGAGAACACACTGGTGTATTTTTAACTTGTGTCCCCAGGGCAGGTTTACCAACAGGCTGTGCTTTGCAGGATGCTCCGCAGGGCTGGCCCACACAGGGGGGTACATTGTGGGTGTGCTCCAGCTCACGGTCTCTCTTTCCCCATGCCTGCTGGGCAGCGGTTACCAACTGGCTGAGCTGTGTGTCTGTGTCACACTGGCCAGGCTGTGGGTAGCGGGGTTGCTGCCTGGCAGGTCTCTGCCACGATGCACTTCTTCCCTGTGTGTCAGATCCCAGGAAACACCACGGCCTGGCAGATGGAGGATCCCACGGGATTACTCCGTACTGGTGGCACGCTCAGGGAAAGCACTGTTTGTGCCGAAAAGTCCAGCGAGGGAGAAAATTACCTCCTACTCAAAAGAGAGACTTTTGCTGTGATTAGGAGGGGTGGCTAGGAAGCTCTCTTTGGGTTCCCTAATCCACACAGACAGATGTAAAGCAGGAGGCAGTTTTGAATTGGGCAGGTTGTAACCCCTCTCCGGGGATGCCTCAGCCAGGACGAAGCCTTCAGCCTCTCCATGGGTCTGCTCCCACCTCCAGACAGGCTAAATTCTCCCTCTTCACAGAGCACATAGGAGGAGTGAAGCTGGGGGAAAGCACCGTGGAGGTCCTGGCGAGTGGCCACAGTGGTTGGCTCAGTGACCCATCCAAGCCCTCCTCACTCACCATCCCATCGACGGCGTGATCTGGCCGACTCCACCCGGGGGCAGGGGGTAGAAACCAGGGATGTCTGAGGTCTGGGAAGGACGGTGCACTCCTGGAAGAAGGGAGAAGGAGACGAGTTGAACCTGGCACTGCCTGGCTGACCCAGATCGTTCCCAACCCCTATGGACACCTGTGGACAGCTACAGGCAATAGTTATCTACCAGTGGCAGGATGGTGTTTCCTGTGGGTCTCTCTGTGGGGATGTGGTGGGTCATCCACACTGCTGCAAAATCACAAACATAAGTGGGGGGTGGATGAGGCATCTCGCTCTTGCACAAGCATCATAGCTGCTCCATGCCACCCTGAGGCCAAGCAGCTTTGGTAAGGATTTGGCTGACTCCAGGCATCCCTCTGCCTTTCCCAGAGGAGCCCCCTCAGGTGCTCAGTGGATGGTTAAAGCCATTCCTGTGCTCCCTTTCCATCAGCAGGACCCCCCGTGAGCAGGCAGTGGGGATGCTCCAGCAGGCATCACTTCCAATTTCATTTTAAGCAATTTGAGTTCAAAACAATTGTTCTGCGGCTCTGTGGGTGCCAATGAACTGTGGAGGTGGGTTTGATGCCAGCTGGGAATTCACCCTTTGCATGGGGAATCCCTGTGTGAGCTTCAAAGTCGCTGGCACGGGCAGCATGGCCAGGGGACACAGCTGCAGCCTTGCTCCGTTCCTACCTGGGCTGGAAAACATCCTGTGGTGCCTGGGGCTGCGGGTGGGACTCAGACAACCACAGTGCTGCTGGCAAAAACAGCCTCCAGCTGACCCCGGACTGGGAAACTGGAGGGGTGCTGGGGCCCAGCTCTGACACAGCGTGGTGCAGTGATGGCTGCAGTCGAGCCTCAGACAAAAATTGGGAGCAGGGATTATTGAACGACTGTCCTGGATGATAAACAGATGGACTAAATTGGTGATGAGCTGCAAGCAGTTGCAACTGGATTTTTGTCCTAGGTGTATGCATGATACCTTATTAATTAGGAATGATACTAACTGATTCTAAGCATTTTATTAGGAGTCAGCTAAAATAAATATATACCTGACCTGACAGGAATATATAACCTAGTATGAGGTTTGCTTCAAGTGGGACTCAGTGGCCCATGGAGAGTCAAACAAAACCAGCCCTGCACAAGGCAGCTGCTGGGACATCCTCAGATTTGCACCCCCAACAATACGAGTTGCGTAAGTCAGAGCACAAGTTATTCTTGCTGGCCCAGTGGTTGGGGCACCAGCCACTGACTCAGAATTCCTGCTTGTATTTCCTTGTCTGTGTGTCCTTGGGCTACTGTGAGGAACTTTAAAGGGATGCTGGGAGAGTGAGTTATGAGAGTGACTCTCAAGCGCTTACACTGGGTGATAATGGGAGCTATTTCAGTGATGGAAACAGAGATGGGGCACATCCAGGATGAACACAGAAGAAAACCCCAGCAGTTTTGGGGCAGGGACGGGACATGGATGAGCACAGCTGCACCACAAAGGAAAGACCCAGATGCAGATGATGGGCTGAACCTCTCCTTGAACAGCACACAGGGGTCTCTGGGACAAACAGACTCTGTGTGTCTGTAGAAGTGCAGGCTGAATGGGAAGGGGAGACTGGACTTTGCCTGCACTGAGGGTGCAGGTGGACAGCCCAAGGACAGTGTCCTAGAATGACTGACGTGCTCCAGAGGGAGTGCTCAGAGACTGCTCCAGTGCCAGATGTAGCCTCCTCAGAGGGTATAACCAGCTCTGCCCTTGGGTGAGTGCTCATGTATCACCAAAGGTTTCCCTTTCAGGCTGACAGTGAGAGGCTCCTGGAGGGGCAGAGCTCTGCCAGGTACAGCAAAGGCAGGGAAGGTGTGTCGGCTTGCCTTCCTGAACACCTTCTCTCAGACCCAAACTCAGCCATTACCTGAGCTTTTAGTAGGTTTATTTTGTTAACTCTTCCTATTTTACTACTTCATTATGCTCTAATGGCTGATAAGCAGCATGCTGCCTGGAAGACAACCAGGATGTGCCTGGGTATCTCTTACACCAGACCTAAATCCTACCCATCAGCAACCCTGATGAGTCCACATGTGGCCTCCAGGTTCAGACCAGGGATTATTCGGTGGGTCCTCCATCCTCAATAACCCATTGTTTTATCAGTAATGTTAACTTGGTGAAGCTGATGCCTCTGGGACAGTTTGGATCACTCCTGTGTGGAGGCCTTTGCTCAAATCACAACAGTTGGTTTTGTGTTTCTGTTTTGGCACTGGTTTCTTCTGGCTCTGATGGACACAGACCTCCTTCCTGAAAGCAGTTTGACACAAAACTGTTTGCTTGCTTTCCCATGAAATTAAGCCTAGGTAAAAGCCTAGGTAATCTGAACAGATGTTCTGCACTAATGTAAGGTAGAGGAAAGTTTGATTTTGCACTCAGTTTTCCAGGAACCCATAGAGAATGGTGGAATGATGGACTGGGGTGAATTCCTCAACACAAACCTGTATTTACAGTTTATTTTAAAGGGTTTAACCTCAACATACTGTACTTTCCTCCATAGCCTCATAAGCCAATTGACAGCCTGGGCTCACACAGGAACACAAAAAGCTGAACTCGGTGACATCACAGAACATGTGGCTACGGGGACACACATGTCACAATTCAGCCAACTATCAGACACCAATCCTGTTTAGTCAAAATATTTCCTGTTTCAAGCATTTTTATTTTCTCAAAATGACAACCTGACAACAGTCTGGGTATGAGTCAAAGGAAAGATTACTTTCCATTTTCTGGTTGACTCTTGTGCATTCTCGTGCAGGCTCTGGTCTAGTCTCAAGGTGCAAGACAGCTTGTACAGAGAACTGAGCACACTCCATCAGCAGGGCTGGTACTTTTGGTACGAAACTGCTCATGGCCAGATCACAAAGCATTGCTAATAAGCTAAATAACTTAATTAAACTAAATAACTTATTAATAACTTAATAAATACTGCTAAGCAATGTCCCAGCTGACCAAAGGTCCCGAGTTTTCTCATTGATTTGGGACCAGAAGGTGCCAGCCCCAGTGGTTCCCAGCACAGGTTGCAGTGCTGCCATTACCTTGTTTCTGGTTGATGTCAGCGGGCAAGTGGGGCGAGTGGGAGCCGTGGCTGAAATGGTCGTTGCTGTACGGGATGAGCGGGGTGAGCGGGTGCACTCCATGGGATGGCTGCACGACGGGAACTTTGTTGGACTGCAAGACACAATGATGGAGAGGACTCAGAAGTCATCAGGATCCACCAGCAAGGAGGGCCAGTGCCCTCTGCAGTCCTGCTGTTGCCAGCAAGGCTGGGAAAAACTAAAAACACTACACAAACACTAAACAGATTACTAAAAAAACGCTGCAGCATCCTGAAGAAAAGAAATCCATAAACTAAGCAGGGAAAACAGCTGGAGATGATTTCTTGGATAAGTGAAAAACAGATCAAACCAGCATGAAGTTTTCAAAGTTCAGAACTTTTTTTTCCATTCATTTCCAGTATCTTTTACTCCAGGATGAATGCTCCAAGTGTGTTACCCAATGCAAAGCTCTCGTTCTCTGTTCTAGACTACCATAGGGTCTAAATCTGGACTTTCACAGTGAATCCTTCATATTCATTGTGGAAGTAATGTTTGGGCTTTATTAATCAGGGCTGTCATGCAAGGACAGACACTGGACCACAGAATCATTTAGGTCAGAAAAGACTTTATAGAGATCATCAAGTCCAGCCATTAACCCAGCACTGCCAAGGACACCATTAAACACCGAGGGTAATGCCTTTGAAAACAGGACGTGGTCCCCAGTTAGCCCTTGGGCTGAAATCCCTGTTGCACTGAGCTCCAGTGCTGGAGAAGGACCAGAGGGAGCTGAGGTAATGCTGAAGATGCAAAAAATTCAGTAAAAGTAAGCAAAGAAAAATCTGTCTCCTGGTTATGCACAGCATCGCTGTCGGAGCCCAACACCTTGGAAAAGGCCCTTTCTGGTGAAGACAACACACAGACACAGACACGCAGA
>VXBU01016066.1:282419-353632 GCA_013400315.1 Bombycilla garrulus | reverse complement strand
TATATTATATATATAGTCTGGATTATATCCTTTCTGAGACTGTAGTTATTTCATAGTAACACCCTTCCAGATTCCCCATAAAGGTTTTATTAAAAATGTCAGCTGATGCATACTAACTGCATCTGTAAGATGCAGTGCCTTCTAGAAATGTAAGCAAAAAGACCATAAGTTCTAGCACATTATCATTTCTACTGTGTACAGTGTATGTATTTCAATATATTGTAGACATAAATAAAATTTATGCATTAATAACAAAATTTGGGTTGCACTTGGTGCAGATATTGTCTTATTATTATTTCCATCGACTTTTGACAGAAATATGATTATTTTCATTTGTTCTGAAGGGACTACCTGATGCTATCAATGTTTACTTTAACACAGTGTTCCATAAATCATTCATAATAAAGATGAGGAAATTACAGAACTTTGAAGTATAAAATGCAAGTTTAGCAACAGTGTGTATTGAATGTTAAGATATCAGTCAAGTACATCTTCAGACCAACTTGTAGGAAATATACAAAGNAATATAAAAAGGAAATGGAATCTTTTTAGGTACAGGCGATCTGCGAATCAATATTATCCCAGCCACTCCAGAGTTTTGAACATGTTTTTTCCCCATCTACTCTATCTAGCTCTGTTTCACTGAATCAACCTCTAAAGGAAAAAATGTCAAATTAAAATCTAGCGAGGCAAAGAAATACATTTGTGTGCTGTTTACATAATGATATATTCACCTGGTTATTATAGGGTGTTATTACTTAAAATAATGCTGTTGAATGAGAGCAACAGAACTTCCAGCAGGCACCATGGAAACTCATAATCATAAAGCCATCTTAGACTAGGATAATAAAAATATACTTAAACAGACTTTGTTTCCTAGTGATAGAGGATAAATCACCAAAAAAAATTGGAAATAATGATTGCAAGACTATAGCACAGTTATTATCTGTAGACAATGCAGAGGAAATAGTGAGATAACTCAAGAGTCATAGCAACAGCATTAGAGGTCATTTACACCTTCCATGATGACTGAATGTGTTTTTGAAATGTCATATACAAACTTTAAGCAGATATATGAGAGTTCATCTTTCATTTTATATAGAATAATTCACAAGCAATACTTAAGTAACTTCATAAATTATGATAATATAATGCTTCTAAGCCTGTATAATTAAAGGTATATTTCTCTACTTCATTACATCCCTGAAGCTCTTTGCCCCAGATTAAGACAGGGTGGATATTTCGGTTTGATCAAGCAAGCTACTAAAATATTCTTAGTTTGAGATGTATGGGTAGGGGCTAAGTAGCTAAAAGTCAGGAGAAGACTTAAAATATTGGTTCATTTAGAAAATGCAGTAGCTTTTAAAATAGCATCCAATCTATTTACCTTCCTTTTTTTATGGTAAGGATGTTAATTAGCTTTCTCTGAGCATATAAATAAAAGCTGTACACAAACACCTCACAGGTTTACTTTCAGTGCTCTGGTGCTGTTTTTACCTTTTCTTGATTGCTATCTAGAAACCCTCAAAATATGAACTATGTCTGTCAAAACCATATTTTTCTCCTCCTTATGTTTTTCTTTATAAATGCAGAAAGAAGAGAAAAATACAGATAACAAAGATGATAAAGCTTTTAGAAAAATAATTCACTAGGGATAAGATGCCCTACACTCCTTTTCCAATAAATATTACATTTTAGGCTTAAAGGAGCTACAAATCACATTTCAAATTCTTGAAAGCAAGGTTTGGGATATCACAGGATTAATCTTGAGCTTAAGATCATGATAGTAACACATATTTCTAACACATATTTTGATTTAGAATAGGACAGAAGATAATATCTTGGGTTGGAAGATCATCTAGCTCCAACCCTCCTGCCTTCAGCAGGGACACCTTCTGCTAAACCAGGCTGCTCTAAGACCCATCTAACCCGGTCTTGAATACTTCCACAGTACCCAGTGATTCCCCATGCAACATGTTCCAGAGCCCAGCTACCCTCACAGTGAAAATTTTCTACTTAATATCTAATGTAAACCTGTCCTCTTTCAGTTTGAAGCCATCTCCCCTTATCCCATCTCTACATGCCCTTGTCAAAAGTGCCTCCCATGTTCTCTTGTGGGCCCATTTAAGGTACTGGAAGGATGCTCAAAGGTGTCCCTGGAGCCTTCTCTTCTCCAGACTGAACAGCCCCAGCTCTCTCGGCCTGTCTGCAGGAGAGGTGCTCCAGCCCTCTGATGATCTTTGTGGCGTCCTCTGGACTCTCTCCAACAGCTCCACATCCCTCTTATAGTGGAGTTCCCAGAGCTGGGAGCAGCACTCCAGGTGGGGTATCATGAGTGAAATGCAGGGGAAGAATCACCTCCCTTGACCTGCTGGCCACGCTGCTTTCGATGTAGCCTGCCAGGACATGGCAGGTTTTCCAAGGATCTCTCTTGCTGAATATCTGCTAAAAGTTGTAAAGCTTCTGTCTGCAACTCCATTGCTACCTATTGCAAAATCTAACTTACTATCAAAACAACACTAGAAGACACCGCATTTTGATACTGCTGCCCAAGTAAAGGTAAATAGGGAGTCACTACTAAGGTTCACGCTGTTTCTAGAGGTCCTTTGGAATTTTGAGGTGCTTTTTACCTCACTCATAAACTTCAGATTGTAAAACCTTCTTTCTAGACATAGTTGAAATTAATATAGCAAAGTTTTAATAATCTGACAACCAGCTTACTATATCTTTAATTGCACTATACATAGCAGAAAACAGTCAATAGGATCAAGAAGCCAAAACTACACCCATACAGTAGAAAATGATACAATGTTGCAGGAATTTCAGAATAAATATTTTGTTTGTTTACGTACTAGAGGAAAATACAGCTTTGACAACATAGTAGGTTAAACTCTTCCCAGGCTTACAACTGCTGCAAAAGTCTGACTGAGTCATTGTAAAAAATATGCTAGTATCTCCCACCTTTGCTTCTGAATTCTGATTAATTCAAAAAGCACTGGTCAGCTTCCCTTCATCATTCTTCATTTCTGATATTTCAGAGTGGTTTTAATCAGATATAATCCTTTTGTTCTGATGAGCCGGCCAGCAGAAATCCCCAGTCCACCCCTGCTCAGTGACTAAGAGGTCCTGAATCACTGCTGGGAGGGCTGGCAGCAGCCAGCAGCCACACCAGAAAGCACAAAGTGCTGCACTGGAAGAGTAAACTGCCTATTAATATAAATAACATTTGTTTTCTTTCTCTTGTTACAGTTGCCACCTAATAAATCTAACTATTTGGCACTTCCTTTTTTTTTCAACTCAATTAAACCAGGTGCCTCATATACTGCAGGAACCACAGAAAAAAACCAAGAAAAACAGCAGGAGAAGCTAGTCTTTGAAAAGGTACAATACAAAGAGACAACAAAAAGAAGCATTTTGAGAAAAGCATGCTGTAACAGTGAATTCTCTAGAGGAGCTCCCTACCCTGGTTACACATCACATGGCAGATTCAGTAAAAACAGAATTGCAAAATACCACATATTTTTAGTCTTCATGTGTTTAGGTGACAACCCGTGAGACCTTTATCATATAAGTAAAAATGAATATTTTGTGGGTGACAATGGTTGTACACAAGTTTCACTAGACCATTAGGATAAATTATTTCTCTATTGTACAACTCTGTTATTGACTCAGCTTTGTTAATAAAACCTTAAATTCTACTGTTCCCTAAGAAAAAAAATGCATTTAGCTACTTCAAGCTCAGCAATAAATTTCAACCCATCTTCTAAACTTTTATGAGTTATAGTAATCTTAAAAACAAGAAGGTAAAGGTTTCAGAATGGTCCCAGATGTGCACAACCAATTCTTCACCTGAAATTCAACCTGTCAGTCAGTACACCAGAGAAGACTGAACCTTGAAGGTCTTTCAGAAGATAGAAATCCTTTTAGAGAAGCAGCTCAGGATGTTTGTGCCTCAACACTGATGTGATGAGATTCCAAGCCTGCTGCCTCTGATTTTTTCCTGCTGCCTCATGCCTCCAATTAGCCATCCACATCAGAGCAAAATGAGTGAGCATTGTTATGGTCTGACCTGCTACACCTATTGTTCAAGTACAAGCAGCTGTACAAAGAATTGAAGCCTGGGAGGAAGATGCCCTAAGTACATCTCCAGCAGTGAAAAGGACCTGGACACAGAATTCCAGTGGCTGTTTTCCAAACATGAGCATGTTTCAATCCCTAAGCATCATGAGTCACCTGGAGAAATTTATAAGAGAGTTCCTGTATATGAATGCACAAACTAAGCTGAAAATTAACAGGACAAGAAAAGCTATTTTAGTTTTACTTGTATAATGTGTACATAGTTTACAGTTGTGTATCTTATTATTAGTGTATTTTTTTGCCCGTACATAAACAGCTATCCTATGGTGACACTTTTAATCTTTACCCAAAAGCTGGCTGGCCTACTAAACAGTATATTGCAGTTTTCATTAAAACAATACCTCTGCTCCTGCTGTGATCTATCTCCAGCTTAAACCTTCATTTCCTCGTAGTCACTCTCTGCTGGGCAGATTCCCTGCCCCTAGAAAGCATATCTGCATGGTAAGAGGGACAGAGGTGCAAGGAAACCATCTTAATTTTAGGTGTTGAGCTGCAGAGTCTAATCCCCTACATTTAGAGGAGGCAGGCTAGCACCTCTACTCTGCAAGGACTGCACAGGGAGCCCTGCATACAAGCCTAACCCCAACACCTTGTTTCAGTTTCTGAATTTTGGTAGCATGAATTCTTTCCCCTTTCTCCACCATCAGGACTTTTTTTTTTATTATATTTTAAATTTTTCGTTTCTCAGAAATTCCTTTCCACATCTTAAAGAATAAAACCTCAACAAACAATCACTGCAATGCAGCTGGGCCATCCTAAGACCTAGGTAGGGTTTCCTACAAAAATTATCAGTACTCGACCATCTTGATAAATCTACCCCAAAACAAGCACCTACACTGAGCACAGTTAGTTAAAAGGTACCCCAGCTCATTTAAAATGATCAATTATTCAGAGATAAGTAGACAGCAGTTGTTTAAAGGTGAACTGCCATAAGAACTGGAAAACCTTTGCTTAATCTCCAAATTACCTTTAGAACTTCAAAAAAGATGCAGAGTGGACCTTTGACACAGCTAATTACGGAGTTTTTACAGATGTGAGCCCAATTATTTTGAAGACAGAAAGGAAAGAAAGCTAATAAAATTTTGGCTTCCACTCAGCATTCACCAGATCTGCTGTGCTAAAACAGTTGATCCAGAAAAGCCAGCTAAATCAGTTTATCATTGGCAAACTTGCAGCACGGTTCTGGGGACAGGGGTTAAGAAGCAAGCAGGGTCAGATGTGCCTGTGTTTCTGCCTGCTGATGGAACAGTAGTGGGGTGGCAGCACAAGTACATATGCAGTTGCTTACGGCCTGTGCTGCCTGGAGGAAGCAGGATCTGCTCTGAAAAGGTGGACCCAAGAAGATGTCTAAAGAGACAGAACATGAAAAGGGATCATGGCATTCATATAAATTAGGCAGGAGCAATAACAAATCCAGGCAGCAGCAATGATACCAGGACTTTGTCTAGCATCAGGTTATAAATCAATGCCTGGCAGACTATGAACTAAAAATATATCTCAAAGAGATGCTATCAACAGAGAACTAGGAGAGATTCAAGAGAAAGGCAATATCTGGCATATAGGTAATAGCCCCATTTTAAGAGATGGGCTACTTATTCATACTCTCCTGACCCAGAGATTTGCAGGGATTTCATTCAGCTGGGAAAAGCTGGATTTTAATTTTTACTTCCGTGGCCTGAAGGTTGCTGGAACTGGGTTCTGCTGAACTGCCTAGGAAATCCTCTTTGCAGAGAAAGCCTTAGCTCTAAACCATGTTGCTTGGGTTTAGAGGAAGATGAATTAAACTCCTTCCACATATATTTTATCTGCTTCCTGCAGGTCAGCAGGGGGCAGCCTGCTAGAAAGTTAGGTCACAAGGCACTTTTTCCTCTACAGAGAAACCATTTTTCATAAAAGCAAAAGAGAAATAGCATGATAACAAACCAGGAGCCTCACCTGATGGTCCTCACTACTACATGCGAGGAAAATGGCTTCCACAAACCTCAGTAAGTCATGAAAAACTCAGAAAGTGACTACCTGCTGAGCTTGTTTGAACCAGAAAAATCCATTAGCTTGAGCATTTCTTCAGACTCTCCTACTTAACTTCCAAGCCAAAACAGATCTAGGAGCTGTCACCGTTATGTTGATAGTATTCATTTACTTATGCATTTCTTCTTTTTACTGAACAGATGCCACTGCAATTTGGAGACTCAAGAGTTTTTGCTTTCTTTCTTTTTCTGACATATATTAAACTAAAACTAATACTCCAGAATTCAGCAGCTTGGGTTTGGGTAGTGCTCTGTAACAAGAAAAAGCAAGAATCCGAATTTCACTTACAGAATTTTTCATGAGTTCAGAATAAGTTCCTGTTGTCAATATTTTTTTACACCCATGAGCAAATTACTAAAAAGCTGGTTTTAATAAAAAATGATTGAAACCTCTCCTGCCTCTTTACCCACCACCCACACATGTATTGTGAGTATTTTGGCACATATATTTGAAAAGTATTATCAGCCCAAAAATTCATATTTTAAAAGAAGGTATTAACTATACAGAGGGAGATAATGCAGCAAAAGAAATGTTTGTAAGTATCATCCTCCTTTACCAGGCCCCAGTAAAACCTTACTGTGCACAGCCCTCATCTCTCAGGGGCAATAAAAATTCAGTCTGGAACCGATGCCTGTGAGAGGCTACCTGGAACAGAGGCTAGACAATGTTAAAGGAATAAAGTAGGTATTTATTAAAAAGCCTTCAAAGGATGCAGCTTGGGCAGTACAAGAGCCTGGCAGATACAGAGAAGGATTTCCAAGGTGATCAAGGAAGCGGAGAGCTGATGTAAGTAAGGAAGACTAAAAGAAGGCTAGATCATACATTCACAGAAAAAAAGTCTGAGACTGGATCTTAAAGCTGTCTATTAATAGATGAAAAGGTAAACCGAAGGGAGGGGAAAGGAACTATTCAAATTTAGGAGTCAATGACAATGGAAAAGCAAATGGTTATAAAGTAATCATAAATAAATTTCAACCAAAGGTGAGAAGAATATTTCTAAACAACAAAGAAATCAAACTTTGAAAGCCTCCTTCAGTAGAAGCAGAGAGAGAAAACACTTTAATTAAGTGCAAGCTGGAGCTCAGTGGATTTGTTTGGTAATAGCAACAAATTGGATTAAATTACACAGTCCCGTCTGTTTTATATCCCCTTTTTTTCAAGGTAGGAACTAAGAATATTTTTAGATATTTGCACGTGAAGTATACAAGGATTAAGATAAGATTCCAATGTGTACAACACTTTTTCCACTCCTATGAGAGCAGCAATTCACTCTGCCTTCAAAAGAAATCATTATTAAAACTACAAAACCTAGACAATTATTTCCAGATTAAGTGTTGGGTTAATTTCCAGATTAATGCAGCAAATTACATTTCTGAGGGACTGTGCAGTTTTAGCTCTCAGAAGGTTTCTTATGTACTATCATCATTTAAAAAATCATGGCTAAAGACTTCAAACCAAAGTGACAAATGAGCACTGTTGGATTCAGCCTTCAAAGATGAATGTGTAGCTGGTCAATAATCCATTATTTCATTTGATTTCATGTGTTTATTTTTAAATGTTACGCTGCTGATTTGGTTAAAACATTTTCCAACATCAGTGAATTGCTGATAACTTTCAGGTAACCAGAGGCTATTATTATATCCAATTAGACAGGGAGATTTAAATAAATTTAAATAAAATATCTGGAGATAAGTATTCAGTGAAATGGACTCTCTTTAACTTCAGTTTGGAATTAGGTGAAAAGCAAGAAAATACAGTAAAAAATATCCTTTCTGAAGTATTTAGAGGGGTGAGTCTACTCTGAAAAAGGTAGCTTGTAAATTTGTCCTATCATCATTTGGAAAAGTAAAATGAGATTCAATGATTTTGTAAATATTCACAGATTGGGGCAGGAGGGGGGATACCACAAAGTGATCTCTCTGGATCTGAGCACAGGCAGGTTTGTTTCAAGGCATGAAGCAAATTTCCTTTCAGGGGCTTCACCAGTAGTATTTAAAACATTTCACTGTCTGAGCTTGGGCTTTTGCTTTGTTTTTAGGGACACACAGATGTCAGTTCTGCAGTTTCACCTTATTTAAAAGGATAAGTGGGAATAGTGGAAACAAGATCCCAGTGAGGCAGCAAGACAGACATTACTGCAACAGGAATACTGGTGGCTTCTACTTCTGCAAAAATTTCAGGCCACATGACTAAATTTCAAGAATGGATAGGCTTTCTCTTTTGGGGAATGGGGTCTCTGGAGGGTGAGGGGGAATGGAAATAGTTAAAAAATCCAGACCCTTTTTGCCTACAAAGTTATTCTTTCTTTGGAAACATAAGCAAAATACATTCTTTCTGGAAAAAGGGAAAGCCAATTTAGCATTAATGGGTACAACCTGATTCCTGCAAACAGCTGGAAATCTTTCATCATCCAAATCTCTCGATATCAAAGTCTCCCATAATATGACCTCATACTCTGAACACAGCTTGGATTTCTCCCGTTGACATCTCTCTGAAACAGTGAGCATTTTGCTATCAATCCCAAGCATTGTCTAAGGCAGCATTCTATATTTTTCTGCATCTAACATTATTTTCAAATTTATTTCCAGCTTCCCATGCAATTTTAAATTAATTTATTTGCTTTTTTGCTGGGAATTCTGCAAAGGCAGCAATTTTGTAGCATTTTGTGAAGCTGAGTATGAATACAGTGTCTTTCCAAATCTTTTGTTGATGTCACTACATGTATTATTAAAAAAATCTCTTTCAGGAGTTTGTCCTGCTGCACTTCTCGTGAAAGGCAAGACATAAACAGATCACACTGATAACATATTTCTCATCAAGAGTTGTAAGTTACCACTAACTTTTCCTTGGTAATAGCGTTTTGTCTTTCACTTCCTTTAAGGCTTCGGTTGACCAATTGATTATCTCCAGAGTGATGTGTGCTTCCTACTGAGAGTTTATTTTTCAAATTCACTGTTTGGGGGTATTTTTTTACATTATCAATAATTCCTCAAAGATGGTGGCTTTCTATATGGTTTCCCCCAGGCTCTTCACAGGATAGCTCCCTTGTCTGCATCCCTGTTGAGCTCTGGTTGTCCTCAGGGTGGTGCACATCAAGCAGTGCCAGTTCTCAGTGCCTGGTCCAGAGGACCCAAAGCGAAGGCTGCTATGGTCAGTATGACTCAATTTGCAGCTTTCCAACACATAGCAGCACTGAAAGTGCTGAGTGAGAGCTCTGCCCTGGAGTGGTCCGGCCAATGGTGCTCTGCCACGGCCAAAAGCTGTGAGGTACCATCCATCACTTTTACAGGCAGATATGATTCCCAGATCTATACAAGCAGTATCCCATATTGCCAGTAAATCATAGGAATTATAGTATGACTAAACAGATATTTACCATTCATGTCTTAGCCAACAAGAAATTAACTTGTTTTAAAGAGTCTCAAACCATTGTATGACCAGAGAATGAGGCTAAAACAAGTAAACAGGAGTTTTCAACAAGTTAAAAAATTGTATAGAATACATTTTCAAAAGAGAATGGGAGAACACAGGAGCTAGACATAAAGTTCCTCAAATGTTTCTTTCTGTGGGGATGTCTACTTATTTTGTTTCCATTAATTATTTCCCCTGTGTTTTTTTAATCTCTCTTCCTGAAATATTTCAATAAAAGTTAAATTAAAATAGGATTTGAGGGAGTGCTATTAAGAATTGGAATTTTCATAGTCTCTGTGTAAGGATTTAGAGTTGCTGTCTCAGCTCTTTTCTCACTTTTGTTGGTTACTGAAACTTTAAACACCAAGTAAGACGTTAGATTATTAACTCCTGAGTGTGAAAAATGCAGTTTCACTCAAATAATACGTGCCATCCAGCTGCCCACACCAGCAAAACAACAACCTCGTCAATTACTTACAAAGGGATTGGGAATTTAAGAGCAAGACTATGATCCAGGGAATAAAAGGATAAACAATAAGTAATCAAACCCAGACTCCCCCTCAGTCTCTGGTTCTGATTCACTCTTAGATTTCAGGTGTCTCTTAACCTCTCTATCCCAGAGTTCCTCCATCTATAAGGGAGAAACAACATGTTCTTTGCAAAGTAGGTGGAAACGTGTAAAAAGCTTAATGGCACAGTCACCATAGCAGTTACTGATGGAATATAATGCAAATAGAGCCTTGCTGTACTGTAACACTGTAACATTTAGATTCTTTCATGAATGCTACCAATAAAATCAAAGTTCACAAGCTATTTTGAATAAGAAAATGAAAATAATGAAGGAATTTGCATACCACTGGATTTCTTCCAACACATACAGACTGATGATATAAGATTATAAATTTTCAGATGGAGTAATTAGTTGTATTTCCAAACTGCCTCCTTCCAGCATCTTTCTCACCACATGTTCTTTATGGTGGAATTTTGTAGAGCAGATAATATTTAGTGCGTAGGACCATGCAAATAAAACATCCAACCCTATTAACACCTAGGATACTTAGCTTGCATTGCTCTGCAGCTTGCAGGCTTAACACTATGAATCATGTTGGACAGAAGCAGCTCTTAAATTTAAACAGGATAAAATAAGCTGCCATAGAGATATTTTTAGAATAGAAATTAGGCATTAACACACAAAAATAACACAGACATTGACAGTGAAGACATCCTGTTTACGGAATGGGAGTTCCAATCCACCACTATGTACCTTGTCATTTTTTTTGTTAAGTTTGAGAAGGAATTTTAATTTGGGCCACACACATTCCAGATCAATGCTTGGGCCATGAAGCAGGTGATAGTTTGGAGGCTGGTTAGTCACTGGGTTAAGTAGAAATTCCAACCAGAATATAATAGCAGGCACTTGTAAATAAAAAAAAGCATCTTAAACAATCAGTCCTTTCTGTTTCTGTCAATAAAAATTAAAAGCCCTTGCCTGTCTCTGCCCATTCAATGTGGTTAATCCTCACAGGACCAAAGGAACAACATATACATTGACAACCAGATGCTTTTCACACATGTATCTACTTGTAAAGAGGATAAACTGCTCGGCTTATAGTACCAGTACTAAGTCCCTGATGCCACAGCCTCAGTGTATGGTCTCCTGATATGACCCTGTTTTCCTTGATTTGTCTTCAATTAGAACAAGGAAATATATTTGTAATTTTGCACCAGGTGTTTTTGCTATTATGTGGAAAGTCAACATTATTTACTAAAACAATTTAACCATGAAAGAGTCAGTTTTCCCATTGAACTGCTTTCATTTGTAAATACATCACATTTTTTGAACTGTCAAAAATTTATCCAAAGAAAATATTATTTTGGATTACACAGAACAAAAAAATAAATTGCAGAAAGGAAATGTATTTCACCAGAAAAACTGAAAACACTTATTTTTGAACTCATGAAAGGTCATATTCCTCTACAATTCTTTCAGAGACCCCCAAGGTCATTTATTCATACAGTTTTATGTTCCACATATTCATTATTTCCATTAGATCTCATCTCAGTCTTTTCCAGATTCTGAGGGTTCTCACGCATATCCCCTTTTACCTTAGAATATGACTTATTTCATCTACAATCATACCTTTACTCTGTAGACCTATCTTACTCAATTCTAAATATAATCTTGTCTATCTAATTGCTCCCTCTCAAAACCAGAAGGTTTTGGGGCAACCGAATTGTGGTCACCCAAAGGCACCCTCCAAGAAAAGTGAAGTTAGACGGTTTACAAAAGCATGGAGTGAGAGAACAAAGAGTAATATCTTTAAATTGGCAGAGAGTAGGTTTAGATTCCGTTCTTTACTGTGAAGGTGGTGAAGCACTAGAGCAGGTTACCTAGAGAAGCTGTGGGTGCCCCATCCTTGGAATTATTGAAGGTCAGGTTGTATGGGGTTCTGAGCAACCTGGTCTAGTGCAAGGTGTCCCTGGCCACATCAGGGGGATTAGAACTAGATGATTTCTCAGGTCCCTTACAACCCAAGCCATTCTATGATTCTATGGTCTAATAATTGATTTCATATCAAGCTTAACATGGCTATAAAGAATCCATCAATATTTTTCTGCAAACTTTCATCACTACATTATATCCCAACAGCCATGAGTACTGCAATCCTGCTCTGCCTGCTGGTTATAGACAGAGTATCATCTTCAAAGCAAACCTCTTATAGCACTGATATCACCATCATTGTTATGTGTTGCAGCTTCTCTCTATGTAACTTATCTATGAAGAAGCAGCTCTTCCATCTATGAACTCTGACAAAAAACAAAAAAAAACAAAAAAAAAAAAAGAAAAAATAAAGAAAAAAAAAACAACCAACTACTGGCTTTTCTGTAGCCTTTATTCTGTACTTGGATAGTAATCACACTTGATGATCATTTCTCCCGATTGTCACATCTCTAAATCACTCACACAGCTCTGTCATGTACTGCATTGTTCATCAGGTATTTACTTCCTCTCTACAGGCTCTTCACAACTTCATTCCATGCTCACAATTATCTCATATTCAGTTCCAAGAAGTTACCTCCAATCAGCCTATTGGATAGCTTTCATTTTCAAACATACTTTTCTTTTTCTATTATGCTTTTCCCTCTTAGAAGAATTTAGCAAATCATCCAAGAAAATCCTTCATTATTCTCCTCTAGATTGCTCCTAAAGTCTTTCTTTGATGTGTTACTAGGCTGTTAATACATTAAAACCATAATCTATCATGCTGAATAACACTCATGTGGTGATTAATTTTAGCTTTATTTGACATCCCCAGTATTCTACAAAGACGACAGAGAGACAAAGATAAGCTAGGTTTATATTCACAATAAATAGGTCAACAAATCCACACCCATCTTTGTTTAGTGCTGTATAATCAGTGGCAGAACATACAGGAGCCAGAAATAATGGCCTTCTGTATCTAGTTGCAAAATTGAACACCAAATTTGACGGAGGATAATTTATAACTCTACAGGCACATTTGTTTGGCTTCTTTTTCTAACCTTGTAAAGCAACAGGCTGAGTTTCAATTGCCTGCATTCTCTGGGAGACAACCAGGATGAAAGGGGTGTCATAATTGGTTTACTTCACCTTAACACTGTGCAAAATCATGCTATTAGAGAGACATCTTTGAGAAGAAAGTATTAGAGCATGCGGCAAATTTTAAAGCTGTTCAGTAAAAGTGGGTTTATTTTCTATGTGCTTCTTTTACTTCAGACACCCATGACAGTGGCCAAAAGAGGCAGAAAGATTCAGCTCCACTACAAGGATGTGAATAAGGTGAGATGTCAATCTTGTAGTGCCTTCCTTTCCTGTGAACATTCTATATTCCTCATTGCTCCCTTTGAGTCTATATCAGAGCTAGCCTTCAGCAACAGAGCAATGGGGACAACTATAAAGTAAAAGAAATATAAAACAACTGCAAAAACCCTTTCCTATTCACCCAAAAACCTAATGGCAGAAAAGTGGTGTTGCTTCAGCAGATAGGGCCTCCCAGAGGTTTACAGATAGCTGGCAAAAACTGTGGATAAGGGAGCTGCCAAAAGGAACAGAATAGCAGACAATAAATTTCAAAGTATCAACCAGATCATAGAGGAATCAACAGAAATTGGAGAATGTATTAAGATTAATCAATCTGAGAGCAGAGTGGATGACACTGCTTCCCTTCCCTCTGAGGACAAAAAAGGGAAATTGCTTTGCCAGCTGTATAGTAATCTTGAGATGGGAAGTTAAAGCAATAACGGATCAAAAAATTTGGATTTGTTTGATGCAACAAGTTACTTAAAAGGATTAACATAGCCCTATCTGAAAAAGCTTACAGTATCAGCAGCAAGGTTTATACACATATACATCTGTAAATTAGACCCCTCAACATAATCTCTATCATTTTCCATCAACATTCTTCAGAAATACAGCAAATTGTTTCCATAGTTATTCATTAACAANAATGGTATTTTCCCAAACATATAGTAAATCAACAGATGGCAACAGTACAATGAAAATTTTGCATTTTTTTTAAAAGAACAAAACCAAACACACCCACAAAAAAAAAAAAATCTACACCACACACAAAAGTTAAATTATCTTGCAGAAATTTACTTTGGTAAAAGCCAGAAAAATACCACAGCAATGCATAAAGGCAACAAACTTTTGCAGTAGGAAATGCAAAGACATTTTCCTTGCAAATAATACTAATCCAGAAACCTGCCCTAAAATCCTTCATTATTTTGTCAAGAGAAATCAGTATATTTTAGCTTTCTCATACATGTACAATCTTTTCATACCTAAATTCACAGCATTCATTTATCAGCTCAACCTTGCCCTAGTCACAGCCAATTTAAGTATATGACTGACATCAAAAAAGTAATAATCTTGAATTTGGAAAGTCAAGAGCAGGTATTGTGAGAGATCCACAATTAGTACCTCAAAGGAGGAGTAAAGCAAGGCAGTTTAAATAAATTAGAAGCCAAGGAGAAATTGGATGCTGTCGTGATAACACAGATTTCTTCACGCTCTCATGAGGGCTCATGCCACAGCTCCTTCTTGTGCAAATCACAACATGCACCTGCACTTACTTGAAATATCTTCACCTCACATAAAGTCCACAAATCCATGAAAATAGGTACTTGTGCCCATTTGCAGCTGGAGGATAAAAATCACGTTTCTCAGTTCCAGGCAGCAGGAAAATTACTACCCTGTGCAATTCTCAAGTAAAACTAGTCCCATAGCTAGAATAATTCCTTTCTAGTTTCATACTCTGCAGGCAGTGTTAAAATATTCCTCAAGAAAAGGAAAGAAAAGGCATGATTTCTCCCACAAAAGAGGAAGGATCTCCCACATCACTGGCAATTGTTTAATTATCTCCAAGTTTTTTTTTATGAGAACTGGAGTACATTTACCAGATTTCCACACCAAAAATTTAGCTCAGATACCTGACACCAATATTGGTATTGGCACCTCATGGTATGAAGAAAGATATTAAATAATACAATTTCCAACAGCACTGGTCACTTCTGTTAGTGCTACTCATGAGAGCAGGAAGAAAGACATAACATCTAAAAAACAGAGAGGTCTTTTATGGTGGTACGGGAAAAATATTTGCTTGTTTTGTCTTGTCCAAAGGTACCTGTATGTTTTGATGACTGGAGATTTAACTGCTTATGTTCAATTGTCACTGAAGGGTCTGTTCACTTCTTGCTTATGTTATGTCCTCCTAGAAAGCAGACACTAAAGCTAAAGACAGCTTCATTTAGCTTCCACAGAGTCATCCACTGTGTGGAGCTCAGTGTATAGCTCTGAGGTGGAGGTGAGAGTCTTTCCTGAGACAGCTGTTCTGGAAAGAAACCCGAAAATGGTGAGGTGAAAAAAATCTGTAGAAGAAACTATGAAAAAAAGTCAAGAAAATATAATTTCAATAAGATGTGGCAAAGTTAACAGAAATTATAGAGAACAAATATTTTTAATTTTCTAAAAGCATAGTGTAGACTCTGTCAATCTCCAGGAGGCATGAAGAGAGATATAAAACTACGGTTCATTTGAGGAAAGAGAGAATCCAAATATATTTTTATTTACACTGTAAATAATATATCCTGTATTTTTTGGCATGTTTATATGGGAGCATATTTTAATTTCTAACCCTTACATTTGATTGGTGTTTTTTCTAAATAGTAAGAAGTTTGTTGGTCATCAGTGAGTGAACATTTTTGTCACTGTGTCTAGAGAACACATCAAATACCTGTGGCTTGGTCTCTTTAATGCTGATTCCCTGTGCTCTTTAGTGGCAAAAGAAGTACTAGAGAATATCCAGCATGCATATGAACAAAAGACTTTTATTTAGTCATTTATTCATTTAAAAGAACAAATTAAACTAGACTCTGCAATACAATTACATATATAACAGTTAGTTAGATCTTCTCTTGCATAGAAGGTCCTTTTCACAGTCTTTAAGGGGGAAAAAGCCCTTCTCCTCCTCTCTTTTACTGAATAATGTCTAGATGACCCAAGGTCTATATGATGACTCAGGGAGCTCCAAGTTATACCTCTGACTTGAGATTCATTCCCTCTGCAAGAAAAGACCTGAGACAATCAAGGAGCTGGCCACAACATCTCTATAAAGCCTCTCCAATCTAAGTTGTAAAGCCTCAGTGTGTCCCAGGAAGTGATTAAACATATTTTGCTGAGGCCCTCTGCATTCACCAGTTAGATTAGATTGGTTAAATTAGAAGAAGTTTTTACAAAGAATTGGTCAGCTTCATTTGGATTTGACTGTTAACAGGGGCATTTGAGAGTGAAAAATACTGCAAATATATTCTATCAAAGCAAAATATCAAGATCTGGATTGAAAAGTTGGAAACAGAATGGCAAAAAAGTAAAAACCAGTACAGTTCTTGGGTTATACTTGACCATTGCAATTCCTCCTTAGCTAGACAGGTAGCCTCTTCATCCTAAAGTTACATCTAACACCTCATTCCTGGCTACAGCTTTCTCATAAGGGGAAGTAAACGGGCAGGGATTTTTTTCTTTCCTTGTCTCTGGTTACCAAGTGAACAGAACCTAAGAACCTAAGTGAACAGAATGAAGCTGTTTCAGGGAAGACTTAGGTTGGATATTAGGAAAAGATTCTAAAGAGTGTGGTTGGGCAGTGGAACAGGCTCCCCAGGGAGGTGATCAGAGCACTAAGCCTGAAAGAGTTCAAGATGCATTTGGGCATTAGGCACATGGCGTGACTGCTGGGAACAGTGCTGTGCAGGGCCAGGAGCTGGACTCACTGATCCTTGTGGGTCCCTTCCAACTCCAGATATTCTGTAATTCCCCATGAGAAAATTTGAGATGTTTTTCCATCACTTACTGACACTCTGTCTTTCAGGTGCTACTACACACAGCATAACCTAATTCATTCCCAAAAGAAAAGCATATTTAAGATTTACTTTTTAAAGTTTTGAAGTTGTTCTTGGAAGACTGGATGCTTTCTCCACCTAGCCTTCCACAGGAAGACAAAAGCATGAGCCTATGGACACCAAAATATCTTGCAGTCTAGGCTTACGCAGTGAAATTATTACCTTTTGCATAATCATAGCTCATTGGGTTGGCAATTTCCCATTTTTTCAACATGTTCTGACTAGAAAATGGACTAAATAGCTGGCTAGTCAAAGCAGCTCCTTAAAATAAAACTCATTCTTTGCAACAGGAAAAATTTACATAAAAAGTATAAACTGCCAGCTGTTATACTCCACTGGCTCCTTGCAGAGACTAAGTGCAATACACAATAATATAGAGTCTACACTAGGCAAGCAGTGTGTATTCCCCCCTCAGAGGTTTTTTCAGTCTTGTCAGAATTCATCAGCTCAGCTGAATAAGTTGAAAACCTTGCGGTAGAAACTGGGGGACCTTTGAAAGCTCCAGAGCTCTCCATTCCCATCAGCTGCAGGGGTAAAAAGTCAGCAGTCAGTCCATCCCTGCAGTAAAGATGAAGGTTGTTGGTTCCAGGAGGCACTTAGGCACAAGTGCCAGATCTAACACTCTTGCACCTATAGTCACTTTTGCTGATGCAGAAAAGAACCTGCTTGCTCCCTGTTCAGCTCTGCCTGCTTCCATGTCTGCCAAAGGCTGGGAAGGCAATGAAGGACGAGCAGCTATCCAAATGCAGATCAACAGGGATCATGAGACATTCCCACTCAGCAGAGCAAACTTTCCCAGACCTGTCTTCTAGCACAGGGCAGGGTGGCAAAATCTCCATGCTGTGCCAGGCTCTTACATCATAATTGTACTTGAATATTTCAGAGTACAGGCTCCTACTGCTGTCTTTTGGCTGTGACTCCTTTCTAGTTGATGCTCATCTATCAGGCTGTAAAGTCCATATACTGTAAGAGTGGGAAGAGTCAGGCTGCTAATCATGCTTACCCTGGCAAAACTTCACCTGGGTTCATGAATCCTTTCTGGAAGCTGCTGACAATCGGTAAATAAGGTTTACGGTCACTCCTTGCTCAGTAACAGAACAGGTCATTTTAAGGAGTACCTTTTATCAGTGCATGGAAAATACAGTGTCCAAGGTGTGGAGGAGAAAAAAGCACCTAAATAAAGATTTCTGCACAGCATGAATTCCCAAATTGTTTGACCTAGACTTGTAATTTTACTTCTGGTGCTCATGGATTTTTCAGTGGTTAGCCTTTAAACACTAAGTCATTCTTTTATATTGCCATTCTGTATAGGAAAAATTATACTAGAAAAGAACTCCTAGAAAATATCAAAATTCAGAGAGATTGCAATTACAGTATGCACACACTGGAGCAGGATTGCAAATGCCAAAAAGATATGCCTTGAGAAGTAATTTCACAAAATATGTACATTCTCACAATGTGATTCTGTGCCATTTTCCCTGTTGGAGATGGTATCAATCTTGCTGATTAACTGCTTGCTACTCATTCAACTACATCCTCCAAGGGACTGTGGTTCTCTTCATAAATGATTCAGGCAGCAACGGTATGCAAACTTAACTCCTTGATGAGGAAGGAGCAGCTCCTTGATCTTTTACTTTAGATTAATGCCTTTTACTCCCTGTTACTATGTAGGGCTGGCAGCTAGGAGATGGGTCTCCCAAGTGACTGCTGGGAACATCTCATTATTTTGATCACTTCCACAGGCTGAGAACCTGAGAAACTTTAACATGGACAAAGGACTGACCTCATCCAAAAAAATGCCAGCAGCCAGTGGTAAAACCAAAGTATATTTGGACAGTTTTTCCTCATCTACCTTTAAAATTTGTGACTACAGAGAAAGCTGGAATGTTTTTATCCCCTTAGGTGTCAAGTTCACATTGAACATCTGAGAAAGAGAAACTGAAATATGATGCATAGGACAGCAGTAAGGGAACACCAAAGTGACAAGGAAAAGAGCAGCAAGAAGTCTAAGACAGAAAGGGACCATAACCAAATAGTGATAAGGATGACTTGTTGCTAGGCTCTGAAGGAGAACAGAATGATCTGCTGACAGCAGAATGAAAGCCGAAGATTTACACCAGAAAAAGGAAAAGGTACTGACTACTGGACTTCCTTGTAAGAATTGACAAGTCTGTCACTCAGACTGCTGAAGACAAAGAAGATGTACAATATCAGCCATAATCAAAAGACATGAGATATGTGTCTGTGGTGAGAGCAAATGCTGACAGAAAGTGGGGGCAAGTAAAGCACAGAAAAAACTCCCCTAGTTGCCCTTCACATTGGAGCAAATGATCCTGCCAGAACACCTCTGCCCACCAGGCTCAAAGCACGATGATCTATACGATAACTATCTCTGTCCCTAATGCAGAGAGAACATGGGATCAACAAGAAAGTGAGGATTAACAACTGAATTAATGAAATAGGTTATTTGCATCTGAGGAAGATTTCTGATGTGAAATCCCCCCTTGGGAGGAATTAAAGGGAAGCACTCTTTTGACACAAGGATTTCCTTGCTGCTGTTGTCCTAAAGATATCAGTAGCACAAATGTTGTGTTAGAGTTGATGACATATTTTTATGGTTTTTTTGTGTTAAATAGTTCAGGCACTCAGGAAACTCCTAACAAGAACAGAAATCTTTACTTATTTGACCAGGAGATAAATCCAAGCTCAAAATACAGCAGACCCCTTTTGAGAGGATCTGAGTCAGCACCCAGGTTGAAAAAGAACTTTCAACCTTAGACTGGTGAAATTTTTCTTATCTTTCTTAGACTGGTGAAATTTTCTAGCTCCAAAGCCTAGGACAAATTCATTCTGGTTTTGAAAAGTTAACTGGTAGTATTCCTAAAATTCAATCTTAAACTGAAGCTTTTTATGTAGAAAGTATGCCACCAAACAGCAAACACATTCTTGTGAGTTCCTAGCTATATCTTATCAAGGAATTAAAAAAAATTTAATTTTTTTTAAAAAATAAGTGAAAACTAAGGAAATCCTGCATCCAAAATTACTAGAGAAGCTGAACAAAGAATAAATCACAGAATCCAAAAAGCAGCACATTAAAGTGCTATATCAAACAGAATTATGACAAAGAAGAGGATGTGATTACTCATTAAATTGGAAGTGTGAAAAGCCTAATCTGATCTACTAGTATTATTAGCCAGATATCTTACACCTAGCATTTTATATTACAAGTAAAATGCTCATTATGTTTTAAACATTTTAGTGCCTGATATTCACTTTAAGTCTGCAAAATAGACAATTCAACACTTGCCAAGATCATATTTTACAGTTTAATCATCCTTATTCTTAATGATTCACACTTTGTTTTCAGCTGGCAAGTTTCTAGTTTTTTCTTCCAGCTGCTGGTTCTTGTTATGCAGCTCCCTGTTAGACTAAAGAGCTCTGTGATACCCTGTAACTTCTTCCCATGAAAACACTTATCCACATTGATCACATTTCACGTAAATCATCTTTGAGATAAAACAAACCATACTGAGCTCTCGCTTTCAGTCTGAAATTATCCTCTGTCCTCATACTGTTTCTGTTGATTTCCTCTGTGTTCTCAATTCTTCAGCCTCCTTCTTGAAACAGTAGCTCTTCTCATTCTAGCTGTTTATAAGCTAGACCCTTAGCTTAAACAAGCCTCCAAGGCCCCTCTACAGTCTACAGAGGACAGAAGGCAACTCCAGGAAGCAAATCATCCTTATCTCTTAGACACCTCTCTCAGGATCAGGAAATGATGATTCAGATGAGACTTGCTCTCCACAGGCTGCAGCAGGAATTTATGCCACCCATCTGCACAGCACATCCCGCTTTCAGAAGGCTAAATTTCAGTTAATTCAAATAGATATTCAAACTGTGGCATAAGTTACATTCATCATGTCTGCCCCTCTTTGCTACACTGTAGCAGAGAAGCTAATTTTTATCTCTTTCATAGTCCATGACCCCTCTATCCTTGCTAGCAATGCTCTTCCAGATTGCATTTTCTCCTTTTGTAATCTGTATTTGGACCTACCATGTCCTGGAAAAACAAAGATCACCATGCAAGCTGTATTGCTGTTGCCATTGTTGTTGTCATCATTCAGATAGTTTCACAGCTTAGCTGGACCTTTTGGAACATCTTGTTCAGGAGGGTTAATTAAAAAAACACTAAGCTTTATATATAAATGGCAACTTTGATGCAAGCTGAAAACTTCTTTAAAGATAGAATAACTGAGCATATTCCTTCATAAACAAGACCTAAAAACTCTGATAGTTGTATTGATTTCAACCTTCAAAACAACCATAAATTTTGGAAACCCTACCTTCATTTGGTAATAACATCTTTTAGTGATACAACATGAGCTTGTCTCAATAGGTGATGGTTGAGAATATCTCAGTTCTGAAATGTATGAGATTATATAGGGAGAAATAACAGTTATTGAAGAAACACTTATCCCTAAATCTTTGAATCTCCAAGATCCTAGCATAAATAGGCAACAAGATGTTATGAAAAACTTCTGCTGTGATACGAATCAAGGAAAACCTTACCACAAGAGCCTAGAGGTGTTCCAAAGGCACTAACTATGAAACAACCAGCTAGATTAGATCCTTGAATTAGTGACCTTGCAAACAGTTTACCCTGAGCCACCTTCAATATCTTGCAGCCATTCTAAAGCTGCAAAAGAGCTTTGCTTCAGTTGCTTTTACATATTACATCAGAAAGCATAAAGAATTGTTTTGAATCCAGGTAAAATATGCAAAAAAACTAAGATCTCTATGTATTACATAAAATTAATGAAATAAAGTGAAATAAAATCTTCATATTTACCATGTACTATATAAGAAAACTGAAGGATAAAAAAGNAAAAAAAAAAAGAGAAAAATGCAGGTATTGGAAGGGAATTAACAATTTACACCTAAAGCCAAAAAGGCAAAAGAAATTCTAAGGAAAGCTACAAGTTGCATTATCAGGCAGAAGTCATTTCTCAATGGTGAGCTATGCTGGTCCTCAGTTACACAGGGCATTTCTTTGAGAAGATACCACACAGGAACATTTAGAGCAGAGGACTGGTGTTCCTCCCCTGGAGCAGCTCCTGAGAGATGTTCCAGAGACATGGAAGGTGGCACAGGGGAAAAATCCCAGCTTGTGTAAAATGGGAGCAAGGAGGAGCTGGGAACAGACAGGCAGGCTACCCTGTGTTCTGCAACCCAAAGTTGCTGAGATGGTTGAAGCCAGATAGAGAAACAGTCATTTGCAAAAAGAAAGTGGGCAGGGGAAGAGCTGTATATAAGTTCTGCTTCTTCCTGTTCTACTTTCTCCCAGCCAATTTGCATTTTATGTAATTAAAAATTAGTTATGATTGTAGCTTTTCAATCAGTTCATATGGGAGTGGGGGAAGCTGTGTTTTAAACCAGCTGGTCTTTGGGGAGATGAGCAATGATGTTCATGCAATAAAACGCAGAAATTAAACAGGTAAGATGTCCAAATAACATGAGTTCTTCCTTGTGAGGAAAAAAAAAAAAAGAAAAAAAAAGCAACATGCAAAACTGGAAGAACAGCAAGTTTTAAAAGATACGTTATTTAATCTGGAACTATAAATGCAAATGTCTTCATCATAAGCCAGTTATTGAGCTCTGCAGCAACTCAGCTACACTAGTGAATATTCATAGTACTTTTGATAAGTCAGTAACCCATTAGCTTCTCATTCTCCAGCATTAGAAAAAAATACACTTATTTTCATATGCCTTTCCAGAACAATAGCAGTCAAAAAGTATTCCTCAATACCTATACTGCAACATATTTAAATTGAATGAGGAATTTTAACTTTTGTAATTTCTTATCTTTTTTGAATGGCCTATTTGAAATGAATCAACAGATTTTAAATTGTTTCAAATCAGTTGAATGAATCTGTCACTTGAAAGCTAGAAAAATGCTTTTATAGTGCAAATTACTCATGTTATAATTAATTTTTGCTAGTTTTTAAAGAAAAGGAGTAATTTCAAGTTAAACATGGAAATTTGTCTAAAATTCAAAAAAAAAATAAAAGTAGAACAACTGAATATTAAGTAGCTATTTCTTTCCTCTCTGACTCATCAATCAGTGATAGTCTTAGGGCACTGCAGTAACTCTGAGTGATCTGGGAGATGTGGAAGTGGTCTTCCAAAGAAATCAGAACAATGCAAACTAGGGAATCAGAAGAGAACATGGAGTCTCACTGGGTGCACTGAAGATGGATGAGGTGAACATTCCAAAGGGACAGAGAGTACAGGTTTACTGTTTTAAGATTAATACAATGTAAGCTGAAATGTATTTACTACACTGTGGCAGTGAAGCACCTGGCAAGGTGCTTTTCTGGGACAGAGGACTTCAAACCACCTGGCTCAGTAAAATGGGAACAAGTCTTTTATTTGGCTAAAATTTTGTTAATCCCCTTCAGAAAACACTTATTTCTTCTCCTCTTTCATTCCCAAAGCCTTACTGGAAAATGAATTAAGAATGCCTGGCTTAAAACTGTTAAAGGCTAGTGTCTAATACACTAAATTTTATCAAGTTAATAAGACAAACATAAAGGTGCTGTATTTGTGCTGAGGTTGTAAAGAGACATTAAGTGTTATGAGATGGACCACCACATTAAGTGAAACCCTCCAACACCCTTGAAATGCGGAAGTATTTGTCAAAGAAATCATCAACAAAGCTGTACTTTGTAGCTATGTCTGTGCTTATTTAGCAGCAATCTCCCTCTTGCCCATAACCACCTGTCTTAAGCTAAGATAATGGTGTTCCAGCAGCACTGAATAAGGATTTGCTAACATTTTTTTGTCTTCCTTTTAAGTTGGAATCTTTGCTTTCTGCTCTGCATTTCATTGTGGGTTATTATGGCATGGGAGTGAAAGTTGTCAGTTGTCAAGCTCACAGTGTCAGCAGCCTGGAAATGCTCATGCTGCTAACTAGCAATTACTCACACAGCAGTGCTAGATCTGAGCAAGCATGGGCGTCTTTGCAAAGCCTTCAGAACTTCACTTTCAGCTCCCAGTACACGCTATTAATGACAAACTACAAATCAGGGAAAGAAATGCTTTTCCAAATGAGGCATTCAGCCTGGGAGATTTCCATTCACTTTTCTACAGTAAGGATTTGCTAACATGGGAATGTGCTGATTTACATGGGACCCTGCTGGCACTGCCAAGATGACAGATGGTACTTGGCCAATCAAATCAAATCAAAATTTGATTCTTTAAAGAAATGTGGCACGTTGTTCCAGTGCTCATACATGATGTTTATTTGCAAATGTATCAGGGATTTCCACCACTAATGACTAATTTTCAAGTTGCTCAACTGTAACTCAGGTTGTCATCTTTCTTTCCAAGTTGGGGAAATTATTGCTCACAAGTAATGTGGGATGTGGTTCCAAGTGTACTGACAAAAAGCCATACTAGCCTATCTTGTGCGACAAGAAGCCTGCAGGAGATTTGCTGTCATGTACAGTATTCTTATATTTTCCTCACAATGTAGTTCTAGATTTTGTGAAAATCTTATTATATTCGTCTCATTTTACATATTTTTTCTTTTTTTTTCCCAGCTGAACAATAGAAAAATGATTGGTAATAGCACTACTATTGTTAATTTGAGTGAAAAGAGTTACAGAGTAGAGTTACAGAGTGGAGTTATCAAAATAAAAATCCACCTTCACATAGATTTATCTTATTGTCTTAAGCTGTTATGGCAGTAGGCAAAATTACTAGAAGTTAAATAAACTTTATTTTTAGAGGAACATGAATTATTTTGGTTCATGCAACTTTAAAAATAGATTAATGTTATTTAACTAAGCCATATTATTTCTCCTTTAGGAGTTGAGAAGTTTTTCTTCAAACATGTAACTCCTTGTTAGTTACTCTTCACTACACTGTCTCAGACATTATAGTTACTATCTCCCAGAGGAACTATTTAATAAAACAAAATGAAATAAATTAGATATAATTTGTAAAGACTTTTTTTATTCTTTTTTTCTTCTTTGATAACTGATTATACAGTAAAACATGCTAAAATTTGTCACACATAATCAGATTTTAGTTATCCCTCTAGGTGTTCAAGGCCAGGTTGGATGGAGCTGTGAGCTGGCCTAGTGGAAGGTGTCCCTGGCCACAGCAGGAGGGTTGAAATTGGATGTTCTTTAGTGTTCCTTGCAACTCAGACCATTCTATGACTCTATGAGTATAAATATCAACTGTTTTCATGTAGTCAGACATCTACGATGACTTAATGGTTTGTATCAAGTACTTAGATCGGTTATTTTAATCTCTGTTTTGTCGTGACCGGTTGAGGATCATGTAACAGAAAATAAACCTTGAGATATTTCTTGGCCTAACTTCATATCCTAACGCTCAAATCCTCTCTTCTCTGGCGGAAAAAAAATGATGAGCGAAGAACAGATGTTTGTCCCGATGTGTCACAAGCAAAGACTAGACTTGAAAATGTTGTGGAAAATCCGCAATGGTCTCTAAGCAAGGTTCAAGTCTAAGGACATTCCATGTTCAGCCAGAATAAAAGGCTACCCAGAAACTCACTCCACAATGAACTGCTGCAAAAGTCAACTCAAAGGAGTAAGCTTCACTTGGCAGCGCCAGTTCTTCTTAATGGCAATCACATAAGACTTGGAAAGTCATCTGCACATTCTTGGCTAAGAATCCCCTCCTCAACATTCGCAATTTAGGAGCATATGGGCTCCCTTGTCAGCTTACACTCATGCCCATCTGTTCAGATGGCATGGAGTCTGCCCACAAGTCAGTCAGATGGTTGCTTGAGGGTACACGTGGCGTGCAATTATGGGTTTAGATGAGCAGCCTGCACAATAGTGAAAATGCTTTGTCTACTGCAGTCTACTGCTTTCTCTGTACCAGCAGTCAAGCATTGGCACCACTTGCCTCCTTACACTTGAACAAAGATGTTTGAATGTGTTGGACAGAAAAGGAAGCTGTCAGCTGACCACCCTCATTGATCGCTGGAAACAGGACTGCCTGCTAACAGAAAAGCACAAAAAGGAACTCTTTCTCAAGACACATAGTCTTGGCTAATTATGCAAACTTAATGGGCTTACAGAGTAATCCAGAGGAAAATACAGAATATACAGAACAACAACTGAATATTTCAGTGAAGATTAAGGCATAGACTGTGGTACCTAAAATATACCTAGAAACATCATCTCATTTTTGCTTTCATCTTTCACTGTTGCTGGGAAAACATGGGGAACCAGGTGAGAGCAAAAAAGATCATCTAACAGACACAGTCAGCTCCCAGACGATGATATAACCCTCATGGCACAGCAGCCTTCAGGATGTAGGAACTTGCATTTCCTATAACAAGTTGGGATATGATTTTAGATTTTGAAGTAGTTGCTCCTTAAAAATACCCCTCAGGCACATTAATTGACAGAGTTACACAGTGAGCTTAATTGGATGGCCCAGGACATCTAGAAAGAAGCTTTGCATCTGCCCAGATATTGAACAAAAAGTTAGTTTTCAACATCTGTGTGGCAGTATCCCATTGGAGCAAAGTCTTCTTACCTTCAGTGAAAAGAGTTAGCAAGTGAGCAGGTAAAAAGGGTGAAGACAGTGAAGGACTTTTCCTTTACAAGATGCAATGCAGCATCTTGGCAGATTGACCCAAAAAGATTTTAGAGAACAGAGTAGCACATACCTGCATCAGCACTGCATACATTGTAAATTGTACATTTGTATCCAAGCAGGGGTTGATCCTAGCATGGACTGGAAAAACTTTTCAACATCTACTGAAGTGGTTGTTATTTCATTCACATCACACGAAAGAGCATTCAGCTGCTGCTTTTCTGAATCACATTAATTTTTTCTCCAAATACACACAAATTCATGACAAAAGTTTGATATCCCACAGACTGGGCATATTTGAGCATGTGTAGGTATGCAGGGGGAAGTTTGAGCTGTAGATGATAAACTCCTCTAAAATTACCCCTGCTCTGAATATCATTTATCCAAACAACTTTAGAGAATAGCTTCTAGCAATTAGTATACTCAAAAAATAAATATAAAAAAAAAATAGCTTCCACAGTTCAGACACCAGAAAAGTATTAAACTGGTAGTTAGTATTATTTGAAATGTCTAATCAGAAGTCCTGTAAACTGCTGTCTTTCAGTTCTATTTCAGTAGAGATTAAATTATGAGACAGCTGAACCGATTAATGATAGTAAATCCACAAATAAGAACAAATCCAAAGAAAATGATTCTTCAGTAAGCAGTTGAGATTTATCCAGGTCTAATACAATTAAGTACTCAAATAACATAAAACATTTGACTCAAATATTTGTTTCAATTCTTTAGGTAATTCACACTACTACTTATAATTCCTTTCTATAAACTTTTGAATAGCAAGGCTTTTTTCTACAAGTTTGTTGAAATACGAATTGCAAAGTGTGTTCTACATCATAAATAGAAACCAGTTTTAAAATCTGCTCATTAAGTAGTAAAAATAAAGAATACCTTCAAGGAAATTTTTTATGTATTGTAGATAAAATGTAACTGTGTACAACATGGTATTTACTAGCATTTTGGTTCTGTTTTCCAGACCTAATTTTCCTGTGTGTTCATTGTCTTTTTTTCTTAGAAAATAAGGCACTAAGACACTGTGCCAGGGTACTTTCAAGCAGAGGTCAGCATGATCTTTTTCTTGGTAGAAAACTTGAAATAAATCCTATTCATTTATGTTGGTTTTATCCTCAGGTTTAGAAAGTTTTATCAGTTTAAAGTGTAAGGAGAATGTTTCACTGAAAAAGTGTTGCACCTCATTTTTACCTGTTTAAGTATTCCACTTCAAGAGCAGAAGAAATTACAGCATGCTAAGAAGCATCATAGACAAAGGGTAAATTTGGCCTGGGATCTAAGGCAGCTATAGAACAATGACAAATGTATTTGCTAATATCATCTATATTCTGGAAAAAAAAAGGAGGGAAAAACCCACCAAAAAAAATATTACTTTTCATGAATAGACACAATATAAAATGTAGTGATTCTCAAGCTATTGAGTTGTACCTTCTAGAGTCTATTACCAAACCTGAATGGACTGTCATATAATTGACAGTGATTCAGTACACATCCCACAACAAATTTAAAACAAAGATACAGGAGCATACATAAGTAAAACTGACCTCAATAAAGTCAAACTTTTTCAAACATACAAAACCACAATGCCAGATGGTCTACTGAATGCCCAATATTAATAAATTCTTAATGCACTTTTTCACGTCATTATGTTAGGAAAAAATACACCAAAAGTACTTTCACATACTAAAGAAATTCCATTAGGTGAACTACTCTTTCTGACATTCAGGAATGAATGTCACAGGCACAGCAGAAATTCTGAAATACTTTTTTCCTTCTGCTTCTTAAATTAATTATTGTATGAAAATCTTTCTCTTGAAAACAAGCAAATCCAATAAAAAAAGAGGATTACCTAGACTTTGTCCTACCATTGAAAATTGAGGTCTTGAACTAAATCCCCAAAGTTTCAAGACCATTCAACAGTGCATACTTTTGGGTTTTGATTTCTCAGTGTCAGGGGTCCATCAGCTCAGCACCTGTGAAGCAAGGTGATCTTAACAGTCCACACACATATAAGGAACTAAATACAGAACTAAACAAAGAATAGGAGAATTTTAGTAAAATTACAATGATGGAAACTCACAAAAATATTTTAACCACTGCTCTGGATCCAAAATTCAGATCATTTAAAGATCTCCACTCTCCCAGATGCAATCTCTGAGAAAACAAATGGGCAACAGACACATAATAATCTTTTTAACCGAATTCAGATCAGTAGTGCTTACCCTATCTGAAAAGCATAAAAGACATTTTCCTTCCTCTATCTAGACAGAGGAAAAGCAATGCAAGAAGAAATGCTATTTTAAGATAGCACTTGCATTGGGGTATATCTAACAGTTCCATCTAAATATGTACTACCCAGGCAGTGCAGAGATTAATATTGGGAAGCAGTACAGAGACTGAGAATGTGGGCATCTAGGTGTGTTTCCTGAGGAAAACTCTGACTGAGTTTTGGAAAAAAAAAAACAAAAAAACAACTCAGTAAGTTAAGTCAGTTGGAATTGGACAGCCAAGGCCTATAGACGAGCACTAAGGATCAGTTCTACATCCATGGGAACAAAAACTGGAACAAATTACTTAGTAAAACCACAACAAAATAAGCTTCCTTCCAATTAGGATGTATCTACCATCATTTTATGAGTACAATTCTGTATACCAAGGACTGACACTTTAATTGTGAGACCATAGCCTTTCAGGACTCTGTCTTTATTTGAAACATGAAAAAAAAGAGGTAAAAATTTCAAACAACATTACTGATTGCACAATACCAACCTACAGACGATTGTGACTTCTGAGGTATTCATCTTGTCAGAGCATCTACCAAAAATAAAATCGTCCTCCAGCACTCTTTGGGTAATGGAGTCTGTCCCGTCACTAAAAAGAAGCCTGGAGTGAGGTGACAGGGCTGGGAACATCAACCCACCCAGAGCCTGTGCAGCAGACATTGAAAAGCTGAAACACTTCAGTAATGGAGGGGCACTCTGGAACCGCTGAATAATGTGTCCTGACGGAACAAAAGAAATCTTTCCGTTTCCATACAATTAAGTTGCTGCAGACTGGAATTGATTATGCAGACCTGATCAACAATGTTACTCAGCCTGGAAACTGTGCAATCCACAGAATAACACTTTCTGAATACACTCTTGTGTCAAGGCTTGTGATTAATATTCTGTTAGGGACTGACTTGATTATTCCAATTATAAGAATTAACTAACAATAGACTTTGAAAAAATGTAGTCATGTGGGAAATCCCTTGCAGTGCCACAGTAACTCTCATTCTTAACATATTCGGTATATGACACTAGTGTATTTAAAACTGGATTATTTATGCTCATGTACATTAGAAGAAAAGAGGCATTCAGCAAAAGCAGACATGATAGACCAGGGAAAGCCTTTCTATGACACGCAAAGCTTAAAAGCATTTGTCCTTGAATGCAACAGGGGATGGTGATGCTGTAAGTTGAATGCATATGTGTGCCAATGCCCACATCAATAAAAAAGGTTTGTACACTGTTAAATACAGTCCTTGGAGATAAGCTAATTAGCAAACTAGAGAGTTTTAAAACTCTCAAGTGAAATCTTTGAACTGAAAAAAAAAGTTATCTACTAATGAAGTCCCCTGTGGATTACAGTCTAGATTTGGCAGCATACAAACTGCTATAGCTGAATTTCAACTAGGCTGATACACAGAATTTCAGCAAGAGAAGCTGGATTTAAGAACAGAAAAAATTATAGGTACATATATAAAATACCCAGTGACCGATACCTCTCTTCACAATTATTAATTAGTGTTTAAGCTATAAGATGAAAAAGAGAAATTTAAACATCCTCTCTCTGTAAGGGAAGTGGCAAGTGAGATGCACATTTATGGATGATTGGTTTCAAGTAATATCTGAGAAGTCTCTCATCCATACAATATGTAACAGAATTAATTGTAATGAAAGTCATATAAGTATATATTTTAAGCATATTGCATAGAAACAGATGCAACCTCTCCTTTTTGGGCTCAATGGTTTCCGTAAAACGTTTTTTTTTTCCTGTGTTGTTTAGCATAAAGTATTAAGATTTACAACTATGTTTGAATTAGAATCTTGAATCTAATAAAAAATGCAAGCAGACTAAATATCCAGTGTGGAACTCCATGTAGATTTAATAATTGTACTAATCTTGTCAATAAGAGAAGAATTGTACCTGAAACAGTGTTACTTATTCCCTATTAAAGATGCGTGATTTATCACTCTGCAATGAAGAAGCTGGCCAGATGAGCCTCATTATTTAATAAACATGATATTTTCATATATTTTATGATTCCTTCTCCCTCTTTGACTACAAATTCTGGGAATTACACAAAAGCGTTTTTGCGAAACAATCAAAAGAAATCAAGCTCTGAAGTTATCAGCTTCCTAAAACTGTCACAAGTTAGAAATACTGAGACACAGAAAACAGAGATCTGCACTGAAAACAGAAGTTGTTTTTTACTCTCCAGAAATAGCATTGGGACTTAAAAAACTGCCAGCGAAAAGGCCAGGGCAGTCAGAGGAAAGGGAAAAGGAATGAAGAAAGTAACCTCCAATTAAGTGCTATGATTAACAGCAGGATTATTACGTACGGACGTACATATGAGGAGAGAATTACATTCCTGCTCTCTTACCTTAAGAGTTTTCCACGCACACATACTTTTCTCTTCCAGGTTGAAGGTTAACACTTCTTTGTAGTAGAAGAGGGAAGGGAGCACTCCCAGGCTACCTTGGGAGAGCACTGCAGAGCTGTAACAGAAAAGTTAACAGAGCAAGGAAAACCTGGCTTTAAAGTTCTATAATTTTTTTCATTTCATTTAATTTCATAATTTATAAGGCATCCACTGCTCCAGGTCTGTGGAATCTGATGGTTTCATCTGAGAATACTCAAAGAGCTGGCTGATGTCAGTTTGAGGTCTCCCTCAGTGACCTTGGAATGGTCTTGGAAGTCTGGAGATGCCCCAGTTGACTGGAATCTGGCAAATGTCCCAGTTTTCAAGAAGGATGACCCCAAAAACTACAGGTCCAAGAATCCTTCAGTGCATGGTAAAATTTTGGAGAAGATTATGCTGGGACTCATTGAAAAATACCTGAAGGACAACACAGTCATCAGTCACAACCAGCATGGCATCATGAGGTGAAAGTTCTTGTCAAACTTAAGTTTCTTTAATTTCACCATTTGTCCTCTCAGAAACTTGCTTGGGAAGTTAGGACAGAAGTTTTTCATTCTGTCTCTTCTTCTGGACAAAATGTCCACCATTCAGCTGGATAAACACATGTGATGGGAGAGCAACTGGCTCATGGGTCAGGTACAAAGGTTATAGGGAATGGGGTGACATCAGACTGCTGATCAGTCACTAATGGGGCTCCACAGGCTCCATGATTGATAGGGCAAATACCCTTCAATATCTTCATAAATTACTCGGACACAGGACTCAAAGGAATACTTACTAACTTTGTCCACAACACTAAATTGGGAGGAGCTGTTAACTCCCTCAAAGGCAGAGAGGCCCTGCAGAGAGACCTTGATAAACCAGGGGCAGGGGCAATCACCAGCTTCATGAAGTTCAGCAAGGGAAAGTTGAAGCCACATTCTGCACCTGGGATGGGTCAGCTCTGGACGTATGGACAGACTTGGGAACAAGAGGCTGGAGATCAGCCCTGTGGAAGGGGACATGAGGGTTCTGGTAAATGACAAGTAGAACATGAGCCAGCAATGCCCTGGCAGCCAGGAAGGCCAGCCCTGTCCTGGGGGGCATCAGGCACAGCATCACCAGCCAGGCAAGGGAGGGGATTGTCCTGCTCTGCTCTGCACTGCAAGTGAGTGTCTCTTCCAACTCAGTATATTCTGTGATCCTATTTCTCATTTAAATCAAACCTGAAGTTTCTGGCTTGCCTTAGTTTTGGCAGTAATACACTTTTTTTTTTGAAGTAAGCTAAACTTGCCTTGCTGACATGTCTGTTCTTTTATTTGCCAGATGGGACTAGCTTCAAAGGTGCACTGCTGTTTATCCAATACACAACTTTCAGCAGTTTTACTGATATTTAGTGACTATAAGGGATGTGGAAAGCACATTTTTTCTTGTGTTAAAGTTATCTGGGAAGAGAGGAAAATGGCTGATATTAACGTTCCCACAAAACAGGAGTAATATAAAAGTTGAGATGTCACAGGGACACTACAAATGTCCTCATCCATCGAGAAAAGTGTAAGTTAAAGATGGACAGTTTGAACCTCCTGTTGCTTGGTTAATTGTTCTTGTGGTGTTTTGGGGATCATAAGGTTCATTCTTATCCACCTTTTCTGTGAGCCTGTCATGCTTAACACTTATCAGAAAGCTCTAGATTATTGATTTCTTGTTTACTAGACGCTTAGCACAGACATATCTTCCAGGTGGTTTCTGAATTATTTGCTGCCTATAGTTGTAAGTGATACCATTGTTTCCTTCCAGGACATTTTTAAAAAAACCCTCTGTTTTGAAGCTGCAAAATGCAGCTGCAAAAATGGTAATCTGTATTCAGCAAATGCATAGTGGCATTGGACAGTTACCTATGAGTCCCTTGTTCGTGTTAATGAAATCAAGAAAAATAATGGGGAAACTGACTCTTGTGTATGCAAAAAAAATGACTGCAAAAGTTATCTGCTGTGCTGTGCTGGAGAGAAAAACTTGGTCCCAAAGTAGATAAACTGAAAAGATCTCTATTCCTCATGGACTTGTTTTAAATTATTTCAGCAATGTTATTTCCCATATAAAGCAGTGCAAAGAAACAACTGTGAGGTTGCAAATGCTTGAAGGCAGGGAAAGAAGAGGTCAGGCAGTCAGACATTATGTTCCTTTTCTACATTATTTTTTTTTAACCAAAAAAAAANNACAAAAAAAAAAAAAAAAGGCAAGACTGTATTCCTCAGAAAAGAAGTCAGCTTCATCCAGCACCCTGTCTGCAGGCGGACAGTAACAGATGTGTCAGAAACAAGAGGGCAATAAACATAGTATTCTCAGCTTCCAGAAATCTATGGCTTAAGGCCTCACCAAGAGAGTATTTACATCTTTGGGTTTAACAACTTATGATGCATTTTTTATTATTATTCCATTAATTTATTCATTACTTTTAACCTGTTTTAGTAAGGGTTTTCTTTTGTTGTTGTAAAGCTGCTGCCATTTGTTTCTGTTACAGACAAAAAAGAAGAGTAAATACAAATTCTCAAGAGCTGTAAGTGCATCCTGGATCCATTCAGCCCCATGCTGATGACTTTTATATAAATCTCTGCTCCTTTTCCACATGTTGCCTGCCATTCTGTAACTGGGCACCAAGATGACAGCCAATGGACCTGCCCATGGTGATACCAGGATTTATTTTTTGATGAGTAAGTGCTACTTTTGAAACAGTACAAATTCTTCTAAGTAAGGCTATTTCTCTCTCAAGCTTACTAATAGTGATATGTCATGGCTTATGAACAGTACCCTGAGCAAATTATCATTGCAAGTGTAATTTTTTATGAAAGGCCATAAAATATATAGACGAGTGGCTGGAAATCCACACCTACTGTATTTTCATGCATTTAAACCATATTTTGGATAGCTTACACTCCTGAAAAAAAGACCAGGTATTTGAAAAGCAATCATGTGTTAACAAAGCTCTTCACATAGTCTGCAGAAAAGTCTAGGAGACAGGTGTGGGAATTTGACTTGCAAGAGTTCCTGAACTAGAAAGGCAATGAAGTGAGACAGTGAAAGGGACACAAAAGCCTTTCTAGATTATTTATGTGTTCAAGATTTGAGGGTCAAATAAACTGATGAATTAATGTAGAGAACTCAGGCACAATGTCTCCATAGTGAATAGCAAACAAGAAATACATTTGTTCCATCCTGGTCTCTGGCGCCTTACATCCATCCCCAACTGGATGTTTTTACAAAGTTCAGTGTCTGTTTCAAAAAACACAGGTGCTTATTTTTTTAAAACTTTTTCCCAGATTAGGAATGTCAAAAGAAAACATCTACAGAGTGTCCAGGCCTCATTTTATTTTGAACTTTTACACAGCACTAATGAGATTACATCTAGGCTAAAGGGAATTCTGAACTCTGCTGTTGTGTTTTTCATCTCCTGCCAAAGTCTTTTTCAAAATTCACAGCTTATTTGAACCTTTTGACTACTTAATAAACAAAGCTTGGTATTATCACTATTATCTCCTAATTAAAATATATCTCATTTCAGAGTTTTATTGGGTAACATAAAGCTTCAGCTGCAAGTGTCTACAGAAGTTATTGTGCTAACTTGAGCTAATTGCACCACTGAAACCATAGTTCTGCTATAAACCAACAGAAGACAAGCCACGTATAAGAAATATCAATTAGTCCTCTTTGAAAAACATTCTAGAGAAAGATCTTTTAAGTTTTAAGCTCAGTTTTACAGAAAACATGATTCAGCCTACATCTTAACAGCTATAAAAAGGTGTTATTTTTTGCGTTTAACACCTCACAATACCAGAAAAGGTTTCTTGTGCAATTTGAGTTAGTTTTCCTTCATTTAAGACTGCTTTATTATTATTTATGTAAGAGGAATTTGACATATGTCACAATTTAAAACCAACCCAAATGAAAACTTTTTTAAATTGTATTGTCACAAAATCTGTGGCACAACGCAAACCCTGCTTTCTGCAGGCATATCTACCCACAATCTGCCTATGCCATGAGGGAAGAATAAATTTTTGAAGTATTTGAACATGCTTATAAATTGCAGTGGGTGTGCTACGAGAGACAGCATAACAAAGACAAATTATACCTACCAATACTCCTCACGTAATATATATGCCTGCCTTTCTGTCAGAATCTCTGGGGCTGGGGGGAAAGAGGAAAGGGAGACACCAACTAAAGAGTGAGGTGGAAGGTGGGTACCTGTTAATTGCGTGGGAAGATCCAAAGAGGGTGGTGAAAGCAGCAAACTCTTCCTTATCAGTGAAGCACAAACCACCTTGTGAAGAGGGAACCTGGAGAAAGATGGGAACACTTAACCTATGCTTCATCTGAACACTGATGATTTTCACTTTTGTGTAACTCACTACAGCTTGGACTGCTTCCACCTGTGTCGCGAGGATAAATTCACAGCTGTGAAATGTTGCAGCACAACTGTCTCTTTTAAGGAACAGGAGCTGGGTGCCACACCACAATGTCAATGTTGTGCTCATAATCACACATTGGAATGACAGGACAGCCCTGTGCTGAACCAAAATCACTGTAACTGAGGTAGATCTTCACCATGAAGAATGCAGATAATGACAGTTACATGACAGAAAGGTGCAGGCAACAGAACTACAAACCTAGTCACAGCAATTCTCAGTAGTAAACAATCACAATAGTAAGTAATTACTCAGTAGTAATTACATTTCCAGGTAGCCCTGCTGCCACTGGTACCTCCTCCCATTGCAACTGAAGTGTCCATGTGCCTTCAGGAGGAAGGCTCTTGATAATGGGACAGGTTCCTTCAGTTTTCAAAAGACCCAGGATCCCCACAGTCACAGCTTAGAGAGAGACACCTACCTCTATGTCAGCCAAGATCACTGAAATGGCATACTTCATCTGAATGCAAATTAACATAATAAAGGAAAAATAAAAAAAGCGGCATGGGGAGACAGAACAGGAGTATGAGCAGTTTATATGCAATGCTCTCCCTACCCACCATTCTCCTGTGGGCAAGTCCTTCTTTTCATACAACTTTAGGATTGTCTGAGTTGCAGGCAGCTCTGTCCTGCTGTTCCCCTTTCTGCCCTCTCTAGAAGATCTGTGTGTGCCCTCTGGCCCTCACTCTCCTCAGAGAAGCCTCCAGACCCACCTACAGCTGCTACCAAAGTCCCTGCAGTGCTCCCCCAAGCAAGGTGTTCAGGCAGGGGCAGTCACCCTCCAACTCCAGACACTCCTTCCCAAATAGCCCCCTCGAAGGGGCAGCTGTGCACAGCAGCAAAACCCCAGCACTGCCCATCCCAAAAAGTGACAAAAGAATGTAACAGAATCAGGAGAAGAGTAGAGAGGAGCAACCAGGATCATCTAAGAGGTGCCGTGAACCAGGAGAAATATGATGGATGTGTATAAACAATGAGTGCAATCGAGGAAAGTTGTCCATCTTTGCTAAGTTAAGACCTAAAGGACAGTGAAAGGCAATACTAAATAACGGATCCACATCAGATAGAAATGGTTCTTCAGATATGTAGTTCAACTGTGTTGTGGACACAATAAAGATTACTTGGCTTCAAAGAGACACAGAAAAAAGTTCTTGGCTAAAAATTTAATTAGCAGCCCTGAATATAAGGCAGTACCTCTGACTCATGATCTTAAAAAATCACTGATCAGTGGTTGCTTGGAAAATGTTTGGATAAAATATCATGCTTTTGTGTGTCTTGTGCATTTACATACCTTTCACTAGCAGGATCATAGGTGATAATCAGGGACAGAAAACTAAGGTAGACTGAGTAAAGTGTTAGTTTTTTCAATTAATGAAAAATGATTTTTTGTTTATCTAACATAAATTGCATTTTAAATTGTTATCTAAGAAGCCCGACACCCACTGGGTAACTGCAAATAGGAGGGTGTTGTGTATTCCTGTTCAGAGAGCAGCAGCATAATTCTCTCTTCAAATTAAGAATTGACACTAGCAAGTATCTTCTTATTTAAAAAACAGAGACCTATTCTTTTCCATTACGGGCAATCATGGTGGTTCAGAACAAGCCTTCTTGAATTTTTCTTAAATAACCATAGAGGAATATAGAGGAAATAAAAAAACTTTAAGGTGACTGTCAGAGTGGAAAATGAGGGAAGCATCATATGACTATCTAAGTAACCATATATTAAACTATTAAACTAATAATATGAAAGGGGAAGGAAGGAAGGAAGCAGGGCAATAAAACACTTTGATGGTGATTGGAAATTTAAACTGAAGACCCTGTACCATGACATTCAGCAAAAAAGCAGCTTAAGAGACCATGACTAGAAAAGTAAAGGAAATAAAAAAATATTGCTCTTGAGAATGTCTTAATCTCTCTGTTAGGAGGTTAGAACTGATTGCATCACAAACCTTTATTTAGGAGTTTAATTTTCTTTGTAATAAAATGTATAAAGATGCAAAAAATCTTTACATCAAAGAAGCAAGGACAACAATATCTGCACACAACAGTATCAACAGTGCAAGCAGAACAACTCTCTTCACACACAGGGGGACTTTTGATCTCAAGAGCCATTTTAATTTTGACAAAATTGAAGGCTTTTTTCTGTTGCATTTACATCCATCTTTGATAAAATCAAATCTTTATTGGGCTATTCCCTTCCTCTTTTCTTATTGGGCTTAAACTATTGCCTTCCTCTTTTTCCCTTAGACTTTCTATCCTTTTGATAATGATTTTCTTTCTACACATCTCTCAGATTATTCCTTAATCAGTAAGGAATGTCTTGACAAACAGGCTCAGGTTGCTGAATTTCTTCATTCTTCCAATCACTTCAGGAATTTCATTCCTAGATCAGGTCAGGTCTGTTTGCATGTCCTTTGCAGACCAAAAAAAGGCTGTAATTATTTCTCAGAGGAAGATATATAGCAGCTGGCCCCACCGTTTTCTGAGTGAGGAATTTGAAGATAAAGGTGTAGTACCTGAAGTACTTGAACAAATTCTTCTGAAATTTCACAAGCACAGTTCATTTTATTCCAAGATCAGCTATGTCAATTCACAAGAGGAAGTTTGTTGGGAATTTTTGTTCTTTTTTTTTAATGGTTTAGCATTATAAGGGTTCCCAATTTCTTTATATTTAACTAGGAAACATGTTCTTACAAGATTTCTATGAAGGCCACCTATTTGTTTTGCAGTGGGGAAGTATTTTTAATTCCTCATGTACACACTTTGACTCTTTATGATTTCAGATATTATACTGTCTCTGAAAGTTTTGTCCTTTAAACATGTTCCTGCCCATAATTTGTATATTTATTTTCCTTTTTATCCTTTTGTTCATTTTGTTTTACTCTGAATTTTCACTTCTGGAGTTTTCTGCAACTTAGTATTTATAAAGGCTTAACACTGGAAAATATGCATGATTACTGGATTATGCAAACAGAAAAACAAGCAGTGCACTCAAATTCCTTGCCTAAATTGGTATTAGGAAGGAACCAGACAAAGTTTTCAAGTGGCTGCTCACCACTTCATCACGTTGACAATTGCTGTGCTAGCTTCATTAAAGAGTGGACAAATCAAAAATATTAAAAGTTATGGCAGCATTTTGAAAAAATGGGCAGGTTTAGTTGCTGTTGCATGTAGTAAGGATGCCACTGGTGTAATACCACATTCTTCTGCAACACCAGCACCATCTCAGAAGCAACAGCCTGTACCCCTTCCCTCAGCCAATATAAATGTGCAGACTAAAGGCCTTTTGGATGTTTCATTATAGGGAACAGTAAATAAAGCTAATTAAAGGAAATGTCTTTTTCACACTACCCAGTCTTTTAGGAACAAAAAGGCCTAAAACTGTCATACTATATAAGTCATGAATTTTGCAATTCCTAATTTTAAAATTACATGTGGTGTTCCTGTCAAAACACGTCCCTCTACAAACTAAATTATTGTTGTGAGCGGAAAAACATGATGTTTAACTCATAGAAAGAAACTAAATGGAAAATTTAGACTTCCTTTTAGCAGTAAATAACATTAAAAGAAGTGTCATAGAGCACATTTCAACAGTCAGCCACAGGCTAAATAAGCAGGAAACAAAGTGCAATGAAGCAATCCAGTGGATTGATTAATGAGGTTTGCATACCAGGAAAGCTTGGTCTGAACCCTGTCTGGAGTTAGAAGTAAAAACAAAAGTAATCACCTCATCTTTAGCCTTCCTACAATGCAAAAAATACAAGTTATGTTCCCACATGGAGAAAGCAGCAAAGATTATGGGCAGCTATATTAAGATGACAGCAGGGAACTGAGGTGGTAAGCTTTCTCTGTGCAAGGGTAATAACAGGAGTTTGAAGCAGCAATTTTCATGGAAAAAGAGGTGCACATAGTTGGTAACAACAAAAAAGGTAATCCCTCACTTTGTGGCATTGAGAAAATACTTCCACCATTTTGTAACACCTCCAGAACAAGGGGTGCCTTCCAGAGAAGACTGCTGTACCCAGTACATTCATACATTTTTCTCTCACCACCTGCCTGGATGCAGCAGTTTATTTAGTCAAATACACACTTTATCAAATGCAGCATTTACAATATAAGCATTTCTAGATCTGCTGAAACACAGTTTTGCTAAGTCTGACTGAAGATGCAACTCCATCTCACACACAAAAACAGGGGTTTTATCGTGTAGAATAGGAGAGTTGTCTCTCCAATTTTTCTTAAGTGTTCTGGAGTCCATCCTTCCTTTTCCTAATACAGCATCAAAGAACAGAAAACACAACACATCTATGATTTTATTATGTAACTACATTAGCAACATGTTTTTCATTACTTCTCTGCTTCATTCAAGTATTTTTGTTCTGCATGGTACCCAGAGAAATCTCTGTTAAAAGCAGTACACAATGATTCTTGTCTCAGCTATCTTCACAGTCTTCTGATCATTTCACAAGTTCCATTGACTTTTAATTAAATTTAATAGGAATTGATAATAATTTGCTTAAAATATAAGCAAACACCATTCATATGCTAAACTCACTGAACAGCATGGAGTAAAGCAGTTACCACCAACACACTGAGCATTCAGAGAGCTGTAGCTTCTGTTCAGAACCTGCTGTTCAGCAATTTCCTAATGTTTCCACAAAGTTTTCTCACAGTGAATTCAGAAGAAGTTTCAACTGACACAAATCATAGAATCATTTGGATTCAAAAATACTTAGGTTCAAAAAGTTCATCAGGTCAAGCTAGCAACTGTGTTACCATTAAATCATATTCCTAAGTGACACATTTACATCCAACTTTACTGCAAAAACTAAGCAGTCTTGTCCTCACAAGAAGTTCCTGTTTCTCTTTCTTCCCCAGCTCATACATTGACCCAATCACTCAAATAGTCAAATCCAACCAGCTGACATAAGTTAGAATCAGAATATTCTGGCTAAAATGGCTTGAAAAGCAGTGGAATAATGCATAATCTAGGCAAGGAAGAAAGTTTGTGTTTCTTCTAACACTTCCAGTGAGCAGTAAGAATTCAAAACTCTGAGAAGAAGCAGAGAGTTATTTGAGGAAAAAAAAATCCAGGCAAGTGGCTAGTAACAATCACTTCTGAGGGCACTGATCATGTCTAGAGCCCACTTTGGCTGTATAAGTTGTGTTTGTTAATTTGATGAAGCCCTAGAAATAGTGAAACTTAAGACTGCTGTGCACAAAGGTCAATATGTAGTCATTTTCAATATTGTGTTTGGTTGCCAGAGCTTCTCTTGCAAGTCAGTTACCTCTGGAAAGTGATATTTGCCTGCACGAGTGTCTGAAAATTGGCCAACCTATAGATACAAATAGACTCAATTACAGAATTCAGTAGAGCAATAACTGTGCACGTCCGCTTCCAGCAATCAGCACTGTTGCATCAATAACTGGTTTCTCCCTCCCCAAGGACTTCCGTTGCATTTTCTGATTTATTTCTTAAAGCTCTAACAGCAGAAATCCCAATTCCTCTGCATTACTTCTCTAATTTTGGTTCTTATGTGTAACAGGAGTTGCAAAAATTTATGAGAGAAGTAGTAATAGCAGAGCCTGATTATAGTTAAGAAATAATTGACATTTCAGAAAGTTTGACTCTGATCCTGCTTCAATGGACAAATTAGGCATGATGATCCAATCACATCCCATGGGAGTCTAAGGGGTGTTCAGATCTTTTTTTTAAACAGGAAGCTTTTTTGCCCTAATTAGGGCAGGAATTAATGCCTCTTTCTATTACTAGAGTTAAATATTTTCATTTCAAGACCAACAAAAAGCGAAGATGCATTTGATAATTTTAGGCATCCTGAAGCAGCACATCTCATAGCCCTTTCAGCTACTGGACTTTAATGGGGAGCACTTATCACCTCAGAGAAACTGAAAACATCCAGGAAGTAATATTGGTTTGGACAGAAAGAGTTAAAAAAAATCCATTTCCCAAGGAGATTGGGGAATGTACCTTCATTGTAGTTTTCTTCACTCTAGGAAGAAAATGTTTGAATGAGATGGAGCTGGGAATAGAAAAAAAAACGTTTTTTATTTTAAAATGCTTGCAGCACTGAAAAAGAATACCCCATCTAAATCCCTGCTGCCTGCAGCAAGAATCAAGTGAAAAGCCTACTTGTTCCTGCTAATTAAAATTTGTGGTTTTCTTTTGTAACCCTAACAAAATAACTCCTATAGATGTTTTATGGTGTTTTTCTGTTTCTGGGTCTCAAAGTTAAAGGAAACTAAACACCTCTCATTCATTCTCATATTTATTGCAACTATTCTACATGTTTAAAATTTGTCTGAGTTCCTTAAGAGCATTTTAAAAGGGGAGAGACAAAATGCTGAGACTGGACAAAATCCCAAGACAACAATTTTAAAAGGTGTATTAAATGCACCTGAAATAATTTCTTTGATGCATTGCCTAAGAAGGGTATCTGAATTCCTGAGCACTCCTCCAGGAGGTTCCCGAGACCTTGTATGAGAAGGAGCATATACTTCTTTGGTGTCTTTTTAATGCAATGTCATTAATACTGCATAGCCATCGGAATCCTAGGGCTTTTCTACACATACCAGGGAATACCAGGAATCTTCCTTCTTTTGCTTCTGAGATTCCTCTGCTATTGGGTTTGTATGACCACTGTCCCCAGCTTCAAACAAAACAAATCTGAAAAAGAGGACTGTATCACTGAACAACCCAAGTTGTGAGATTCATCCTTCTGCAGTGCTTTTTGAATATTTTGAGGCATCTCCAAAATGTATAACTCAAGAAAAAATCAGTTAGAAGAAAAACAGCACCCAGGTAAACCAGAATAGCCAAGAAAAACCAGTTGAAACACAATGTTGTGACATTCTCTGCAAAGAGAATTAGGGAGCAGCAATATGTTTTTTACAACCGTTGGTAATTTATTCAACAATTCTAGTTAGAGTTGTAAAAAGCACAAGTATCAACTTTGTATGTATTAGGAAAAATATTCAGAACAGAACCTCACCTCCCTTTAGCTCTAAATGATTAAAAGTAGGACCCTAGTATATGCCTAAGAATCAATGCATTATTTAAATAGATTTTTTTTTCTATAAAGGTTTTGAAAGTGTGCTCAAACTACATCACCAGCATAAATTTCACTTTTATTGCATCTACCTTAAAATGTGACAAAACACTTCTTGTGGGCAAATTAATAATGTATATTCCCGGACCAACAGCATTTATTCATTTATAGCACAAATTACAATCTGTCCAGGTCTCTCTCCTCCATATTGGCCGAGTTCCATAGATAGCCTTGCAGCATAGTAAAGAAACATGTTCAATTTTTCACTTATGGATAACTAAAAGCTTGTTAATGGATCAAATAAAGAATAACCATTAAATAACCATAACCTAGGAAATTCAACATTTTTGTTGATACCAAACTCAATTCACAAATTTTTCCACCCACAGAATTCCTGCAAAAGTCTATCTCTTTGACATCGGTGGCCTCTGGGCTTGTGCCAGCATGTAATCAAAATTCTCATTTATGTCTATCAATTAATTTAAAAATAAAGGTATAAATTCTAGCATTTAATAATTTTCTTCTGATTACTCATATGTCTTTTGTATTATTCATTCTTAATCAGCTTCAGGAGTTGGAACATTTTCTGCACAATTGTCTCTTACTTCAATAAAAAAAGAATCAATACACATTTCCATTCTCTTTCTCCTATTTGCCTCTCCAATTAGTTTGCCCCATCATCTGTTTTTATTAAGATTTGCTTTATTTCTGAGACTGAATTCACAAGCTTAGCAAATGATGAGACTCCCTCTTGTTTCAGTTCCTTAATTTCCCTCTTAAATTATCTGGCAGACTGCTGGGGTGCTGGAGTGGTCCACTATCTCTTTCTCCTGGCTGTTACTTTGTTGTTCATTCTTCCATTTCTTTGAATTAAAGAGTAAAAGTTTTCTCTCTAATTGTGTTAGTTTATTATTTCTATTGATGTCTCAGTTTTTCTCCATGATTGTCACCTTTCAGTAAAAAGCAGGGCCTGATTTTATAGGCTTAAACACAGGTCAGATATTTACATGTCTTTGCTTCTTGAAGTTTTACTGGATACATTCAGTGCTGCATCAAGTCACTGGTCTGTCTGCAGAAAGGAATACAATTCCCCCTCCTCCTGATCCCTGTTTATACCTCAGCACTTGAAGGTCACAATTTTGAGATGTGCAACAAAAGGTTAGCCCAAAGGTATATTTGAATTCCAATGTCTGAAACAGACTTCATTCAGATCCTGCTGTGCCACTCTTTAGTGTAACATCATAACTGCACAAAATGTGGAGAACATGTAGGAAGTATTACAAGTTCAAGCACAAAGCTCAGTCATGGATCTCCTACCCTGTCTCTCAGACATCAGCAGGGAAACATTTTCAAGGCAACTGGAGAGTTTGCATGCTCCTCCCATGCTGTGACAGAGCTTCTCAGGTTTGCTGATGTCTGATCAATATTTTTCCTCTTCTGGGAGAGGAAGGTAGGAGACCACCAAAAACATTACCTGCAGGCTCATCCATTCACCCAAGCAAAAAAGTCTGCCTGAAATGCTGAATTTGCAGCCATCTGTGCCTATCATCTGCTACAGTTACAAACAAATGGAAGGAAGAATCCCTAGAATTTCCTAAACCAGTGTAAAAAGCAAATAACAAAACCCACAAGTCTTCTTAGCCAAGCTGCTCAACAAGAGAAAAAGAGAAGAAAGTCATCAGCTCTTACTTTGAAAAGTCCAAATTTACCAGATTTATTTTTCTATTATAATGGTTGCTTGCCATTTCTTTCTCTTGCTATGCTTTTCAGAGCTAAGAAATTACTGGAACAAATTGGTTTAGTCAGATATGTGTTGTGGTGCCTTTATCAATCCGCCCTTTCTTTCCTTCATTCTTCTGTTTACTTGTTCAACTTTTCTCCCTGAAATCAAGTCAAAAAATCTTGCCTCATATCTAGTATTGTATGTAGTTGTAATCACCTCTTTCTGAGATGCTTCCAAATCCGTGTCCATTTTCTGAGTAACAGGGTTTTCCTGATTAATGCTGAATTTGCATGCAGAGAGTTTTCAAGCTGTGGCTTTTAAGAATGGTTACTTGGAACATGGTTTCAGAGGTGGCTGAGTGGCTGCTGGGCCTAGGTTTCCCAACCTAAAAGGTAAGAAATGGTTACCAAAATGTTTTGTGGCCATTTTTTTATACAGCTAATTTGCTTTTTTGGTGTTTTTTTTTCTTTCTTGTTTTGTGGGGAGTTGTTTGTGTTGTTTGTTGGGTTTTGTTTTTTTGTGGGTTTTTTTTAATGTAGTGCATGTTAAAAAATCCCCATAAAAGAAAGGTAGGAAGAGGAGAGGAGTTTCCCCAGACTGTAGTTCACATCCATTCCAACCTACAGAAGAGGCAGACAGACGCAGGTCTCTGACCAACAGCAGAGGTCTCCCCATTCCCTGTTCATTACAGCACCAAGAGATTTAACTTATAAGTAAAACACTTGTAACATAAAAATCCCATTTTCCATTTAAGCTCGCTTACTTGACTCACTCCAAATCTGACTGCAGTTTATATTCTGCTTTTAAAGTGGTGCAAAGAGGTTTTTTGGGTGCCATAATTTTCCCTTGCCCACAGTGGGGTACCAGCTATTCTCCCATCATATCAGAGCAGAGGCTCCTCCTTTGTTCCAGCTCTTCTCAACATGCTATGCTCAGACTCCTGCCTGCCTCTTTAAATGCTCAGACAATTGCCACATCAGGGAATGAAAACTAAATTTCTGACTAATAGGTACTGTAATTTCTGCTAATGTGTAATTATCTCATGGCAGGAAGCCTTATTTACTTATTATACTAACATGTATAAACCCTGCAGGAGAGCAAAACCCTAACAAGGGGAAGAGCTGAAATGCTGTCTTATGCAAAACGGATTTGGAGGGCAGAAGGAGTTATTTAGCCTCAGAGTTATTTAGCCTCTGGAGTTATTAAGCCTCCGCTATCTCAAGAGACTAGGAGAATATTCTTGGTTTTTGATCATGGGCCTATGTAGTCATCCAGGAAAAAAATTCTGATTTTCCTTATAGTCCTTAATTTCTGCTCATCTGATGTTCCTGTTTCCTTGAAGTTAATACAGATACTACCCTCTTGTACCTCCCACCATGAGAACCCTCTCTGGTAAACCTGAAATCCTCATATTAGTTAAAGGTAGACCCCAACCTATGATCAGGACAGATCTCATACAGAAAGTATCTTTAGAACATTCCTAAGGCAAGCTGCTTGGAGTTCACTCAGAGATACTGTCCAAAGAAAAGGAGATTTATGTTATCTTTTTACGCTAGTTTAATCTTTAAAACACCTACCAAACAAATGGGAGGTACGATCCCACAGCAACACTTCCCAGATGAGAAGGATACTGAAGAAAGAGGATTTGGAACAACTATTGAGGGGCCAGGAATACAAGATTCACAGGACCAGATAATGAAAAATTTAAATTCAGTATAAATCTGACCTAGGATTTACAAGTTGAAAAGTACAGCCCAGGTGTCATGGCTCTCTTCCAGAATACTTCTTGATTTTATTCAGTACATAAGCAATTAAAAATGTATAAACTTTCCTAGGAAAGCAGATGAAAAGGTGCTAAAAGTACAATTACCCTCATAACTTCTACAGCATTAGATAATGAAAGAAGTAGTAAAGTTAAAAGTTCTAAATGTGCATTCATTCTTAATTCAGAAGATTTTTCTCCTTCTAAGAAGGGACAAACAGTATATTTATTCTGCTGAGAAAAAATCCTTAATAAAGTAATCCAAGTGCAGAAGACAAAAGATGGATACTGAGCCAAACATTATTTTTCAGAAACTTTCTATAACCAAATTAAGAAAAGTCTTCTGAAATATGACAACTAAATATATTTTATAAATTCTTAGACATGCAGTCCAGTTACTACAAATCCTCACTGGAATGATTAATTTTCTAATATTTCTAGTAGAATAAAAGAATAAAAGAATGCAAATGTCTTTGGGTTCCCTGGTTTTATTTGTGTACCTTCAAATTGATAAATTAATAAACATTTAGTGCATAAGTTATTCTTTATTGGCTCAACAAAGAAAATGTAAATGCCTGCAAAGAGCAATACAAACTGTTACTACATCAGTGACAGGAAACATAATATTAAAGGAACTCAATGTGACCAACCTGAGACAGCCCTCTGGGGAGCAGAATAGGCTCATGCACATTCATAGTTGAAACATTTGGAAAATATCTGAGACTGCTTGACATGAGCAGCAGCAGTTTAGCTGTGCCCCTCCGAGGTATACTGGACCTCTCACTTATGCCATGTGTTCTTTTCTGTGAAACAAAATTCTACTCACAGCACTGAAGCTTCTCACAGAAAAAAAATGTAAAACAAATACATGTGGCCCACAAATCTCATCAAAAAAAGAGTTTTGCTTCACACTTGGAAAAACAAAAAAAGTGTTTACCTATGTGTACAGGATAGAAGGCATCTTTTTTATTTCAGCCAGTTGAGTTCTAAAAATACTTATTTTAAATCGCTGAGGAATACATGTTTTGAATTGCTAAGGGCAAAATTTTTAAACACTAGTGATAGTAAGCTCCTAGTTAGAAGCCAGGATAACTAATTTGGAAAGCATAGAAATACATCACTAACAGACAAAAGAAACAACAGGCCACAAGATCTGTAAGAAAAATACATGCACGTTTCAAATCTAAAAAGTGTGCTAGAAAGACATGCAATTCTCACATTTCATAATACCCAGGTCATACCAAAGATAAATAATGAAATCAAAAACAGGACATTCTTGAAATAATTTACATAGTACTCCCATGATAAGTGAAGATCAAGTAGAATAATTAATCATCCTTTCAGAACTAAAAGAGATAGGACCAGCCACAAAGACATGCAGGAATAATGAAGAACTAAGCCTAGCTGGTTTTATCGGGAAATTACTTGAATAAAATGTTGCCTTTAGTCACAGAAACACATGAATAATAATGAGAACTAATCCATGATAAATAATCATTCTCACTGGCATGAAGGAAGACCCAGATATAACTAAATGTTAGAGGGGGATTTACTTAATGTAGGTTTGCTTAGACAGCCTCACCTCCCCATCGAGGCAGCTGATAAGCCCGAAGAGAAGCAGGACCACAGTGGCTAAGGGAGACTTAGGGACAGAGGGACAGAGCTCATCAGCCCCTGGACCTGATCAGCCCCTCATCTCATTTCAAACACATGCAAGGTTTTCAAGGCACTAGGAAAGGAAGTTGTCTATGTTTTCTTAAAGTGAGCACATGAGGGTATTTTGGAGGACCTGGGGATAGCTAGGAGTCACAAGTTCAGAGGGATTGAGCACTGGGGTCTCCACCTCTGCTGGTAACTTGCTCTGGTAGATAATTTCAGCCAAGATCTGAAAGCAACCAATTAACTGTTTGGGGATTTTTCCTATGCCAAATTCCAGTATAAAACAATAAAAATTTCTCAACCATCCAGAGTGTGTATGTGGAGCTGAAAGTCCTGTATGAGATAAGTATGTCTCAAGAAACAGGCTAAGGCACATCCCTTGTGTACTAAAGTGATCCTAAGGCCCAATACTAGTATAACATTGGGTTCCTCAGAGGAAGAGGTGTTAGTAAATGTAAGATATATTCACACAGACAAGAAGTTAATTGCCAATGCACACTGAAGGAAATGCAGTATGACAACATTGTGTCCATGGAATATCATAAAGCAAATTATTGGAAAAGCAAAAGACTAGCCACACATACAGAAGACATAAGGCATCTTTTCAGAAAAATGCATGCAATGCATAACAAAAATGGAAAAAGGAAAGGTAATTATCTTTAAGAATTTAGATGTTATATTAGGCCTTCAATGGACCACACGTCCCCGAGGAATAAATAGAAAGTCCAAACTTTTGTGAGTCAATAAAATTTTTAAAAATACATTAATTAATATCCCCAAAGTAAAAGTCAAAATGATAGCATATTAAAAAAAAAAAAAAAGTTTTCCCTAATGTTCTGTATTGTGAGGCTTCTAATCTGCTGTGCATTCTGGCACCACAAATATTTACTTAAAGCCCTTCATTTTCTCCAAGTCTGCTCTCACACATCCATCCCTTAAAGAAGTTGATTATCATCAGCAAATACTGGTGCTTACCTGCCCCAGGACTGATTTATTTTGTTGTTCAGACTCATAAGGCAAGACCTGATCAATGAAAATAAGGAAGCTGTAGCTAAGGGCACTACAAATCCCTCCAAAGTCATTCTGGTACATCTTTCCTTTATAGGAACAGCAATCCATAATTCATTCCAGTGATTCACAATTATTTGGGTACAAAATGCTGCAGACCAGTTTACTTTCCTTTTCCAAAGGTGGATCGCAAGTTAGGTCTGCCAAACTTCGGGAATCCGTGTTTAAGAAAGCAAGGTTTGGTCAGCACCTTGGCCACAGGTCTGAATGTTGCCCGAAGAGACAATGCTCCAGATCAACAAATGTAATCTTCTGCCTTAGCAGGCTGCCATGAAAATCCAAGAGGAATGTTTTGTGTAAAAGGAAATTGTGCCTGGCAAATCTGCTGGAGTTCTTCCTCTGCCTACACGGTGTCTTATAGAAGATGAAGCCAGACTCAGAATCAAGTATTCTGATTAACCTGCAAAGCCCTTCATATAGCCCTGTATACTATGTCTTCTTACACGTTCTTTTTAATTCTTTTGGATTGCTTCTGTGTAAATTTATTGAAGTTCAGTCTTCCTGAATATCCTGTAAAGCAAATGATCTACCAAAAAAAACAGGAAAAAAATTCATGACAGCCATCTGTCCATTTTTTAAAAGCCTCAATAGCTAATATTTGAATAAGAGTAACAAAATTAAATGCTTATCTTCTGTTCCAGCTTTAACTAAAGAACTACATCTTCAAGTAATGGCTCTTGTCCATACTACAAATGCCATTAGCCCATCTTCCTGTGACATGAAATGTCCTGTTCACGTCCTCCAGAGCCCCCAAATTGTTTTGCAGAATCTGCTGATGTTCTCAGAACACTTTCATCCACTATCTTGGAAGTTTTCTCATATCCTAGAGTTCCTCTGGATTCTGATATTTTCTGGTTTTTAGTTTTGATCACAGACCAAGAGAGTGTTCATCTGCAAGACTAAGTTAAAAGTAAAAGATCCCAGGTTGACCCTTTAAAAGCAGCTTTAGCTGAAAATCTGAAATGTATTGTGTTGTTCTACAGAAAGATGGCAGGGGGGTGGGGGGGCAGGGGAGTGTGCAGGTGCCTAGCCATGGTTTTCTACTACTATTTCTCATAAAAATATATTCCTACCCCTTGACACTGACAGAAATACTATCTTCTATGCTTGTTTTCAGATGAAATTTGAAAGGGAAAAATACACATTTGAAATTATTTGTGGCAGTGAGTTCTCACCAACATAAATGGCAGAGGTTTTGAACCCATACTGCCCTTGAAACATCACATCTTCATTATTTCTAACAATTTAAAATTCCTACATGGAAAACAGAAAAAGCATAGAAGATCCCTGTATCCAGATACATTAGTTTGTCAGAGGACCATTATGATAGATGAATAATCCTCTGGCTGTTTTTCTGGCAAATATATCTGTTTAGCAGCACAGATATCAATAGACAAAAAGTGTGCTAACATGTACAATAACCCAGAGAGAGGAGAAGCATTAACAGCTTTCTGTTTGTGGTGCTTTAATTGCTCTATCGTTTAGTTTATTGAACCATCAAATTAATTTAATTGAAGGTGACAAATATAATATACTCTTCCAAGAATCAATTTGGACTGCCAAATATATCTAAAAATAACCTCCCCCAGTTTTAGTTCACCTAATTTTTCAGTAATTATTTATAATAACAATATATTTTATACTAGATAATGTTTACATATAGCTTTTGTGTTTATTTTAAAACTACTACAAGAACAGAACTGTTTCTTTAACCGTAAAACTTTGATCATATCTGGATACTAATTCCTGCCAATAGGAGCTGCATTTGCAAAAACCAAAGCTAGTACTTTCCTACCAATTAATATAACGCTGATTATTCCTCAATTAACAAAAGTGAAGATGGGGGCTATATTAAAAGAAATTTTGATTTACGGATAGCCCCATATAAAACTATTATAAACCAGAGTAATTGTCACTATAAATTTCCAGTTTGGTTTTTAAATGAGAATAGTTCCAATATAGATCTTGATTTTCTTCTATAAGAATAGTCCCTAATTTCATATCTTAATCAGCATATATAATGTGATCATGCCTCAGTAAGTCAAGAGCTTTGGCCAGGCCTCTAGCTGTTACAGCCAATTTATCATTAGCTCTTTATTATCCATAATGGAAACATATTACCTCTCCTGCAACCTGGAACTGCTGTGTAATGTTTTGATCAGCCCGAGTAAGCAGGGTAGCCAAAACCTTAATGTATAACTCTCTCCTAATAGAAGTAGGTACATATCTGCAACTGGAAGCCTTCAGTCTTAGGGATAAGAATAGCCCTGTTTCCTTAAAAATACTCAAGAGATTGCTAAGTACTTAAATCATAAATTAATGTTTCTCAGCATTTTCTGTGGGCACCATCTAAAAGTGACCCAGGAATCTTTGACTTTGAACACTACATATATATCTGTGTGTGTGTGTACGTGTGTGTGTGTGTGTGTGTATATGCAATTTTTTTTTTTCTTTACAAAATTAGAGCACTCTCATTACTAAGCAATTATCTATGAAGGCAATATATACTTCCAAAACTACTGCTAAGGGGCCAAGGTCTTTCACAGGAGGAAATTATAAAGATTGCATTATAAAGATTATAAAGGACAAGCTGAATAAAAGTTGTTCTATATCTTTTTAATGATATCTCCCTTCTTACCAATGGACCTTTTTTGGTGTGATGAATGTTATTGAAGTTGCTAATTTCAAACAGAAATAGGACAAGCTAAAGATAAAACCACTAATGCCTCTTATGTTTCTAGCACCCTTAGGTGCTCAAATAACCACCATCATTCATCTTTATTTATGGTGAGTTTAGAATGCACACAAGAAGTTTCTTTTCAAAGCTGACTGTGGAAAAAGTACTTCTAAAGAAGCTGTAAGAACTGCAAGCTCTGTAATGGCAACACTGCTCAAACTTTTCCATCTAGTGTGGTTGTGACTCATCAGAAGTTTGTTCATTAGAATTGTGTGTCTAATTCCAGCTCCATATGGATAGTGGCATGTTTTTTCTTATGTTTATTCTGTTCTAACTGGGTGAATAGATGGCATGTGTAAAGGATGAATATTTGCAAGATAAAGATATCAGCAGAGTACCCTTGCAGCAAAAGCTGGCTGCATAGCAAATTGCATTAAGCCGCAGGTCCAGACAAGTGATTCTTCCCTTCTATTCAGTACACGTGAGACCACTTCTAGACTGTTGTGTTCTCTTTGGAGTTCACCAGTGTAAGACAGACATCAGTACACTGGAATAGATCCATGAGCCACAAAGTGAGCAGGGAGCTGGAACACAGGAGGGCCAAGGAGAGGTTGGGAAAAACAGGCTTGTTCAGTATTGAGAGGAGAAGGCTTCATGAGGGAATCTTATTGCTGTCTACAGTTATCTAATTGGAAAATGTAGACCAGATAAACTCAGGCTTTTCTGAAAGGTACACAACAACAGGATGAGAGGCAACAGAGAAGCTGAAATAAGGAAATTCCCACTAGAAGAATATTTCTATTATTTATCACTTACAAGGGTGTTTAAACACTTGAACATGCTGCTTAGAGAAATTAAGGAATCTCCTTCCCTAGAGATATTCAGAACTTGACTGGACACAATCTTGAACAATGTGATTTGGTTGGCCCTGCTTTGCACAGGGATTTGAGAAGACAGTTTGCAGAATTCTCTTCCAATCTAGACTACTCTGTGGATCTATAATGTGCAGGCAGCTGCATTTTGTGTGTGTACACCAAAGACTTGAACGCATTGTCACAGTTGTGTAAAGATGTTTAAATTCCCTCTGGACTGGAACTGGCACATATCTTGTCATTTGGACAGAGAGTTATGGGTGCCCAGAATATGGGCAGATTTCATAATGTATGGCAGAACCTGTCTGTACCTACATATATCTACATTCTTAATTAACAGGAAAAAAAAATCATAATTTCTGTTTTCAAACACTACATGCTTTGAAAAAGACATCATCCTTACTCCAGTTGACTGGGTTTGTAGTGCTATGAAGTGCCTCCATAACTCCCCTTAGTGATTGCTAGTGCAGGCTCTTAGTGCACACCTCTGCTCTTCACCTGGTATCTGCATATGCTTCACTTCCCTGTTACTCTGTGTTTTAGAACCAGCTCGATCTCTCCTTCAGGAGAGGAATAGTCTTTCTTGGCTCAGATGAATGCTACCTCTAACTTCAGCTGCCTGACACCAAGCTAAAGTTCCTCTACAGTCAGCAAAGAGAAAACAGCCCCTCCGGAGGGTGATTCATCCTCACTTTTCTTGGAAACAAGGCTGGTAAATTTCTGAACATATGCAAATCTTGGATATGTACTGTTAAGACACTATTTATGTCTTTAGCTGTCTTCATTTGTGAAGCTTTCAGTGAGGCACAGAGAAGAGAAACCCAGAGACTTCTGAAAAAATTTAGAGTTTCTTAGTTAATGTGACCCACAGAAGAAGTCACTAAGGGCAAGAGAAAAGAGAGTTTTATACACCCAATCTCCTGTATAAGAGCTGGAGCAAAAAAAAACCAACAAACATATAAGTTAATTTGAAGTGTGAAACAAGTTACAATTTCGTAGATGAGCGCACCTTACCCAAGTAAGCCCTTACAAAAGGTACAGTATTTATGTAACACTCCAGTTTCAAAGTCTCCTTCATTATACCCAGGAACTTAATTCAGAAATAAACTTCTCCTCTGTTCTCCTTTTCCAAACCCTGCACCAGCAATAGTAGTTTTTACAGGTGTGGCATGATTTCCTGGTCTTACAGATGAGTCTGCACAGCAGCATGAAGAACCCATTATCTTTTCATACAGCAGTGAACCTCTCCTGCCTAAAGAAACCCACAGAGCTGTTGAGACAACCCCAAGTCCCAAAAGCTGTAAATGAAGTCTTGTATGGCTGCAAGGCACAGCAACCAAGCTGTAAAAGTCAAACCTCTCCAACTGAAGAATGCCAACAGACAACTTCACATCATGTTTGTTCTTTGCTATCTCACAGGTCTTCTGTTCTTCCTCCTGGCATCATGTCCAAAGATTCAAGTTGTGTCAATTAACTTTGCATCAAGTGGCAGCAGCCTGCAGCTCCAGCTGAGCCCTCGCTGGAGCACAAGGAGGAGCCCAGGGACACAGGAGGTGCTCCAGCAGCAGCGCTCCAGGCAGCTGACAGGTGTCAGACCATACGGCAGCCATGCAGGGGCAGGCTGGCAAGAGAAAGACTCCTATCAATGTCAGCCAAGCCACCAGGGTGCCTGGGCATAACAAAAAAGACATGGTAGAAACTCTCCTGGCTAGACAACTGTAAAGGAGTTGAAACTGTCACAGGACGACAAGAACCCAGCCTCCTTTAGAGACAGAGGACAAAAGGACATGTCTCTCATCTTATTCTCCTCCTGTGAGAAAGAAGATAAACTCATTGCCTCGCGCATTTCTTGACACATCTGTAAATAAAAGCACCTTTAGCACTTTTCATCAGACATCATTTGTGTGTCAAAACTGTTTAGGGTATGACTTGAAATCCTCTCCTTCAGAGAGCAAACAAGCAAGAAATAGCTGCCTTTGATTTATTAAAGATGAGGTACCGGTACTGTAAAAGGCAAAATTGGAGTGCACACACACATTCTAAGAGCAGGGAGGGATAGATACCACCGTCACATTTATATACAAAGTTCAGTCCACAGCTTTTCCTGTTTATTAGCCTGTCAACATTCATGCAGTCACAGTACATCTACACTGATGATTTTGAGAAGCTTACCTGTGTGTTATTTGCTCAAGGTTGCTCCAATTTAGACACAGAATGCTCCCCTGTCTGAATAAAGCATTACGACTTGGGAATAAAATGCTGGGGATAAATCGCATAGGAAAAGGAGCACATGAAAAATACTGTCTGTTTTTTTAGCTAAATGAAAGAAGGGGTAAGATTAACTCAAATTCAAGAACATAAGGCAAGGGAAGAGTAAAGTAGGGAGGATAAAACCCCAGTTTTTGGTACTGTATTATTTCTAAATTACAACCAGTTCACAATTCAACTCTGGATCTCTGGAAGTGCCAGGAGACTCAGCAGCCAGAGCTGTGCCCTGTCTGCACGGGATTTGATGCAGGAATCACCTTCAAATTACTGAATGTAGTCCTCAGCTGGGAGCAAAAACAACCACCAAATATCCCAACCATTCCTCTACAGAAGCCATTAGCAGGAATTACACCAGTGTCAGGGAGACGTCGCACACTGCAGCTATTGTTCAGGGAATGCCTACAAGCATGCTCCTGCTCCCCTTTTTAATTGTTATGTGTCAATGTCTTAAGTCCTGAGAGCTGGTGCTGGGCTGGTGCTGCAAGGCAAGGCTGTGCTAAAGATGCTGTCAATAACTCGGGTACAGAAATTCTGCCCATGGCAAGAGGCATTGAAGCCCCTTTGCTCTCCACTGGCTCCTACTTATTGTTAGCTAACATCCAGAATTATCCTACTGGGCAAAGCAGTTCTCTTCAAAAGAGTGTGAGATAACCGTGAATGGTGACATGTAAACAACACAGACAGCAGAACCATTCAGACCTAACTCTTTGCACAAAGAGACACTTAAAACACTATTGTTTCAAATTCATTGAAAACTAAAGAGAAGAAATATAAAAAAGGACTTGGGGCAAAATTGGTTTTTATGCTGTTTATGTCTCAAAACCAAGGCTGTTCTTTACTTTCATACAGCTCTCAGAGGCTCTCAGTTATTAACTCAACCAAAATGAAATAATCTTCAGAAGCTAAGTGCAAAGCAGCTCACTGTGGAAGATAGTTGTTGGACAGCTTTGTTGTCACTGCTATTTTGTTTCTGTTTTCCATGTGGCACGTTATGAAATGCATATTATTAGTGCCTGGGGTCCCCTGTGTCCTATTCTGCCCTGTTGCCTGTAAAAGCCATGTGCTCTCACTATCTGAGGCTGTGCAGGAGCAAAGTTTTGCTCATTTGGTGAGCACCAGGCTCATGCACTTCCCTATGGAGCAGGGGTGGGGGGACACAGGCATGTCAGTGACAGCGGCACCTGCCAGGCTAAAAAGCCTTTTAAAGCAAGCATTTGAGGGGAAACAATTGAGTGTGAGGAAGACAGTCTGACTCTGTGGAACACATCCCTCAGCAGACCTCTCCAGCTGCCCATGCTTGCTGTAGGCAGGGTGCCTGGCAGACATAGCAACAACCTGCCCTCCTGCATCAACATTTCATGCAGTTCAAGCTTCAGCCTAACCCTCACAGAGCTTAGGGACAATTCTGGCAGAGCCACACTCTGACACAGCTCCGAGTAGTTTTCCCTTTCAAAAAAGCACCACCGTCAGGCTGCCCCTGTGTTTCGTGCCAAATGGCATCATGCTGCAAAAACACAGACTGCAATTCTTTCAAAACTACAGCAGTCCCTAGAACCCTGAGCCTTACTTACACTAGTGGTTTATGTCTGCTGTTCCCTCAAGTAAGCAAAAGAACCAATGTCCTCCGAAATCTGGCAACAACTGTATGGCTCCAGTGAAATTCTTGTCTTAATAGAGTTTTGAGTTGGCTGGCAGCATTTGCCGCAGCTTCTGGGCCAGCCAGACCTTCCTCCCATGTTACTGCTCACAGTCCAGCACTCATCCAGTGGTTCAGCAGGCAGGAAAATGAGCTAACATGGCACACAGCACAGCAGAGCACCAAAGGGCAACAGGAAGAATCACACAGATTTCTCCCCCGTGGACAGTCTGAGCCCACTGATGTGAACTCTGGTGACAGGGAGTGCTCTGCCCTCAAAGCTAGTAAAGGAGTAATTCTTGGCTCAAACCAGATAACTAGCTGTAGCAATAGAAATTCTGCTGGAACAAGGCACCTTCAGTCCATTTCTCTCATAGATGTGCCAGACTGCTAAGGCAAAAGCCTTGGAACAAGGAAAACAGCCATTTGGAAGCTGTCTCTCCTAGATGGTCTCCTGTGAAACTCTATGGAAATTTGAAAACTGCTACCTGCCAGTAGCAAATTGACTCTTCTTGAAGGCACTAAATGTGTCACATAAGGTGGCTCCAGCCCAAGCCATGAAGACTTGCTGTGTCAGCACATCTGCATTTGTGTTTTGGCAGGAAAATGCAGGTTCTGAGGGTGATTAGCGATAATGCTGCTCAGCTTTCGACCATTTGAACTGAACACAGACATTCAGCCTATATTAACTGCATAACTCAAGCTCAATACAAACAAAATATCTCCCAAAGCTACCTCCCACTATCTCCTTTTTCTGTGGCAGAGTATAATGCAGCCCGCCTGTCATAAAAGCTTTCACCTCAAGACCACTTCTTATCCAGGTATCCTACTAGATCTTCACTAGATCTGCAAACTAGATGTTTGCAGGTTTCTCTCCAATGCTCTGCTATGTGTCAATACCAAAGTTTTCTGCATAATGTATCAAACTCCTGGCTTTCCCATTTCACAAAATGCTTCTCATTTTACACTGCCAAAAATATAACCTGTTCTGCCTCAAATGCTGTTTCTTCTGTCAAAATCTTACAATACTAAAAGGGGATGAGCTAGCCCCAGCTGACACCCTAGGGAAAAATCTGAATTAACAGAATGAGAGAGCAGGGCCCATTGCACAGGGGTCACCCAGCCCTTTGCCTCCACCAGGGCTTCCTCCAGTGCAGTGTCAGCTACGCTGCCCAACTTGGAGTCCTCTGAGTTCACAGCACAAAACTCACACAACACAGTGAGGAGGTCACTGCTCTGTGTGTTCCAGCAGGCATCCTTCAGGCTGGTCTCTGTCTCATATTTTACTCAGGTAGGGTCTCTGCTATCAATTGTATTGAATGCCTTGAGCACATGAAAGACAATGAGACTGGAAATGTAGTGGGAGTAAAAGTTTGCAACTACTAGAGAAAAAAAGTTTTCAAAAATTAGGCAAGTAGAATATAGACAAATGAAGTTTCATTAGACTCAGTATTAAATAGTGATGCAATTGCACAGATACTGTTGAAGGAAGATCCAGAAAAAAAAACTGAACTCAGAGCTATGATCAAAGTGTCCATATTAAAAGGCCATATGCAGTTGCTAAATAGATTAGAGCATAACTGGTAGCTCTCAGGGACATCTCTATTCAATGCAAAAGCAAATATCCCACACTGAACTGTGAAACAATTGGATAAGTAAGGCTGCTTACAAAAATAGGGGAAAATTTAGAAAAATAAAGAAGAAAAAGAATGCCATGGTAAATTTCTTTACATAATTCAAATCACTTTCCACTATTTATTTTACCCTTTCTTGAAAGCCACACTTCACTATTTTAGATCTCTGAGTTTCTCTCTAACTCATCCAATAATCTCAAGGGGAATTAGGGCAGAACTTGAAGACTCTACACTTCCTAGAATAAAAAGATTAATTCAAAATTTTGCCATTCCTCATAGCAATTATCCAGATGATACCAAGGATAAAACTTGTGCAGAAATTATAAGTTTCTAATGCTTGATACTTTTCTCTCCAGTTGATCTTCCAAATCATCTTTTTTTTTTTAAGTATTTATCTCAAAACATTTAAGCTTTCCTGATGATTATTTAGCTTGTATTTGATGTAGTCTGATGAAGCTGAACATTTCCTATGCAGTCGCTCTTTGTGATCTGCTGTGCCCCAGTTCCTCTGTTCAAGTCACTCCATCATCACAAAAGGTAGCTAATGAGTGGCATTACATACAAAAATGTAGGAATGGCTTGCAGTTGTTTCTCTGAGTTATAAACTGTAGTTTATAACTCAGAGACACAACTGAGAGCCATTCCTATATTTTTGCTACTAGCCATTTTAAATAACTCAAGTAGCTCTCCAACAATCATCACTCCAGCAAAGCTTTTTGTAGGCAGGAAAATACTGACCTGTCTGTGCCAGCTCCTTGGGTTTGTTTTTATCTTCTCAGGAACTGTCCCCAGCTTTCTGTTTGCATTTCTCCACAAGTGAACAGCATGCACCTTGTATAGCATTGAGGACCTTGTATGAAATTCTCAGAAAGCGGATTATGAGAGATGACAACAGGTAGACCATGAATATTTACTGAGAAAACAGTAGACTGCATTTTAGAAAGGTTTTGTTCTTCTATTGGTCTGTACACAGAATTTCAGCATCCTTACCTTCAACATCAATGTGTCCTAACCTAAGGGGCAATATTTTCAATATTTCAATGTAGTATACAAATGGGGTCCACAAACCTAAAGTATCCATTAAACTCCTCCCTATCCACTGGCAACTATCAGCAGTCATACAACCCACCCTGTGCAAGACGATGGCCACTAATAAAGAAAAGTCATAATAAATGCAGACAGGATGAAACAGGGGTCTGAGAAGGAAGCAAAAATTTGATGCTCCAGAAATGCAGCTTTTGTAGCACTGAATACAGGTCATAGGGTTCCACAGTTTCACAGAACACCATCCAGCAGAGTTCGCTTGGAAAAGGCTCCAAGGCCTTACCAGCTTGGCACTACCATGAAGGAAACACAGGTCAATGCTGAACTCACCTGAACAAAATCTCTGGGCAAATGCAGCTCCCCAAATGCATCAGTTATGTGGCCAAACCAGCTCATTACAGTTCCTCAAAATGAAAATTGCTACAAAATAAAAGTTATTTTCAGCAACATCTCATCCAAAATTTGACACTTATTACATATTACTAACTGCAAAAGAAATATTTCGCTTTTACAGTAGGTAATAGAATACATCACTGCTAGTGGTAGAGCTTGTTGGAACCCGGGGGGTTCCTATGATACCTCTGAATGATCTGAACCCTGGTCAGGAGGCTTTTCAGCCTTGCCAGAGATGTCAGAAACCCTGGATTGATACTGAGAATGCTTGTGGGTTTGATTTTCATCCATGGAACAAGTTATCAACTTTGTATGAAGAATTTCAGGTCACAAAAGCTTAGATAGAAAAATTGTAGTAGTTATAATTTAAAAGAAGAAATTTAAGTGTATGTCCAGAGGGGTTTGAAGCTCTGTACAAGGGGGTTTGAACATTTGTACAGAGGCGTCTGAGGCATAAGATGGAGAAATTTTACACATGGCATGTTATATCTTCTTCATAACCACCATCTTCTTGGTGATGTTGGCACTTTTGGATTGGTTTAGAATAGCAAGACCCTGTCTAATATAGATGATAGTGGCTGGAAAGTAGTTGTAAATAAAGGTTATGTAGGTGATAGTATAAAGGAATGAAGCTGACCCGGGGCGGGCACAGTGTGTCTCTGGAAGCCTTGCTGTGCTGTCCTCAGTAGGGCAGAGAAATCTACTTTTGATAAGAAACTAATAAACTGCCTTGAGAACACGAACAAACAATTCCACACTACTCCTTCAGCAAGGTGGGTTGGAAAACTGGAGTTTTCTGTACACTGTGGGGTCACCCGGGACAGGGAAGACCCCCCCAGATCTCACCTAACAGCTATTGCTACTGTTGGTCTTCAGTCCAGTCAGACCAGGACAGCAAAGACCTAAATGTACCAAACTAAAGCCTTATTTCTACACAAATTCTGCTGTATTGACTTTTTGAACTCCTTTGAAAATGTGTTCCTGAAATAAAAGTAAAAAACCTAGATTTGAGCCTTTTAAAACACATCTTACAAGGCTCAAATTTTGCAGTAAACATTAAGTATACAACAGCTTTATAATAGAAATTACATAATAACTCTCTACCAGTCCAGACACAAACTAAAAAGTGACATGTGGACTAAGACAATGTTGAGAAGAAAATAATTTCTGTCAGTCCTGCAACTTGACTGAATTGACCCATAAGGCTCTAAAATTATGGACACCATTATAAGTCTTTCTGTTCACCTTGGCACTAAGCTCTAAATAATGCTCATTTCATAGCTAATGTGATTTTTTTTTTTCCTTACAGGCTGTGGCCAAAAAAATTTTGTTATTAAAAATGGTCTGATATAAATTTGAGTCTGAGAATAGATTTGACTGGAGTACACAGGGGTTTTTAGGACCAGAAAATTAACTCTTTGGACAAATATGTCAGAAACAGGCAAACACTGCTAAACAATTTTTTGAAGATATAATTACCACAGCCTCCACTCTCTCATTGAGTCATAATCAAAAGAAAAAAAAAATTATTGCTGCTGCTATCTAATTGCTGGATTTTTTTTCTTGCTGGCTTCAGTAGGTTGTCACCACATTTGTTAATAGTTTAAGAAATAAAGTAATTCTTTTTTATGTCATAATCCAAGCAAAAGCTGCATCTTTGAAGAGTTCTGGGTTCTTTGAAGAGAAATATATATGTTAGCAAGTAAGGTCTCAAGCATAGCAGAAAACTTAGAAACAGCAGAGAAATGTTGCATTAGTATTCTTTATTAGTCAATATAAAAGGAAAAAAAAACAGAATGGATTAATGAGAATGTACTAAGCTATAAATACTAGGCATCAGCCCACGTTTCACTTGGGGAATCGACCGTTTTCCTTTGTTTACAATTCTGCTTTCTCATTTACCTGAAATAATGTTAGTACCAAACCACCAATCCCAGCAGCTAACAGCTGCCAGGAGGTTGTTTATGATCAATGCCTTATTTTATTCTGTTTTTTTTTCCTAAAATTCGAACTATTTCTGAATTAGCTAAAGAATAAAAAATGGCTTATTTCTATGAATTTCTCTGCTAAGATTTCTTTTTCTCAAAGAGGATTCAAAATAATGGCTCATAGATACTCCAGCAGTGTTTTATTTTTTAATGCATCATATCACACTGCAATATATGGGGAATCACTCAAATTAAATTTACTCCTGAGAGATGCAATAACTTTCAATCAAACCACAGGTACTCAGCATCCTTCAGAAACAGGTCTATAATACAGGATGAATGAATAAGAGAGAGAACAATCAGCTGGACAAGAACAAATTATTATTGCTGGATGCAAATAGCAACAGGCTTAGAAAAACTATTTTGATTAGCTGAATAACTCACAGGTTATGTGTGATCCCAGCAAAAGATATTTCTGAGAATGCAGTTCTCAGGTGAAAATGATGTCTGCTTTCCATATGCAGCTTCAAATGGCCCACATTCAGAATTGCCTGAGTAGCATCTTAATGTTACTATACAGGCATCAATAGTAATAAATAACTAGGAAATAATCCTTAGCAAAACATATGTAGCTGTCCTATTTAGCAGTTTCCAAGCTGCTTCTGACTGGTTGCCTCTCACCCCCTATGCCTAGATAAAGGTAAAGCTGGTAAGTAGGAAAAGTTAAGGGATATTAAAAGTCAGCATACAGAACCCACCTCAGGAGAGAAAGCCTTTGTGTGCCCACACACATGTGCCAAAGTTCTTTACACCAAGCATTCAAATCACCTTTCAGGTGTTCAGGGTCCCTCCAAGAGCAGGACACATTTTAGAATAATTCTCACCACAGACCCCCAGTTTCTCTTCAATAAAGGAACCCCTGGCTACCAAACACTTCTGATGGCACTGCCTTAGAGTCCAACCCACTTAAACTGCCTTTTTAACTCTTAAATTTAAAGGGCCTGTTAGCTATTAAGATGGTCAGCTTTTAGGAGTTTGTCTCAGCTGGTCACACACACAAGACAAAGTAAATCAAATGCAAAATGTTTCAGCTACAGGAGCTGTGGAGAAATAATGCACTTTTAAGAAGTTATTTTCTAAAGCTGAGATGAAGTAATAGAGAGGACTTTCTGCTTTAAGGAAATGAAGGTGTTTTCAGAGAACTTTTCATCCCAAGTTAATACTTAATTGCTCATAAAAACACATGCTCGGTGATCCCACATTAGACACTTTATAGTTTATGCTCAGACTGTAGCTTTGGGTGGTGTTTTAGCTGCTTGCGAAAATTGTCATTTTTATAAGGTCTGAACCATTATAAAGCCTCATATTTGTCCTCTGAAAAGAAAAAAGATCATTATGTCTGCTTTAAAAAATTATCATGTCCTCATATAAATCACAATACCTGCAAAATGGAGAATTTCAGGGCAATACACAAGGTGTCCATATTCCACTGGGGCCCATTATTTTAGTCGTGCTTTGTCACAATACTGCTCCTTTGGCAGATCCAAGTGTTCTTGTCTTAAGCCTAGTGGGATAAACAGTTTCCTAAATTTTTTTTTTTTTTTTGTTATCTATTGATACTCAATTTACATCATCTTTACTGGGTTGGAAAAAACAGTTCTGATAGGTTTTCTGTGCCAGTTAAATTTTTATTGACTTGCATTACATGCTTGACCTACCACTTTTCTAAACTCCACTAATTTTTTAGGTACTTTTAGCCTTAAAATCAATTTTCTTTTCCCTGAAAAAGGAAAAAAAGCACACACTCCATATAACAGGTTTATAGATTTAAATGTGAGTCAGAAAAATATAAAATTAAGAATTAGACTACATTTGACCTAAAAATTCTAATCAGAATTTATGTACATACTCTGGAAGGGCTGTAATCCGTATTCTTGCTACAAGCATTAGGATCCTTGTAGAAACTTGTATATATGAGTAATTCTATGGAAGACTATGCCACAGAATTTGCTGAAAATACATATTCATGTGTAAAGCAAATAGAGCTACTCAGGAACGCAATTTGCTTATACACACCATTGGTGGCTGGCTAGGAAGATAATGCTATCTATTCAGTATAGCTGGGTTACTTCTGACAAAAAAAAAAAAGAGGTGAATAATAACTAGTCAGCACAAAATTAAAAAGTATTCCCAGAAAACACTAAAGCACTCATTTCTGTTACTTGGAATTTGGTTCTTGATTATATCCATGTGGATTTTGGCAGGGGTAGAGTTGATTTTCCTGATAGTAGCTGGTATAGGGCTATGTTTCAGATTTGTGCTGGAAATAGGGTTTATAGCACAGGGATATCTTTGCATCACTTGAGCAGGGCTTGCACAGAGCCAGGAACTTTCCTGTTCCTCGCCCCACCAATGAGGGGGCTGGGGGTGCACACAGCTGGGACAGCTGACCCCAGCTGACCACAGGAACATCCCATTCCACATGACATCATGCTCAGCATATAAACCCAGGAAAACAAGAAGGACAGAGCAGGCCTTTGAAGTGAAGGCATTTGTCTTCCCAAGTCACCATTTTGTGTGACAGTGCCCTGCTTTCCTGATGGCTGAACACCTGCAGTGGGGTATTAATTCCATAATTTCCTTTGCTGGTGTATGAAGCTTTTGCTTTACCTATTAAACTGCCTTTATCTCAACCCACAAGTTTCCTCACTTATTCTCTTCCCATTCTCTCCCCCATCCCACTGGGAGGAGGTGAGTGAGAGGCTGTTTGGGGCTGAGTTGCCAGCTGGTGTTAGACCAGAACAATATCATCGAACAGTTGTTGCCTCAAAACAGACTTAGGTTTTTATCAAACCAGTTTCTCTAAAAACAAACACAGCTCACCTCCCTACAGTAAATCCTGGAGAATTCAGCAGGACGTATGGACAATAAGTTTCTGGAAGACAGAAATGGTCTCTTACTGTACTGAGGACCTAGCTGTGTGTGAAAGCTGCCTATTAATGAAGTCTACAGTACAAATAATGAGCCATAAAGAGGAGCAGGGGATAGAAAATATACTTATATAAGTTTCTCATGAAGAAAACAGTGTGAGAATCATTTCTCATTGCACTTTCGGGGAGATTTTTTTTCCTTGGTATCTATATTGTATATAGAGATAGATACATACATATTGTCTCTCTAAAATATCATTTTGTATTAAATTCTGTGTGTAGAGGCCAAGGCAATTCACTTTCTGCAAGGTTAACATTTTATACCTCAATTCATGATACCCATCTCTGCATTTAATGAGCAAAGCTCATAAAGCTCAAAATATCTCCTTTCATTGTTTATTAGCTTCATTTAGGTAAAAAACTGAGCACCCTCAGTTTCCATTGCAGACAAAAGGTATGATTATTCAGCACCTACAGAAGGGAGACATGGGGCCTGATTCTTCCTGAATGCATGTGTGTATGCAGTATGCACCATGCACATAAAACACATCCCTTACTGACTTTAAGAAAAGTTGAAGATACTCAGCATGAAGAAATCTGATCATGCTTCCACATTATTTGATGTAAAGAATCAGGATTTTTCTTGCAAGCCTATTAGCTCAAATAGGTTTTATGCATACCTCTGCTGATCTAAGAATGAACCCTTCAACAATGGTTCTTTTTTCTTTATAAGTCTTTTTGCCAACTGTAGAATATTATGATATTTATGTCCCAGGAGAATGTTGTACCAATTTAAATGAGTGCTGTTTTAAAGTTACAGTGATGAGGAAAATCCAGTAGCCTTAAAACCTTGCTTTGTTGTAACGGTTACTTAACTTCAACTGACTGGGATTAGGTGAAAGCAGACATTATAAAAACTTGAAGTGACTCCAAAATAAACTCTAAAGTAACATGACTTTTGTAATTGAAGTGATATTACTGTGCAGTGTTCTAACTTTGTTTTAAACTCCAGAACAGCCTATCAATTTGCAAGATGCATTCCTTTAGCACTTTTGGTATAGTCATAAAAAATTCTGCAGTTTGACAGGTTTTTCAGGTGAAAATGTGAAACATCTGTAATGTTTTGTAGCCTTAGCAAATAGTTGCTGCTGGTAAGATGTGCAACATATGCCTGTTCAAAAATTCATTTTTCAGTTTCGTGTTTTTAGAAGTGCTGTAACTTTTACTGACCAGCCCACAGACCAAATCCTGCCTCAAGAGCAATAAGTACGCACAGTCTGGCAACAGGAAACTGCCAGAGGCAAAAATAATGAGTCAGCTTTTCTGCAGCCAATCCATAATTCTGGATTCCAAGACTTAGGTTATGCTACATCATGCTGTATTTTCCCTGATTTAAGCCACTATCATAATATTTGCCCACATACAATATTTACAATATATTCATCACTCAGCCTATCACTGAACACTTTTCTTAGTGAGTTCTCTTGCTGAACAACATCCTTCTCTCCTAGAAATATTCATTACTCATACTGTAAGCATATCCAGTTGCTGGGCATATAGAAATTACTCCTTGTGAACAATTTCTTTCCCATTTTTTTAAGAAACGGCAGAACCAAACCACAAATACAGCTGACTAGAAAACAATTTCTGCAAGATTCACAAAGAGTCTTGGAAACTCCAGCCAGCTGTGATAAGTAAAGCATAATTTACTCCACTGGACAGCATTCCTGACAATGCTACATGTGCTACAGTCATGTGACAACAGGTAGAATATTAAAAGTTTTATCTTAACTATATGAATAGATAAATGTGGCAAAATATATTGAGGGCTAATTTTTTACAGTGCACCAGTGGGAGGTGACAAAACAGGGCAGACAGGTACATGAAAAACATCACAAAACAGTGATCATACTAGTTCGTGGGAATTTGTTTGGAAAACACAAAAACAGTCAGCACACATCAATGCTAATTTAAAATCCTTCTGTTCAGATGACTCAAGAGATTGTGTACATTCATAAGAAGCTTTTGCAGATTCGTGATCTCTGGCATGAGAGATCTATTGGCATCTATTGGCACTGTCCGAAAGAGACACACACATAAGACACCACTAAAAGTCACTTTCAAGCTCAATAGCCCTCTTGCAAGGATGCAAGGCAAAGACATATCGGAGCCTCCTACAGAGGATTTCACTCTGCTGCACAGGCCTCACTTGTGCAGCATTTGATAAATCATCTCTGAGATATAGTTCTCTATGCCTTGGGAATGCAAGATGTTAGTGTCCCAAAAAGGCTTTTGGAAGGATAGTGCCATAAAGATAATGCCATCACTTAGCTATTAGAAAGCAGAACACACAGATATCTTTCCTAGATGTGTGCCTAAAGGACAGCTGGCAGTCTAGATGAGGCTCTTTTCTTCTTTGCAACCCATACATTGACCAGGGTTCTTCCCCTCTGGGAGAATTTCACACTCCTTATGAGCAACCTGGATGAAGACAGAGAATTCAATTCCAGAAGAGCTCTCTGTGGAGTCACGTATCTTAGTCAGAGCCAGTCTGTTCAGACAAGACACCAGTACAATCTCCAGGCAAGGGAAGCTGCCAGCACTGCCTGCAAGTCGAACTTCATGGCTGGCAGCACAGAGTGAGTAGGAGGTAAGTCAGAAAGAGACAAGTCAATACTCATAAGGCTGCAACACTACCTCTGCTTAAGAAAGCCTTTCCCCTCCCCACTTTGCCTGACATCTCAGCTCTGAGTCATATTGTCATGACAGATCATATGGCTTGCTCAAGATGCTCTTTCCTTATGTTGTATCTTTCATGCAACAGGGTTGGAGGTGACCATAATTATGTGCCAGACCCACGGTTTCACACATTTAGGGCTGGCTGTGAATACTTTGTGACTTCTTGTGAATAGGTCATTCTTATTTCCTCTAGAAAAGGCTTTTAACTATAAACACAGTTGTAAATATGTGTTACATGCACAGGCATACTACAGAAAAAAAAAGAGAGCATGAGATCTAACACTTAGAATGAAAATAAATTACAGAAATGTGAACTGTAATTTAAACAACATTATCTTAATCCATCTAGTAGCTAAGAAGATCTGACAACTGTCTTAAGATCCAGCTCTCTCACCTTGGTTATTATGTCCACTCGCCCTTCCCAATTCCCAATTTACAAGGGAGGTGTTGGTTCCCTAGCCATCCTGACACAAGCCCCTGTTGAATGCTCTTTTAAAATAAGTAAAAAGTTTGAAATAAATTTTGGGACTCCCACCAGACCCAGCTTCATGTCCCTCCTCATTCCTCACCAGCTGCTGCACTTGTCTCTTGGCTGTGTAGCAGAACAAGACATTGCCTGCCCATATTGAGTTGAAGAACTGAAAGGAGATGCAAACCACCAGCCGTCATCCCTCTGTGAAGATCCCAGTTACACTCCCTGGGGATAGCCTGCAGCCCCTCAGAGGTGTTATCTGGGTGCTCCTAAGGGCAAGGCATCACAAGAGAGGAGTGTAAATAATTCTGGGAGCAAACCATAAATCTAAGAATAAAGAATATGAAAAAGAAAGCAAAAAGAGTGAAAATATTAATGAAATTTAAAGCAGATTTCTGGTGCACCAATGAGTCACTGTTATGCCATTGTAATTCATGATGACAGAACCATTGCTGTCCCTAAGTATAAAAGGTCTACCACAAAAATCTGAAAGTAAGATTCACTCTTTAGGCAAGATAGAATTCCATAATCTAAAGATGCAGTCATACAGATAGATGAGAGTAAAGACTAGAAGGTCATAGCATGAAGTAAGAACAACAAGGATCCAAGATGAACTATCCATGACAAGTAAGTAATGGAATTCAGAAGGTGCCCAGAGAGGAGGATCAGCAAAAATTTATTTCATTCGGTCTTCCACCTGGAGGCAGCCCTTGCACTGCCCTCTGCACTGACACTTTCCTATAGAGCACCTACAAGCTGTAAAGCATCCTCATAAAAAGCCCCAAGACATGAACAGAGTGTCAGCCTTCAAGAAATGCATGAGGAGTGTCTCCATGCTTTTCCTACAGCCCAGAGAGAATGAGGATGTAGGTCTTCTTCTGTTCAGGTATGTGAGAACCCCCTCTGTGTCCCTTGCAGAAAACTAAGGAAGGAAAAGATCAAGCCTGTCAGAATATTAAAACACCTTGCTCAAATAACAATGATGAATGAGATAGCACCTGCTCACTGCCCCATTGCAGGGAGCAGCTGATTCTTTCTGCCTTTTTATATCAATCTCTGCCTGGCAGGGCATCTTGGACTGTGCATGCCAGGAACATGGTTCTGTTCACCCCCAGAAAGACCCCCTTCAACCTCATATCTATGAAATTCTCATAGCCTTCTCTTTTTGTATGCCCTGTATCATCTCCTACTAAAGTTCTGCTGTACATAAATAACACTGCTATGAGTGAATTTGGAAAGTAATTATAAACCCCCCAAAAGATTTTACTTAGGACAAAATCATTAACTCACTGAAAGTGTTAGAGGTGACCTCTGGCATAAAAAGTAATGTGGCAGTAAAGGGGTTAGCTTCTAAAGATACATTCAAATCCAATGCATGGTAATAATTCAGAAATTGGCAATCATTTTCCAAACCTCTTGTGCAGAATACTGCTTTATTTCTGTGACTCCTTCAAGAGGTGAGTTACAGAAGTATGACATCTCTTGAGAGTAGTTATAATAAATTTTTACTGACATGTTTTTCAAACAGCAAGAAAAATTCTACTACAAATAGGCTTCAAGTTAAAATGTCACCTAAATTCAGATTCAAACTTTTTATTTTATAGGAAAGATGCACAGTTATCTCCAGGTGCTTAATGGTACTTCTTCTGAGCAGTGGAAGTAGTGATGCTACTCCAGGGGAAATATCTTTGACTCTGGAATTGTTGATCTTAAAACATAATGTAGTATAAATACACAAAGTCATGTCAATCAGACAGGTACTATTCTGAGATACAAATTACACTTTATGATAGACATAGAGGGTAGTGCTGTGTAGGCATTGGAAAGAGAACCTGATCAGCAGTATCTGATTTGCAGCAGATAAGTTCAATTCATGATGACCCTTGCTTGGGAACTGAGGTGTCAGCATCTACATTGAACCCCTGAAAAGGAGCAAGGCTTTCCTGCTTTGTTTGCTCTGTGTTGTCACAGTAAGCTCTTTTGTTGTTACAGTACATTTTTATGGGTTGTGCTTTATAACCAGGTCCTTCAGCCTTCAAAACCAAGACAATTTCTATGCTAAAACACATGATTACATTGCATAGCCAAGTAAAAAAATCAAGGTTTACTGCATCAGTTTCTTAATCTGTTCTAGTAAATAGCCTGGAGAACTTTGGTCTGTTACAGGTCTATTGGTTTTGCTAATGAAAAAGCCAAACTGTGGAAGCAAAATACACAGCAACTGAGATTCTAAGATTTCAAAGATGTTTGCATATACTTATCATCACTGAAAATTATCTCCAAAAATTGTAGGTACTCCTAACAGGAAATTCATAAAGCTTTGTGCGCGGAACAGGAGCTGAAATACAAGCAGAAAATACTCCAGTACAAAGGAAATGGGATAAAAGCTGGTGTCTGGCCATGCATGAAATCTGTGGCCAAAATAATAAAATACTTTCCCACTGATGACATGTAAACTAAACCTTTTACTAATTTTTCTGTGCCACTGACAGCCCCCCAGATGGAATTTTCCACTTCATAACAGTAGGGCTGAACAAAGAACTGATACAAATTGGTCCTAGCAAACAAAATGTTGTTGTGGCTTTCCAGTAAACAGAGATAAAAGGCCAGATTCTGATCCCAGGCAGATAATGCTGACTTGCATCAGCAGGTTTCTGGAGAGCACAACAGCATCTGTAAGTGGTGAAGAGTGGTTTGTGACATAATGGCCAAAAACAACCAAGTTTCCAAGTGAACCACCTGTTAGGAAAGTTGTACTTACAGCTGCCCCTTGCTAGAAGATGTAACTTCCCTGTCATTTAAAATAAAAAGAACCCAGGGGCGCAGAAAGGGAGCCCTGCTACCTTAGATGTGAAGTCTGATTAATTTAGACAAAGGACAGACCCGAAAGACAACTTTCTACTACATTAGGAAACTCAGCTCATACAGTAAATCATTATTCATTTCATCCTTGACTAATGGCCAGTCGCCTTAGTGTACTGGATGAGACTTTGGGCTGTGTCTAGTTGAATACTTGCCCATGCCAAGTTTCTTTCCAATAACAAGTCATCCCAAGGAAATTATGACTTGTCTCATATAAAACACACAATCTTCCAAGCCTCTTGCTCAGTTCATCCCATGCGTTTGGGTTCACATATTTGGGCAGAAAAATAATGGAGGAATAGGGAGCTGTAAAGGCTTTCAAACATTAGATCATTAAAAGTCATTGGACTAGAAACATGTAACACGTGAGATTCAGGAAGGACAAGAGCAAACCCTTAGTCTAAACAGGAACTACCAGGTGCATAATTATGAAATGCAGAATTTCCATCTAAATAGAAACACTCTCAAAAGGAATCCACAAAGTCAAAAGGTTCAGAAACTTCCCAGAGTCAACATTACCTTTTCACTGCCCTGTTTCATTTCAGGTCACCTACTTGTGAAATGGAGCTTCTTTCATCCAAGCCTCCCACTTACCTCAGAGACGTTACAGCTCAACCAACACCTCATTGTGTCCTTTTGGCTGCCAAACTTCAAGAAAGAAGCTAACCAGAAAGCATCCAAAGAGAGCAATA
>VXBU01016066.1:205822-280822 GCA_013400315.1 Bombycilla garrulus | reverse complement strand
TGTGGCAGTTCAGCTCCCTGCCATGCAAATGAACATAAATGTTATAAACTCATCATTAGGACTACATTGAAGAAGTGACAACAGTAAAAACGAGCTGTGGAGAGAATAAAACCCCATTAAAAAAAATAAAAATTGGATGATTGGACGTTCTGGTAGCTGCCTTTTCTCTCTAGAAAATAACTCATTTAACACATATAACTCATTTATTCCAATGACATTCAGAACCACTTAGTTTAAATCAATAGGGCTACTCTCAATTTATATCAGTATTAGGAATATCAGAACTTAATTTTTATGTTTCCATTTACTTATGTATTAATAATGATCCCTCTTGCACATATTTAGGGTAATTAGGGAAAATAAAAGGTTTTTGTGCTGAAAAGTTGAGTCCTGGGTGAGAAAGAAGGAATTTCTTTTCATTTTTGTGATTCCTAAACATTATTTTTATTATGAGACAGTAGACTCACCTTCCCTTAAAGAAACTTAATTACCTTCAAAAGGAAGCTATGGTACTCCCATTATTTTCCACATTCCCTCATCATATTTCCAAAAAGATCATTTTCAAATTATCAAAAAGCAGCAGCACAGTGGGCAGGGGGAATTGAATCAGAATCCATTGCTTTAAAGAAAAAGTATCACCATCACAGCGCACTAGTTGTATTCCAGATTACAATGATAATAACAGTCTGGATGCCTTGGCAAGGCAGATCCAATAGCATCAACCACATAAACAATCAAATAGTTGTATCAATAAACAAAGGTAATTTTTTTTTAAAACACACAACTTCTAAGGCTATGCACAAAATAATAGATTTATCACTTGCAAGATTTTCAACATGCATGGGTTTTAGGATACTGTCCTCTGCTGATTTTTTTCAAAGCTTCCTCACACAGTTATTCTGTAGAAAAGAATTAAACCGGTCTTCATTTGTATTATGCATCCTTTCTGATTACTTAGAAACTGTTTTGAATCAAACTTGGAAAGCAAATACAGTGAGACAGGAGTTTCATCAGAAGCCCAGCCTCACCAGTATCAGGAGGTTAGTTATGACAACAGCCTACACACTGTGGAGAGGGAGAGGCCAAAACAAAATTCAGGATGGAAAACTGATTAGGAGGAGCTGGGTGAACTGTTGATAACACCAGGTACAAAGGAGTAATGAGTAAAAACCACAAGTGGTGCTTCTCAGGAGAAGCAAAGGAGTAGGAAATAGAGGAAGCCTAGCATTTACTACTGTGGTCTAACACAGTGGAAAAATTAAGAGTTAAAAACGATTGGGTAACTTCCCAAACAATAGAGCCCAGGTGTCAGAACCACCAAGTAGCAGAGAGGCAATAACGGAGAGAACTGACCTATTCATTTTGAATAAGAGTGAGGGAACTTCTGGAGAATGAAAGAAAAGGCAACCAGATAGACACAACATGAAGGCAGGGCAAAAGGATAGCAATGGTAGCAGTGGTGAGAGGTAAAGAGAAGCCTCAGGAAGAAAAGGAGCTGGAAGAGAAAGAAGCAGGAAGATGCAGGGGCAGAATAAATATGCTCAGCTGCAGACAAGCACAGCTGCAAACAAACCAAGCACTGCTGCAAGAAAAATCCGCTCAGCTCTCCTCCGGAAAAATGGCACGTGCTCCCCTCTACCCACACGTGGAACACAGCGAGAACAAAATGGAGCGTGTGGCATCACAAGGACAATATGCTCTTCCACAGCCAGCAAAGAGGACACAAATTCCTGCAGAATAAGTGCTTTCAAAGCAAACCTAGTAATTCATACATTTAAGCTGATTTTGACTTTATTTTGCATTTCCATGGCACTCAGCACATTCAAATCACAGTTCAACCGTGCTCACTGTGCAACAGCAGGTGTAGGGCAAGTAGAGGCTGCAGTGGAGAGCACAGGGCACTGACTGGGCTGTGCTGCAGCTCCAAAAGAGAAACACATTTTGTCAGCCCCAGCCCAGCAATTTAAATGCAAGTCTGACCATCGCTTTTTGATGGATGGATAATCCTTAAATTTTGCATAATCGATATGTCCATTTAATTTGATTTAAGCAACTCTAATCGTAAAAGAGCATCTCTCACTGAAAACACTTGCCACTTCCACCACAATATTTTTTACTCAGAGAAAGCAACAAGGATTTTTGTCAGAGGTAGGGGCTCTCTGCTTGTTCCAGTCTCATGCCACTACCTAACTTTTCTTATTGGACAAAGTTGTTTTCATAAAGCTAATATCCTGGAGCATGTCATTCCATTCATTTCAGTGTCCTTTATCTTTTTTATTACCTACCTACCGATTTTTCTGCCAAGACCTTTTCATGATTGATCTGTTACAACTTTAATAGAAACTGTACACTTACAGAAGGCTTGAGGAGGGTCACATTTACTCCCAATGTAATTAAACTGACAGCAGTGGCTTTATCCCAAGAAAAATTTGGCTGTGTACATTCTCAATAAATAATGAAATCCAAAATTACTCAATTGTTTCCATATCTCATTTCTCTTCTAGAGAGTTAAGGTATATATTGAGCCGTGTATCTCGGTCTTGTACTCATCCTTTAGCATCAGGAGATAGCAACAGTAATTACATCAGTAATTACATCTGGGTTAGTTAATTGGATTTAAAAGATTCTGGTCATGAATGTAGATCGGACCCGGTTGTGAATCACAGGTAGTTTGAATTGCTGGCATAGTAGATATGCCAGAAGCATTCATTCATTAAATCACTCATCTGCATTTCATTCGTTAACTATTGTAACAGAGGCAACAAAGTCCTAAGAATCTCAAGTCATTTACAATTATAGTCTTTCCTTCTATCATACATTTCACTCTTCTGTTTCTTATGTACTGTGTGCGCTCACACCACCTCTCCTTTTTACCTCCAGTACATGAGACCTTGGTTTATGCCACCATTTCAGAACTAAGTAATAGGCTTCCCTCTAACTCATGTCTTGTGTTCACCTCCTCACCTTTTTATCATCTCCTATCTACTCTTCATAATCACTGTTCTCCTTTCTTTTGTGGAAACTTGCCATGACTGCCCAACTTTGAATCTGCAAACCGGTTTGCACCAGAAAGTCTAAACATTGCCAATTTCTCTTCATTGTGTTATTAAATGCTAAGACTGACCCCTGGGATTTTCCTGAGAAAAATGACTCTGTGACAAAGTTTTTTGAAAAATGTGAGCTGTGAGAGGAAAACATTGAAAGGACAAAGGGAACTCTATTCTTCACAGCAGCAAGAAAACCAAAGTAGTTCTAAACTCTGCCCGGTTGCCAATATTTAAGAAATTTTCTCTTCTTTTTAAAGGCAGATCTAGGTACAGATCTCCTAGGTCATAGGAGATCATATGGATGAATTTTAGGCTGCACACCATTTCTTATGTGGGCATCAGCTATTTAAATATTGATGAGCCTTACTAATGGAAGAATTTAACAAGGAAAATAACTTGATGACAATGGGCATAGCAAACACCAACATCTGCTGGATTATAGTGCTGCAGCACCTCATCAACCTCATATCACATTATGAAAAATATAATTTTTTGTGGCCTTAAGTAAGTCAGACCTTAAATTGATGTGCACCGTGTAATGGTGAGCAGTCAGCAGGCAGCTCTGCTCCCTTCAAACAGGTGCTCCTGTGACTTTACTCCTCCAGGAAAAACAGCTGATGTGATGCTTTCATGGCCTCCAAAGGCATTGAAGGGACAACTGTGTTCGTTAAACTTGGTCAGCTTTTGGTACTGGGAGGGGGAACTACAGGAGTCAGAAGCTATGAGAATCTTCCCTTATATCCAAAAGAGCCGATGACAACCGGATCCAAGAGGGGTCCGCTGCTGGCAAAGTCCGAGACAATCAGCAGTGGTAACAATGCATCTGCGATAACATATTTAAGAAGGAAAAAGAAGTTACTGTGCTGAAGTATTTGCATACAGAAGAGAGAGGTATGAGAAGATGTGAGAGAAAAAACTATTCAGGCCCCAATGTCAGTGCAGAAGAAGGAGAAGGAGGTGCTCCAAGCATTGGAGCTGGGATTCCTCTGCAGCCCATGGTGCCAGCCATGCTGAAGCAGGCTTTTCCCCTGCAGCCCATGGAGGCCCACTCTGGAGCAGAGATCCACCTGCAGCTCACAGAGGAGATCCATGCCAGAGTAGGTGAATGCCTGAGAAGAGGCTATGAACCTGTGGGAGGATTGTTCTGGAGCAGAGTCCTGCCGGGACTTGCAGACCCACAGAGCAAGGAGCCCATTTTGCAGCAGGTTTCCTGGTAAGACTTGTGCCACTTTGGAGGAGCCACAATGGAGATGAAGGACTGCACCCCCTGAAAAGGAATCTACGTTGGAACAATTCATTAAGAACTGTAATCCTCGAGAAGGACTCACGTTGGAGAAGTTTGTGAAGGAGTGTCTCCACAAAAAATGTAGTAAGGACTCCTCTCCCTGAGCAGCAGCAGGAACAACATGTAGTGAAATGACTATAGCCCCCATTCCCATCTCCCTGCACCCTAGGGAAAGGGGTAGAGCCCAGGAAGAAGGGAGGGTAAAGGGAAGGTGTTTTTAAGACTTTTTCCTGCTCATTATCCTGTTCTGATTTTGATTGGTAATAAATTTGATTCATTTCCCCAGGTCCAATCTTTTTTGGCCAGGACAATAATCAATGACTGATCTCTTTCTGTCCTTATTTCAAGTCCCATGTCCAGTTGCAGAGAGGAGTGATAGAGAAGCTGTGGTGGGTACCTGGCATCCAGCCAGGGTCAACTCCTAACAACACTGTAAGTAACCTGTGGCCTCCATGAAAACCCAACAAAAAATGTCAGCTCTAAGAGTATTTTGGTTTACTCCAGTTTGCATTTTTAAGATGCCAAGAAAAATCTCCTGCAAAATGTCCTCTAGAATATGGAGCTGGGAAAATGCAGAAAGGCAGACCATCCTTTGCAAAACTATTTGCTAAAAGGTAACAGGGAAATATGTAAAATTTCCCAGTAAAAGCAATCTCCTTGCAAAACAGAAGGAGGATAGCACCTCATGGTCATCATAAGCTAAATTGTTCCAGTTCTTATCAAACAACAAAACCATCAAACTGCACAAAGGCTGGCTCACACAGAGCAAGTCCAGTCTTCAGGTAAACTGTATGGTGAATCACTGAAGGCAAACCAGAGACTGAACTTCCAACAAGCCATCTACCAACTAATACTGAGGAACCGCAGTGAAATATAATATACATTTGTAAGCAATTTGCCCAGGGGGAAAAAATGCCATTGAGGTAATAAATAAGTACTCTGATGCAAATACTGTACCTCGTTATTTCTTCTCCTCATGACTTGCTTTGGTCACACATGCTGAAAATACTTTGGTTTTAATATCTCCAGCCCCTGGGGAAAGACACTTATTATTTTCCATTTCCTTCCCTTTCCCTCAATTGTACATCCATATTTAGGGCTTCAGTTCTGCTTCGCTCTTTATCTTCCAGCAAGTTCTGTTGATATTTTTCTTTTTCAATAGGAAGTTGTGGGGGGAGAGAGAAATTGCACCAGGACCCAGATTCTGTGACCACAGGTTCTGTATGCTTGCAGTATATAGCACAGCAAAATGTTCATTTTTCCACTGCATCTGTCCAGCAGCAAAAATTAATCCATCTCTTTTATCCCTTAGAAAGCAACCATGCAGCACTGCGATCTGCAATCTCCTCTACCACACTGGGGACCTTTGCTTCCCGGTCTAGGGAGTGATGCAACGTCCCCATCTGTTTAACGTGGTTGTGATTAATATGCTGTCAGCCACCCTGAAAACGTTCGGTTATTAGCTCGCTAATGTGCGAGTGCCGCTAATTACCGAGCGCGTGTGCACACTCGCGCAGGTGTGTCCCGGCGCACAAGTCAGTGCGCGCCTGCACACGCCTGTGCCAGCAAGGGATGCTCACCTGCAGCAAAGCAGGGACATGAAGGCTTCCCTCGAGTCCCCCGAGCCACGCTCCACCGCTTCCTGCTCCTCTGGAGCCAGGCACAGCACTGTATGTCACAGGAAAATGACACTTCTCTGTGGTAAGCTTTTGGATTTGTCGTGCCTGCCACCCACTGATGCAGAAACTATGAAAGTGGCACCAGGAGCAATGACGAAAGGATAATTAAAAAATAATTAGCAAGAATAATTTGCAGGGGGCCAAGGGACAAGAGCTTTTATTTCATCAGCTGGTGTAAGTGATTAAATAGGTACACAACACTGCTGTAGAAGTATCCCTTTTTATAAATCAAGAGTAGGAATGGTACAGGAAATAATTACCAATTAGTTTCTTTCTTTTGTTCTTTGACTGACTAACTTGCATGACCAAGTAGTTTACTCCAAAACAAGCAGTTAACAATCACCTACTCCCACTGTGAAGAGTAGCTCTGGCAGCATGATGGTATCTGATGGAGAACACAGCTGCTCAGATAGAAGGAAAAGGAAGCAGCAGAACAATAGATTCTCTGCACTTCAATGCCCCTGCATGGGGGGTATGATGGGAGGAGGGGAGGAAGCCTTACTGCACCTCCCATTAGCTATCACAGTGCTCCTCTTACCTGAAATAATTTATTGCTTTATAAGAAAAGAGAACCAAAAGAAAGATCTCCCTCATGGTATTTTGTTGTTTGTTTTGGTATCTGAAACTAAGATTACATCTCTCAGGGATGCACACTCTAAGACTTGCTTTCAGCCAGACACATCTTCCTAGCAGCTGAATGTCTTCCTCAGGCAAAGGCAGCTTCCCTGCGGCTGGTCAAGGTTGTTGCACTCTGCATAGTACCAAAAGGCATCCAGTTGAGAGTAAATCCCACGTTAAGAGAGACAATCCCCATGATCTTGTGCATTCCTCTGAAAATAATCCAGCATCTTCCATTTGAACACTTTGGCTTTTGTTGCCTCTTTCTTGCAAGTCTTTGAACCCCACAGTAGTTCCTGCATGTCGATGGGACCCTGCTGACAACCTCATCATGGACAGGACCTACGCTTTCTGGTTTAGATTAAGAATCAAGAAAGAAGCTTTTTTTTTCCCAGGGTAGTTTCAAATCTAAATCTACTGCTTTCTCTTCAAGAAACATTACATTGATCTCAGGGTGGGTTTTTTTCCCTGAAGCTCACTGTTCTTGACATTCCCTTGTACTTGACCTCTGCTAGAAATGTGATCAAAATGATACCAACAGCTAAATGATTCACGGGAATAAGAAGCATGGTGGGTACCACAACAAGCCTGAGAAGCAGCCTTCTGTTATTAAAATACCTCAAAAAGAAAGAATTGAAATCCCAGCTCAGCATCCAAGCTGCAGATTTTATGCCAGATTTCCAGGCCAGTACAGCATAAATACATTTCTGGGAAGTATCCAAGCCTTTGAATACTTTTCTAGACCTTTCAAGTTCACCAAGCATTAATGACTGTATGAAAAATGCAAATTAAGTACCATATGTGAATTCAAAATCAAAGCCTTATAAAGAACAATGTGGAAATGTATATTCCAGATGCATTTCTGCTTTTGAGCTAGAAGAAAAGCAGCTTTCAGGATTTTGCCAGGTTCCCCAATTGTAATTCTATCCTCTCTTTTGAACAGCTCTCTATGTAAATGATGATAGGGCAGTTAAGCACAGTGATTGTTAAATGCTTCCTACTGTTCAGTGGGGGTTTTATCAGAGTATTTCAAATTCAGCATCTTTATCTGTACTGCCTTTCAGTCAGCACTAAGTGCCCCCTTCTCACCAGTCCTAACAAATATCTCTTGGTGAAGTTTAATCATTCTGCTGTCACAAGTATTATACAATATGGAAGTCAGGCTTCTAGTGGCAGGGAAGTGGATCTACTCACTTGCTGGATGCATATTCATTTACAGCACTCAGCCCTGCTGTCTTCAGGGAGTACAAACAGGTTACCAGGCACTGCACCAAGGGCCGAGGTCTTGCCTGCCCTAGGTTGGAGAGTCTTACAACCAAAGTGAGTTTTCCCCAGTGCCCCCACAGCATTCCAAAGAAAGAAATTACCATCAAGTACTCAAGAGTGATCACATCTCTCCTACAGATTGCACTTGACACAAGCAAGGTTAATTGTCATGTTAGTCTCTATGCACATAGGCTTTGCAGCAACAAGCATTTCCAAAGGAAAACACGAAGCTCACTAAGTCCTTATTTTCCACATTATTTGTGGTTGTTTTCAAGATACTGAATTTCTTGTTCTATTTTTATTTCTATGTAATCACCAAAGTCTTTTCTACAATAAGCAAATTCTTGTACTATTTCAGCATCACATTTTATGTCCTGCTTACAAACATGCATAACTCTTCACATTAGGACTCTGCCAGAATAAATTGGAGTCCACAGATGTTAGGAAAAAATGGGACATTGTCAAATATCAGCAAGCACTACAAAGCCATTTCCCAAAGCAACTCTCCAAAGTCATTCTTTTATTCATATGCATCTACAAAATTCCCTGAAGTGTACGATACTTTGACAGAGGTTTGCACAGTGCTATCTCCCCTGGCACAAGACAGTCTTGCTCTGCCTCAGAACCTGGAGCAGGCTACACTACATTTAGCTTCTTTACCTCGTTTCATCCCTTCAGCCTAAAAGTCCACATGCATACTGGAAAAATGCTAAGAGCTGTTTACTCAAAACAAGTTTTTAAGATTTTCCATTTTCTCTAGTGTCTGCTTGGTAAAACATAACAAAATTTAGCTCAAAGAACCTAAAGAGCTGGCTGCTGCAGATGGAATTTCTCAGATGCTAATACAGCATTTGTAGGTAAAGGTAGAGAATCTATCGACAAATATCTTGTGAAACACCAGTAAATTACCTTTCAGACTCAGTGGCATCACACACTGAAGAGGGAGCTTCAGGCTACCGTAGATTTCAAAATTCAGGTGGGCATTTTATAACTCTTAATAAGTCAACTAATTATAGGCGTGATTTCTCCACTAAAAATGAACTATCATACCACTTAAGAAAAAAAAATAATTGTTTGTGAGTGTTGGAATACTCTGGTTTGAGTTTTGCATTGGAAACTTGAAAGATTTGGTAAAATAAAACCAAGAAAAACATTTCAATCTTGGAAAAATTAAATGTCTAAGGGAGGGAGGGGTGTCAAAACATATGTTACAAAAAATGCTTTCCAGTGTTTTGATTCAGTCACTGAAAAGCTCTGCTCATGTCTGTCTTAACTCCTGAGTACTACAAATCATTTCTGTCTTCTACAAAAATCTCAGTGCTATCATAAGGGCTAAGCACAAAAAAAGCCACATCAGATGGAGTTCATCTTTCACGTGGATTTTGCAACTTGATTGTGCATAATACAGGAATAGTCATTCTTTCTAAGACCTGTACAAGAGTCACCATTTACAATAGTAATTTCAGAAGCTGTGGAAGGAAAACTCATCAAGCACTATATATGCATCTCGTAACTAGATCTCTGTGCACCCAGGCAGAAAACAACTGAAGGCAAAATCATTTGCTGCATTGGACTCAGCACAGCCACTCTCAGTAGAGGAACAATCCTGAAGGAAAGGAAATCAAAGTAGTCAGGTGCTATTGAATAAAAGCATTTAGAAGCAAGACATTGATAGTATGGTGAGTGGCTTGAGCTCTGTCATGGTGAGGCTTTGTGCTAGAGCAAGGACTCTCAGGTGTTGTGTAAATCTCTACTCTGCTCAAGGATCCTAAGAGATCTACAGCAAAATAAGAACTAGTGGAATAAAATTTGAGCTGGAAAACTCTGAACTGTGAAAACTTTAGCTTTTACTGGTGAAATACCCAAAGGTCTCGGCTGTCCTACTGACAAAGGGCAATACATATGAGAATGTGCATTGCAGCTGTGAACCCAGAATCCAAGGCAAATTTTCTCATAAAAACAGAATCCTGGTGAGGGGTGGACAGGATGAAGTGCTGACACCTGGAGATATTTTCACTCATCTTACAAACATGACACACTAGGCAAAGCTTTTGGCTAATGCTGACAAATGGAAATAAGTAACTCCCTCAGACTTTTATTCTGCAAGGGTTTTTTCCTAATTTTTCCACTGGCTCAGACCCTCCAGCTTCACCAGGCCACTGTTGCAGCATATTTTTCCAATATCTTTTAGAGTGACTGCTTTATTTCCATACAAAATGCCAAATGAAGTTTCTGAAGTAGGAAGACTTTTTCCTCCAAGGAACAGTGCTTTATCTACCATCTGTTTTCAAAGAGGCAGACAAATACTTATCAGATGATAACCTATCGTGACTATCTAGATGACACATACTCAGTTCAATAACCTAAAGTGAAACCCTCTGGTTTTTATTACTTTCTAGCGCATCTGTTCCTCTGACAGAATTGCTATAATGCTGAATGCTTGACAAAACTGAAAAAGCTGGATATAAAGAGAAAAAGCCACCACTATCATGTGTTGTAAGGGTGCTCCTTATGGTTTTTTACAAAGGAGTGACAACCTCAGTGCACTTTACTTTTATTTGGTTCTTTGAAAGAGGACAGTGACACTTTTAATGAAATTACCTTTGTCTTCAGATCACATTGATACAAAAAATCAGAATCATGGAATGGTTTGGGTTGGGAGACACTTTAAAGATCGTCTAGTTCCAAGCCCAGTGCCATGGGCAAGGACACCTCTCACTAGATTAAGTTGTTTAAAGCCTCTCTCAACCTGGCCTTGAATACCTGTTTATCCAGCTCCCTATGCTACTGTGAGAATCCCCACACCGTGCTTTTATCATCCTTAACAATATAAGTACAGGAGGAAAAAACATATATCTTACTCATAGCTGGTACAAGATAAACCAAGATAAACAAGAGAGAAAACTAACACACTGTCGTATTTTAGATACACAGTACGGGAGACAATACCCTAGAGAATCATGTTAGAGAGACTATACAATTAGATATTGTCAGATATGCAGTGGTCTTTCATTGACAACACATGATATCATAGAGAATAAGAAACAGAAAAACAATTTGAAACGTCATGTTTTTCTTTGTACAGATAGCCTTGAGAAAATAGCCCGTGGTGATATGAAAAGGGCCATATTGACCCCTTTTCTCTTTTGGCAGTCGAGCTGGCAATAACTGTCTCTTTTTATTAATACTGTTTTTATCTTGAGCCGTAATGACCATCCTACATAGGTGAAATGAAAGACATTTGTTTTATGCCTAACACCTCAGTGGGAAAAAAAATCCAATGTATTGAACTAATTTGCTAAATAACTTTTTGCTGTCGAGGAGAAACAGCCCTCAAGGGCCAGACACCTCACCTGGCCTTCTCAAAAGCTAATTACAAATCATTGTGCCTGAGAGGTGGGATTTCAGAGTGTACTGCAGTCTGCAGCTCTCCATGCTAACACGATCAGCAGTGATCATCAACTACAGGGAAGTTCCTTGAGGACAACCTAAATCTTTCTTAAAACATTAATCAGAGTTTGCATAAAAGGTAACAGAAACTATGGAACAGCACTGACAAGCCCAAGCAAGCTGACAGATACTCTGCCTGCCTGGGTAGATCACTGTACTGAGATCAGAACTGAGACATTATCATCTCCAAGGCACCAGCAACAATGAAATGAACAGAGATTAAAATCCAGCTCCTTTCCAGTTGCTCCTCCCTAGAGGAGCAGAGAAATTTATTGGATATTTTCAAACAGAGATTCCTATCCAGGACATTTAGAGAAAAGAGGGATGTTTCTCTCCCTAGCCAGGAACCTATGGTAGGAGACATCACTTTTCCTATGGGACCTGAGGATATGTCTGTGGTGCAGTTACCATCCAGTACAACCAGAAAATCCCAGCCACCTTTCTCACATAACTGCCAGCAGCAGATGTACAGCTCTGTGTTTCTCAGTGCAGGTTATAAAACCCATCTAAGAAGCTTAACGTACAACTGAACAGGTTTAGCAGCCCACACTGTTTTATGTTGCCATAATGATTCTGTTAATGCTAACTTAAAGATAGCTCATGTCTAGTCTGAAGGACCTCTGTCCCAATTTCACCTGCAAGAATAATCTGAAATAGCAGCAGCAAGACTTACACTATGGTTTCACAACTTTGTCGCTGTCAGTGTGACTAGGACTGCTCTGAGTTTTTGTGCTTTTTCAGTGGGGCGTGGCAAGTCAGTGCCTGCCTTGCAGATGGACTGGTCTATCTCAGAAGCACTGAACCATGTGATTTAAGGAGAAGGCTCAGAGGGGTTTATGAAACAGCAGTTCCCTAAGTCTGCTGAGTGTGATAACTGCAAGCAAAACACCTCCAAAACAAACAATTAAACATATTGAGGAATGTTCCTTGTATAATCTGTTATTCTGAAATTCTTTCCATAAACCCAACTCTGCTTGCAAGAAGACCCTGTAAAAATTCAGTTGAGAACTTGATGCATATGCAGGTCTTACACTGGAATTTTATCCTTTTGCATCTGAAAGATCAGAAAACAGTGGCTTTTCTAGCTCCATCCAGGATACAAATCCTAAGAGTGATGTTTGTCTTGAGGTCTGGTCTTTCAAATCGATATACTCAGACTTTGTCCTTTATGTTTATCTCTCACTCCTAAATATTTTGGTTGTTTTTATCTTCATTTTCAATCAAAGACCCAAATTATAAATTTTTCCACTTTCTGTCTGGATACTAGGATGACATATGTAGGTTCTTTTTCATCAGAATAACTTGCAGAATTTGTTCCTTCACCTTTTTATCACAGCAATAGCACCTATGCTTACTGTGTTATTACTAAATGATAAACAACTCCAAACAATAAATTTGAGAATGATTTGTGCCGAATGCAATATCTCACTCATATCATCTTGTATTAAAAAAAATAGGTATGCTTTTCTCTGTCCTCAGTCATTCACCCATCTCAGACTTTTCTCATACAGTAAATTCTTCCTGTTACTGTGGGCGTTTGAAGATCATTTCTGACTGGGATAGAAATACTTTCTAAAAATATATGTCATCTTTTATCTATAATTTACAATCTAAAATACACAAGTAAGAAAACATATGGTGAAACTCATCCAAGATGAATTCAAACAAAACCAGAATTAAAATAGCTTCAAAGAATTTACAACTAATAACATACCCATCTGTATAGAAAATAGTCATTGAAAGTCAAGAAATCACATGCAAGGAGGTCACAGAGTTGTGGAATTGTGGAAGCCCAAAAATAATTCTTCTTCCAGAAAGTACCAGGTACCAAAATATTTGGGGTTGCAGTTTCTGCTTTGAAACCCCTGGTCAATAATTCACAACCACTCAGTAAAAAATGAAATCTTACTGTCTATTAGCCTAACAAGAGGATGAATTAATGCACAGCAAATTTGAAAATGCTTTTGTTTACCCATCTATTGCTAACACTATATAGGAAATTCCACTATGAAGTTTACTCTATTTCCACTAAAGCTCAAAAAACATCATCACTTTCCCTAGCTAAATCAAGCTCTGCACCTCACTCAGGGCCAGTTTGCAAAGTATGCTGCAGTGAAACAAAGGATTTATTCCAATGATCTACAGCTCAAACTTTTAGAAAGAAGTAACCAAACTAAAATCTTATAAAAAGATTTTAGTCAAGCTACCATTCCACAGAGGTTTGAAATTCAATATTACCTAAAATTTTAAAGCAACTTTATTGCCATATTGCTTATAATGAGCATCTCCATTCTTATGGCTGCCCTGGGCATTTCAGCAAGATTTGACTTGGTCACAGTAAAGGAGGAAATAAAGTTGTTCAGAGCTAGATGTGCGATAGAAACAAAACCAGCAAAGCAAAAGTTGGTTAGGGTGACGGAAGGCCTAGCAGGGAAAGCTGTTTATTAAAACTCATAGTGAAGGTGACAATACTGAGGGTGGCAAACAAAAAGTGTCAGTGTGCCATTCAGACGGGCTGCAGCTGTGCAACAGAGATGTCAGACAGTAGAGACTAGGAATGAAAGTGAAAATCAGGCACACATGCTGGTAAATAATAATAATAATGATAATAATGGATAAAAATTGATACATCATGAGAAAATTTAAGTATGAGTTATTCCATTCAGACAGAAATATGTACATTATGAATTGGCAACATGAGATTTTAATTAAATTGTGGGTGTTTGATTCCAGTTGTTTCTTATAACACTATAAAACACTGTATAGAAAAGCAGAGTTTTTCCCTGATATATATCTGTGCACACAAATATGCTGCTACAACAGCATGGAAAATTTACACCAAGGTGCTTCTCTTTGTTTTTTTAATAGATTGTAATTTTTCTTTAATAGAGTGTGAATTTCTGCTGTAGATTGCTTGTATGCATGAAAAATCATCTAGGCAGGGGCATAAGAAACAAATCTCAGGTGGACAGAGAAAGAGACAGGACAGCTCAGTGAAATTAAGCTGCTATTACTTGACAATTCTCATCCTCACGATAAAAACCAGTTACTATCCCAGTGCTCCGTGTACGGTGAGTAACACAGAGCAAGGCTAAACGGGCTGCCTGTATCTGCAGAGAAATCGCCAGAGGCTGAACGTAAAGGCAGGACTGTTTTGGCTCCTTGCCGAGTTTTTCAAAACCCAGAGTCTTGCCATCTGTACACACATTTCCCTGCAAAACTGCACAAACAAAATGAACGCTCATGGGTTTTGCTGCGTTAGCGACTTAATCTCCTCAGCCTCTCACTTGTGGCCTGAACCCTGTTAATTAAGATTCAAGAGGACCAAAGCGGCGGCGCTCAGGGTCACTGGGCAGCCCCGCTGCATCCCCCGGGGCTCTGAGCGGGGAGCTTGTGTCAGCTGCTCCGCTCCTTAGCGAGGCGGGACGCTCCGTGCGCGCTGCCCCACCGCGGGGCGCGGCTCTCCGGCGGCTCTGTCCGAGCTGGGGCAGGAAAAGCCGGCAGGCAGAGCGCTGAGGGGCTCTGTTCAGGGAGGGCAGTGTGTGTGTGTGTGTGTGTGTGTGTNTCTTCCCAAAACCGTGTGTCCGTGTGTTTACACATCAGGGAGGGTGTAGATGCCAAAATAAATGCGATTATTACCCTTAACATTGTGAAAGAAATTACTCAAAAGATAGATCAATAGAAATTTGATATAAAGACATGACAGGATGATTTTAAAATCGGGATAAGGATCTATAGGGAGCTAACAGTGAAAAACAAATATATAATGAGAAATATCTAATTTTCTTTTATATGTGGGAGGAAGATTTGACATTAAGGATTTTCTCTAAATATTTGTAAGCTGCGTAGCGACTAATATGAAAATACCAAAATGACAGCTAAAGTCTTATATTAGCACATCAGCTCGCAGATGCAGTGCATAAGTATGATTGCTGGGATGTTTGAGGATATTTAGAAGCTGACTGAGGTTGCCTCTCTGCTTTAATGAATATACTCAGCAAGACATTCTGGTATTCAAAAATTGTAATAACAAAATTTATGCCCAAACCAGTACAAAACAGGGCTTGCCTTCCTTCATCTTTGAGGCCAGTCTGGTTAGAATATGGCTGTGGTTTAGCTTCCAATCACTTAGCCATTTCAAATTGTACCTACTTCACTTTTCAAATTATAGCTCTCTGCTTGGTGACCTTTTGTGCCAAGGATTAAGAAAAAGTGGATATAACCTCCTGTGGAAATTGCAAAAATCAGCTTCCCTTCTACTTTATCATGTTCTACATGTAAACAATAATCACTCTCACAGCATATAACAATTTAGAACAGTATTTTACAGAAACCTGATTAAAATTACACAAGTTGGGAGGAGGGGGAAGATGAGAGCAAAATGAATTTGCAACTGCCAGAGGAAAACTCATTAACCTTGATGGGCTTGTTAGGAAGTTGTTTTTTAATGCATCCAGGCACTTCTTTTGATGTCCCGTGTATCCAGAAGCTCTGTTTCCCTGGTCGCTACAATGATCACTACCAGGAGAGAGCAAGGGCTCCCATCCAGGGCATGCTCTGAATTTTGTGTCTGAAAAAAAACAAGTGAGAGGAGACACGAAAGAAAAGAAGATAAGGAAAGGGAAGAATGGACAGAGGAAACTTGCTGGACAAACACCTCATCTTAATATGATGTGCCTGGGGCTTGCAGCCAGACAAGGAACCCGGTAAATTCTCAAGTGTTGAGTAATAAAGATTGCTTGGGGTTTTTTTAATTGAACTGCAGATCCTTATCCAAGGCTCTTCAGTGACATTCACCATATTAACATCTCTACACTTCAAAAAATTCTTATGCATTTAAATTTTCTTCCTTAATTCTCCATTAGTCAAGGACTGCATTGAATAAAACAATTTCAAGTGCTCATGACAGCAAGGAAAGTGATGCCTAGGGAGGGATGGGGCAGGAAGAAGAGCATTGCACCTCAAAGATATTAAGGGTAAGCCAGAAGCTCCCCTCCTGACAACTTGCCCAGTGCTTTGGGAAACAGCACCTCTTGCTATCCCCTCCAAACCATCTTTGCAGTCTTGTCTCTGAAATGGGTCACAAATTCAGATGAGATGCTTAGGCCTGTGAAGTGGGTGGGGAATTGCTGCCTGAAGGGGGAAAGCAAAGCAGGAAGAAAGAGTCAAGTTCATGAAGCTTATACTACAAGTTGCTATCATCACAAGCAGCACCAGGCTGCCTTTAGGAAAAGCAGCAGCCCTGCCTAGGTCTGTTCTCATCCTTCCCTGCTTCTCCCACTAAGAATTGGGAAAGGAAGAATATACACATTTCTTACAAGGAAAATATCATGTGACAAAGAAGAAAAAAGCTACTCTGCAGAGATTCCATTATTTTTATTTTTTTCACTTTTGCATTGTTTTTTCTTGGCCAAGAGGTTGGTTTTGTATGCATTTGTTCCACCAAACCACATCACTCATTTTGGAGTACATTGGAAAGCTCTCACTCTTCAGAGATGTTAGATCAGAACAAGGACCAGTCCTATGCACTTATGAAACATAAGACCATTGCCTAGCTCCTTTATTTCATCTTTTTCATACCACAGATTCCTTTTCCTTGTCCTATGTGCACTGAGAAAACAGCTTTCTAGACGGCATTTTTGGTTTCAATTAAAAAAAAAAAAACAACGTAGGGCAGTCTAGGTAAAGTTTTTTTCTAGTTTATTTCACTTTAATAGGCTTAGCTTTCAGCCAAAGCTTGCAAATTGTGAGGACCTAAACTTCACTTTTTTTCTTTATTTTGAGGGAAATGAAACACACATCACAAATTCAGAAATAATGGATAAACATCTATTTTATTCATGAACCATAATGAAAATAATTATAAAAAGTCATTGAAGATGCAATGAGGGCTGGTGTAGACAGGTTTTCTTCTGGCTGAAGAAAACCTAAACTGCAAAGCACAAGAAACTGGGGAGAATACTAAGGAAAGTAATTTTTATGTTCTCATAAACTTCTCCACATCTTCTTCAGGCCACTTTTGTAGTCAGGATACCACGCTGCAGGGAACTCTGCCCTGATCCAGTTCAGCCACTCTTATCTTCCTAAAACACATCAAACATCTGATAAAGTCTGACACTACGAAAACTCACGCGGGCCGCAATCAGTGATTAACAAAACACTGGGTGTTACTGGCCAAGCCTGGTTTTGGTTGTTATATTATTTGCACCACAGTCAGCCTGTCCATATATGTTCCAGTTAATGGTGCAATAAAATGTTATGAAAAGCAGCATAAAGTGGGAGTGCATGCCAATCAGACCAGCAGGGAGACCAGTCACACGGTCCCTTTGCACACAGGGAGGCCTGGCACAGTGCAGGAGGCTCCAGCCCTCTGTTTACTAAAGCCAGGCTCTGCGTCACATCACAGAGGGTCACCACTCCACCGGGGAGCCTTGTGTACACACAGCCCTGCTATCACAAACAAGCTGAAACTTCGGTTTGCCCTGAGTTCTGCTGCCTTCTGTAAATAAATGCCGTATAACCTGTCCAACTCGAGCTTCCAAGTTATTTGTCATAAAACAGACATTCTGTACGCTTCATCTGCAGAATTACATCTTCAGTTTTGATAATAAAGCAGCTGCTGAATTCATATCCGCTTCTGGAAGGCTAGCCAAACTCTAAAGAAATTGCTGTAGGTAATAAAAAAAACAGAGGTTCAAAAAAAGTGCAAAAAAGAAGAGAATATGGAAAAGATGCTTTCAAGCTTTCATAGAAAATTTGAAAATATATTTTTAAAAGAAAAAGTAAAAGAAAAATATTTTCTAATAAGAAATATACCTTTTTTCTTTATTGGACTGTCACTGAAGCACTTTGGCCAGTACAAACAAAGTGATCCATGATTTCCCACACCTCACAAGAAATGTGAGAAAAAAATTTGTCAAAACTTAGAGTTCTTTCTGTGCAGCTAAGCACCAGCTTTGGCGTTATATTCAGGTTTAATGGAAAATTAGGAGTGAGTGGATTCTTTTTTTTATCCTGTGCTTCCCTTTCTATCATGCACATCTATTCCACTAGGACATCTGCTTCCATCTGAAGATTCCCTGTTATACTGGATCGTGATCTGCCTAGGTACAGAGCACCAAAGGGTTCAGATCACATTATGCCATGGCTGTACAGGGGAGCCACAGTAAGATAAAGGTGAAATACCTTTAAAAATATATGCCATAAATGTGGTAAATAACAACAGCCAAGGGCAAATTTAATCTTAAGAGCCCTTATTTTGCATTATACTGTATGCATTTTAATTCTATGTTCAGCCTTGTGTTGACCTCAAAGGCTTTCTTAGCAATGTGAAAAAGAATCCATATCCAATACTCACTTTTCTGTCCATATGCCTCATGGGCTTGCCCTGGATGCATCATGCAAGCCCCTGTAGGCAAATATTTTTGCCTCAGGGGTGCACACTGGCATCAGATATTCCTGAAAAAAACATAATTGTATTCATGTATGTGTAACTGCATAGGTGCCCCCATGCAACTGTGTGTCAGTTTATTTGACATCAATATTTTAGCACACTTCTACCTCTAACAAGCTGATGCTCTGATATTGTTATCTTTATGACCGTCCTGGCATTTTTGACAGCAGCAGCAGCAAGAATCACTTTGACACTGCACTCACGCTTGCCTAACATCCCAAGTCCCTGCCCTCCACCTCTGGTGGATATCATGTTTCCAGTTTAGCCCCCATGCATTCAAACTAGGCTTAGTTTAGGCAGATGCACATGGTTCACATTAACACCCATGCTACCTTCAAAGCCAGAGTGAAGAAATATGAGGAAATCCAGGGAAACATCTTAGGCTGATTTAATCCCAGCTGCTCCTCATTGCTGAAGCCAGGCAGTCCCTGGCCTGTCTCATGTCCCTGTAGAGCCGACTCCGAGCAATTCACTTTTTTAGTTAGAATATTAGTTCCCCTTGGCTTTACTGTTTTTAAGTCACCCAACAGAAACCAATCCTTTCTGAATACAGTGCCTACCTATTCTTCTGCATATCTGGGCTGCACAGTGAGGTCATGCCTGCATTCAGCCTGGCATGCTGCCAAGACAGACTAACCCTTCAAACATCTTCAGCTTATCCCAGCCTGGAGCCCCACCCTGATCACCCAGATCTACTACAATTCCTGAAATCATGAATACAGTTTGATGATTTCTCTAAGACACTTTAATGTCTCCAGGACTGTCTATCCTTGCTAATGAGTTCTACTGAGAGAGAAGGCTTTTGTCCTTTAGAAGGTGCTGCAAGGTACAACCAGGAGAAGGGCGGCTTTGAATTTAGAGCTCTTCAAATGAGACATCAAACAGTATCAGAAAGCTAATGATCTCAGGAAAAAGATCTGACAGGCCATTTAGGAATGTCAATAAAATGTCCAGGGAAACAAACATTATTTTTGTTGATTTCATTAATCTTGGCCCAAATTTTTTTAAGCCAGCACAATTCAGAACGGCAAGCACTTAATCCATATGACAGCATAATAAGAAAATTGCCACTCAGGCTTAGAAAATTAGCTTTTCCATTTTCTGACATTCATTTATCCAGGGGGAATAATGCAACATCTGAAATTATGTAGGCCTTATCTTGAAAAAAAAAGTTATTGAATCATAGGAACTGTCAATACAGTTTTAACCTTTGAAGAAACACTTTCTTTTCAAAAGGAGTCACATTGCCTTTTACAAGGATAATTTTTGAAGTGACCCATAAACATATTCAAAAGAGTTCTCTCTTATTACAGTATCTAACATCCTCTAAAATTATCCTGCTTTTCTGTTCACTCAAATAATTGGCTCAAAGAACACCACAAGTGTGCTATGACAGCAAAAAAATTAGTGATACAATGTGCAACTAGTTTTAACAGATTAAAATTATTCCTATCTGTTATCATAATAGCAGGTAACTTCTCTGAACAAATTTAGCATTTAGATACTTTCTTTTGCCTCCTTGCATTACATAATATTTCTAAAATTTATTTTAATTAATTTACCTAAAGAAGAAAGAAATGCCTAGACATTGCAGATATTTATCCTTGGTTTACTTTTGCTCGGTTTTAGCCTATTATTTCTATCTGAGCTTCTCCCTTTTACATTGTTCTAGTAAAGTATCAGTATAGCTCCAGTTACTTAAACAGTAATCTTTCACACAGATTTGAGCGAGCAAAAAGTAATCCAAACCAGTGAGAACTGCTTATACACTATAAAAATCAGCATAAGGTGCCTCACAACACTAAAGCAAATTGGTTTATTCATCATGAACATGGTACATGAAGAAATCCCAGTTTTTTTCACAAACCATTTGCAACTGGTCATGATTATTGTAGATCTATCGCTCAGGTTTTTTTGACAAATTCAAATACAGACTTCAACCTACTGGTCAGCCACAAAACTATTTATAATTACTTATTTTTCATTTAAAATTGCGATTGGTGGCATGCATTACACATCATTTATGCTCTGGAAGAAACAGCAATGTAGGGCATGCAAGAAGTTATCAGTCTGTCGATGGAAACATTCTCATGATCTTTTTACTAATGCTACAGAAACAGAGGGCTCTCTAAATTTTTCACACCCTTTATTAAAATGAAAAATAATAAAAAGCTTTTTATGACTGTGAGGGAAACAATGAAAAGGGAATATTTTAATACATCAAAAGATAGCTATCAACATACAGCTTAGCATTTATGAGGAAAACATTTGAATCAAGTGGATGCAGTTCATTAAGCCACAAAAACCAATACTATGAAATGAGGTGGATCATTTGGAAGGGCAGCATCAATATGAACAGAATAACTTCCTAAAGCATTTGCATGATGTAGAGGTTTTCTTGGTGAACTAAAGGGTTTAGCCGATCATCACAGCTACAGTTCTACAACACAAACAACCCACTCTAGCTGTGAAATGGACTAGCACTGCTATGGCAGTGAACTAACTGCTCGTGAGCTGTAGGCACCACAAGGCACTTGCTGTGCTTAATGAGGCAGACAGTTTATATCCCTCCATGTTTCTCCACACTTGGGGATACCATCTTGTTCCATCACTCCATTCCAACCGCAGGGGTCAGTACACCTGCCTGCAATTTTATGGGCTTTATACCAGTGAAATTTCTTTCCCACCAATTTTTTTTAATCTCTGTAAGAGTAGTCAAAACAAACAGGCAAAACCCTTGCTCAGGAAATTAAGCAGTAATGGCCTAGAAGGTTCTTTTTCTACACTCTTTTACAGGCAAATTCAGCATCATGCTGAATAATGGAAAGAAGACATTGAGCAACAGTTCACCTGCCATCACATTAGCTCTTCAAGAAGTCTGGCCCTCTCCCATCTCCTTAAATACAGATCTTCATGTGCAGAAATCAAAACCAAGATCAAAAATACACAAGCTCATCTTAAGTGTTTGCAGGCACAAGGTTAAACAGGAAGCCCTCTTTCAAAGTTATGACTGGGTAGTCAGTACAAGAAATGGAACAAGCGTTACAGTCTAATTGTCCTCTGTGACCTCCACGTCTATTAAATACTGCTGCTGTTTTCTTTGCCGACTGCAAAGGTGAGTGTGATGCAACAACCTGCAGATTTTGACTACCATAAGTTTTGTGAGATATATTTCTCAACTACAGCAAGTACCAATTCAGTTGTTTCCTTGATTCACTCACACCTACAGGATAAACAAGTACCCAAAAGCCATAACATGCAGGCAGGCAGAAAGGACATTTTAAAGTAATTTCAAATACAGGCTCATGGCTCTGAGGACTCTTTAGAAGAATTGAGTCTTGGGGCTTCTTGAGTAATGGATAAAATAAGTACAATGGCTCATGAACTAATCTCACCAACAATTCATCTTACGTTTAGACCTTGAACTACCGACTGCTACTGAACTAAGCATGAGCCACAAGCTATTGATTAATCAATTAAGAACCAACTGACTGACTGCTTCAAACATTTTTAAAGTATACCTGAACAGCTTAGGTCATGTTTCAGCTCTACACCTTACACAAATGTGTTTAAAGCACTCAGCCAGCAAGTCCTAGGATATTGGAGAGTGTTTAAGGAAACAATAGATTCACTGAAAGATAATTACCACTGAAGTGCCTGATGCTCTGCTTGTCTATCCTCGTGCCCTCCTATTCTGCTTTCCTTAGGACTGTTAATTCCCTCCATTCAGTGACTCTCTTTATCCTTTTGCCTCTGGATTTAACTCTGTCCACCTTTTTTTCTCCGACCTTCCCTCCTCACCATGAATCTTTTCCTTCCATTCTCTGCCCAACTCCCGTTATTTTGATCCTCCTGTAAAACCAGGTCAGCCCTGCTGTCCATGTCCACCAGGGCTTGGCATAACTTTTGCAATTGCTGGTGGCTACTCAGCACGTGTGCGGCCAATCACCACAGTGGGTTCTGTGTCCTAGAGGAGCTGAGATGTTGCCAAGCCAGAGACAACTGACTCCTTGCTGACTATTGACTTGTAAACCACCACAAGCTCCCTGATCCAGATCCCCACTGAGCTCAAAACCAGCACAGCTGAGTCTGGGAAACATTGATCTCACCTCCAGCTGTGGCCAATACCAAATGCTTCAGAGAAACAAAACACCCTGTATGGGTAAATAAGCCAGATTTTGCTGAGATCAGATGGACAAAAACTACAATTAAAGGCAGGTTATGTGACTCTTCCAAAAATAAGGTCTGAAAATTCACGCTGCTTTGAAATATACTTTAGGTTTGGAAAAAGCTCCTTCCTTGTGGAAGAAATATAAGAGAAAATCTTCACAACAGTGTTATTCATAAATATACTCATGAAGACAAGGATTTTGTTCATTTCATTGAGGGGTGACTTACAGCAGTGAATCCCACCTAGATTTTCATTTGAGCTACATATTTGTCTTCCCTGTAGCATCAACTACGGGTATATTTTTACCATGCTTTTTAAACAACATGGTTTGTTTTCTTTCTAAAACTATAAGAAGAGAAGGATATCTCTTACTTGTTCTGGAGGTCTAAGCCACTGGAAGAAAAAATAGTCTTCTCTCATAAGGCTTATGTGCTGCTTCTTATCATCCCATTACCTTCTAAAATTCCTATTTATAAAAGGGAGACAAACACAGTATGACCAACAATGAAAGGTATTGCATTCCTATCACTTGCATCCTCTGTACTATTCTTTTAACAAAGCCATATTTTAATTTTGCCCACTTCTGATTTGTTCCTAGAGGCATCCAGGACAAAAAATTAATTACATTTTGTCATGTTGAAAATTAGTGTTTTCATTTGTCTTCTTTAATTTATGATCCATGATGGAACTTCAGGTGAGTAGTTTTTTAAAAGTTTTATGAGACACTATGTCAAAGGCCTTGGAAAGTCGAAAGAAATCCTTGACAGTAACCTCCAAGGTCGAAGAGGAATTAAATCTTCTTGACATTTTAAACAATGAGGGCACTTCTTTAAGGTTCTAATTTTCATAAGAAAATTTCTGATAATGCTTCAAATAATTTTTAAAAAATGCAAAAAAATGTGTTGTGTTTTCAAGTCCATTCCCGTACATGAAATTCCTAAGGATAACTGGAATGATATCAGTATGAACTTGTACCAATAGAGTACTACACGTGTACATCTTTCATTGTTAGTATTTCTAGCATAGAGTTGACTCCTCACACACCATCACTATCAGGAAAAATGTTTGTTGCATCTTCATCTAAAATAACAGAAGACAGCATTCCTCATTTTCCCCAGAAAAAGTTATTTTCTGTACAGAACACTAATTATCAATTCTGCCAGGTGACACGGATCAGATAAAGGAAGAATTAGTAGTTCAGGCATAGCAGAGCTCTTGTCTCACCAGTGGCTCTCTTCATTACTGCTTTTGGCCTCAGCTTTTAGCAATATTCTAGATTTTACAGCAAAGTTCTTCTTTTCCTATCTCAGATTCATGGTCCCTTATTAAATGTTAAAATGAACAGAAGAGTATCCTCTGTTAGAAGCCCTGTATTTCAGCCTTATTTCTTTAGATGAAACAAGAGAAACTGTTGAGATTCGGTGTGCTTGTATCTTGGCCTCTCAAATATCTCTAGAAACTCTATAGATTTCTAAGAGCTGTGTTTTGGGTTCTCCTCTTATTTATGCTCCTGTCACTGAGACAAACGAACAAATGTGTCACAAAAACAAATTCATTAAATGAAATGACTAGACAAATGGAAAAGAAAAATCATTTATTAATAAGAAATCACTTACCAACAACATGATAATTTAAACTTTGGCAGACCCTCTGATATGTATTTGTAACCAGAATGAAAAATGGAACAAAATAAAAAATTAACTAGTCTCTATTGCTGGCAGAAAACAGTGAAATTAAATTGCAGGGTGTGTTAGCACTGAAAATCAAGTCACCCTGACAAAACGATCCCTGTCTCTTTGTGATTAGTAAAGTTATAGTGACAAGCACTTTTACAAAACCTAGACAAATTCTACACTCAAGTTTTTAGCCCCTGCTTTCAGCAGGTATGGGTCTGCATGTACTTTCATATCCAAAATCTAACAAAACACCTAAAAGTTTTGAAATCAAGTAACGAAATAACCTCCCTGACTTAATTAGCTTGCTTGTATTTGGACTGTTAGAAGAAAATCCAAAATTAAACTGTATCAATAATCTGGTGAGTTTACTGGCAGTTGAGCTGTCAGTGGTTTTATTTTCCCTTTCAATACCATAACGCCTCTCGAGCATTGCAATGGTTGTGTTTGTTACCATTACTGATAGAAAAACAACCATTTTTTATCTCCCTACCTGCTGTACACTTTCCCTTGAATATCTCATCATCTTCTATGAGCAGAAAAAACAGAAAACTCAGTGGTCTCCATATTATCTGACACTGTTAAAAATTCAACACAACACTCCCTGTCACTCCTGCTGATGCTGCTGCAGGCTGCATCACTGGACCTTCACGTCTACCAGACATGCACTGAGTAACACAGTGACAGCAGACTTGTGAGCCCTTCTTTCTTATCCACTCCCTTGGGAAAGATCTGTATGTGTTTGTCATGATCTGCTTTAGCATTAAGGCAGTAATCATGATGGTTCGAGGGATCTCGAGGTGCAAAAATAAGAGGCTAACAAGCAAGGGACTATAATTTCAACAAAACAATGAAGCACTTTATTGAGTGCTGATCAACTCAGTTATGCAATAGAGGGGAGAGAGAGAAAGAGAGCAAAGTAGGGAGAGAAAGAGAGAGAGAGAATGGGATATAGCAACCAACGGCGAGAGGAAGTCCTCGTGGCCCAGCCAATAGACACGTCTTCTTCCGTGGGGAAATCTCAAGAGTCCCTTCAGAGAGTCACAGTTTTTAAGTCTTTTTCCAAGGCAAGTGGCCTCTGGCCAAAAGGCAGGGAGATTTATGGCCTATTGTGAGCAGGCCCATAACAACATCAGGTTTGTGCTGTATTGTGTCAGTAAACATACGCGCTGTACCATGGCAGTACGCACTGTACCTACAGCTGCCCCATCAGGTTTGTGCTTTATTGTACGTGCTGTACCATGGCAGCCGTTCTGCCCAAAGCACTGTACCACAGCAGCAAACATCTCCCCCCTCAGCCAGGCCAAGTGTGTCTTGTGGGGTCTGTCCCAGTCTCTGTCCCAACGATTGGGAGGCAAAACGAGATCTTCGAGCTGACCCTTACATTGTTGTACAATATCTGTCCAAGCAAGTGATAATATAATATTCCATAGTAATTTTTCTAACCCATCTTCCCGGTTGAGGTGGTAGAGGCTTCATCCCTGCAAATATTCAAAGTCATCTTGAAGTAAGCTCTGAACAACCTGATCTAGTTGAAGATGTCCCTCTTTATTTCAGTGGGCTTGGACTAGACCTTTGATGATCCTTTCCAATTGAAACTGGACACTGGAATTTATATCTCAAATCTTCCATTGAGTCCCAGTGTTTCAGTAAATAAAACAGATATTTCCATTAGATGCCCAACTCTTACATTTTGTCATGCTTCTCTCCTGCTTTCCTGTTCTACCAGAACACCATGCTCCCAAATGCTCTAGAAGACTCTGAGCTTCCTGCCCAGAAACAACTTCAACACTGAATTCCCTAATCAATATATATATACACACCCTTTTTTTAATCTAAATCATTGCTCGGAATCCCTCTTTACTGTTTCACCTAGAAAATCAAGTAATATAGTTAATGACAACTTGAGGCACCAATAGGCCATCCACCAATTTATAAAAACAATTAGTGCAAATGTGTCTCATCTCAAAACAGATTTATTTTATTTTCTTCTTTGTCTCTCTTTTCAGGTCACATCATTCCTTAAATTGTGCGTGCTTATACGGCACTTTGCACAGAAGGGGGTCCCAATCTTGGCTGGGGCCCCTGGAAAACAAACATTACAAGCATTAAGTAAAAATGTTACACATGCTTTATGCTAATGAAAATAATAATATTTTTAGAAGAGGAAATTTCATTACATGACGTGATAAATGTGATCAGCTAAAACTGTGGTCTCATTGCTTGTATACATTGTAGTATTAACTGTATTCTTAAAAGTTAAGTTCATTTAATAAATTAATAAATTCCTAAATATTGGACCATATCTGTGGGCACACAAACATAGAGCATAGATCACACATGTTATTACTCTTGTCTTCTTAGTGTTTGTTTTCCTTGTAGGAAATCCTTACAGCTATCAAAGAAAGCCATGAAAAACACACAGTTCAAGGCACAATTTCCTTATTAATACATAATTGCTGACACAGAGGTTCAAAAGCTCTTGTGATACAACAAATCCTTTGGAGGAATGAGACTCAGGAGGAGTCTGGCCACAACAGCCATTTGCTGTGCTCACATCCCTGTTGAGCCCTGGCGCTGGGGACAGGGCACCTCTGTCCGGGGCCAGCCTCTTGCCCTTGGCTGTTCCTGCCATGCTGTAGTGGTTTTGGTTCGCCAGTTTGAGATTTCTCGCCCAACGCACCAATTAAATATGGTGGGTTCAGTGTTGGCCAAGTGCCCGTGCACCTACTAGAATGTATTTACTCATCTCCTGCTGTGAGATATGATTAGGAGGAAGGCAAAGCAGGCTCAAAACCTTAAAAGGGTATAAAGAAAACTTTATTGACAGGACTAAAAGAAGAATAAGAATCAGAATAAAGCCTTCAGAACACTCCTCCTTCCCCCACACCCTCTTTTCTTTCTCACTGACAACATACAGAAACAATTCAGTCAGTTTATCATCTCTAGAATAGACTCTCTACAGTTCACTTAGAGAGAGGAGCCTCTCTTGGAGACTTCTCCACAAGAAACAGTTCTCTTGTGGCTTTAAAGTCACAGCAAATCAGCCACCAGGGAGAATGGAAATCTGACCAATGTGTAGAAGTCCCTCCCCTCATCTTACAGTTTTCCCTACAACTGTTTTTGAGGGTTCAATCCTTGGCTAATAGCATATACTTTTAAGGATGAGCTGTTCAGAAGCAAAGGTTCTTCTCATCTATCTTTTAAATAATTTTCATCTCTGTGAACAGAGGTGTTCCTCTTCTTCCCTGGGGGCAAAGAGTCTTCATCACGCTTGTGTCTCACTGTTCAAACTTCTCATGAAATTACAGCTACGTTAACATCTGCTTGTTCAACATGGATGCCTTTACTCATGTCTGCAATGTGAACGCTCCATCTCCCTATGCCTTTTCATAACTAATAGGGATATTTAATGTATCACAGTCCATCACCATAGCTTACAAGAGAATTTCAGCCTAATTAAAGCACCTTCTCATTCTCCTCCCATCCGGGACCTGACTTCACTGACCTTGGTGCTTTCATGTTGTTTTGTCTACATGTCTTCAGTCTGTCCTTTTCTCTCACTCAAGAGAGGATTAAAGGTCTGTAAGTCTCATCTGTGCCCTGGGCCAGACCAGCCCAGCCTGGCCACACAGGGTGCCCAAGCCAAGCTTGTTACCTTGTCTCCAGCTGGAAGAAAAAGGGAAAGTTCCCGGGGTTTGCTCATTTTAAAATGTGAATCTCAGAGGCACATCTAGCTGTTTAATTGGTTTCACAGGTTAGCCTCTGACGGGCCCTGTCAAGTCATGGAGGAAGTTCTCAGAAAAATAATCTCCATAGGTGACTTCCTCCCTCCTCACCAAATACCAGTCAATGAAAAACCAATACACATGCATAATCGCTGCCTCACTCCTTAGGGCACAGCTCTGCACATGTATGTCATGTCCAAGATTAGTCTTTGCACTATCACTGGTAAAGTGTGAAGGAACAGGGAAAGCAAGATCTGCACTGACTCCTCTCACCTCTCTCAGAAACCTTGACAGTGAGATGTTCCCTGCGCTTGTTCTCACTCTTGCATTGTGGACCTTGCAAACAAATGGCTACACAAATACAGACACATGTTGATTGTTATTTTGCATTCAAATAGAAAAGACTGGAAATTCTAAAAGCAACTTAAATCTTGGGGAACTCTCTCATCACCATCCCACACCCACTGCTCATGCTCCTGAGGGATGTCTTTGAACACTGCCGGGCTGAGGAAGGAATTGACCTGCATCTTCCTCTTCCAGGGATGGAAGATTTTATGTGGAACACTTCTTAGCTGCTACCTTTTTAAATGAAATATCCACACCTCCTGCACTTCCTCCTGCATTTGCTCTCATCACTGACTAGTCCTTGAGCACCCAGATGAGCTAAGAAGAATTAGCAACCCTGCCAAGGCCATCTGAACAGCACAGACCACACATTCACTATGCTCATGAATACTGAAATGCTTACACATGAGATTGTGACAACAGAGGTGGTTTCAATCATGTGCATGTCCTTTAGCCCTCTCCAATTCCCAGGCAACTCATTCTACCATTGATAAGTGCATATGTATAGTGGATAGATAATGTAAAACAAAACCATGAAAATGTTTGAGTTATTACCTAAAAACTGATTGAAAAATTCAGATTTTCTTTTTCCTCTAAGTAACTGCTGAAGTAGATTAGTTGTTTTATTTCATTGAAATGTGCACAAAGATGGAGTTTGTCTTCAAATTTAACAAGAGACATTATTAGTGAGTCTTTTAAAGCTAATATTTATAAAAGGACAAAATCAGACATCATCATCATCTGTCACTGAGGCTCCACGTGACTTTAGCTTTGCTCTGCACAGCTGGGCTTAAAACAAAAGCGTAACTACAGACACACAATTCTGTGATCATCTTCCTTGAACAATGAAACCAAAAACTTTTCAAAGGAGATTAGAGACATTCCCTTTTTGAAAACTGACACTGATGCTTTATAATATAGCCCAGCTACAGATAAAGCAGTTTGCTGAAGCATTGCAGCTGAAGTGGGGCATCTTCCTACTGCATCTGTAACAGTCAGCAGCTCTTGTCAGTACAGACAGGAATGTTTTAACTGCTAAGTTTTACACATCAGCCAATCCCCTACCCAAAATTAAAGCTGAGAAAAATGGCCATAATTGACAGTAAAGTTTCTTTGCGTGTTTTTCTGCCCAGTTGCCTAACTTTTATTATGACATAAAAGAGAAATTGATTCCACCAATGCAATACACATGCTTTACTCTAGCTCCTCTCTGCCTCAGGCATGGCACAAGTTTAGCTGAATTATTCTCAGGAGAGCTATGGAAGAGATTATCCGTATGATGAAAAATAAAAGGCAGGGGGCGGGAGAAACAGCCAACAAGCAGCCTAACCTTGCATTATCCATCTGCAGAGTCACTCAGCTGTCTGCTCTGAACTGTGTCCTTAGAGCAAATGTTCAATGCTGCTGTTAGTAATGCGACTCTCATTCACTCAGCACTGATGGGTACTGCAATCATTACAGAAAGATTGTTCTATCTTCTTTGTTTTAAGCATCAGCCTTCCAGGCTTTTCATATTTCAATGGAGGAGCCTTTCCAATTTGAGGTCAGATGAGATACTGCTGCTAAGACAGAAACACTCATAGTGTACTAAATATCTGACTTACACCTGGAGGAGGTATTAAAATACACCAAATACTATGGTGTATGGACTATACTCACTGACACACTGCACTTCAAAAAAAAAAAATTTTTTTTAATAAAAACTTGTTAGTTTTGAATCAGCAAAAACTATGAAGACCAAGATCTTTAAAAGTTTGTGTTATAAATGCGTATTTTCAGTTCTCTTACACATAATTGTTCAATAAGCATCATTTAAACCTTTCCTGGTGAAGAAGAGGTTAATTGTCCAGTGAAATGACAGAAGGTAAGCATAAAAAAATAAAGATCCATGATGCATATAAAAGAATTGGGAGATTTGATTTCAAAATGGCTTGCATTACTCATGAGTGACAAAGCCTCATGAGAATTTTACAGGTCACCCTTGGTGTCAATGAGGCTGCCATGCCCCAAGACACCAATAACTTTTGCATCTCTCGACCTGTATTGCTGCATTTCCTTAGTGCCACGGATCTGACAGGGGCTCAGAAGAAAATTAAATTGTAACTCCTAAAATAGAACCTAGTTCAAGCCAAGCACCATTCGATTCTGGAAGTTAACTCCTGCTGGGAATCTCACCTACCTTCTATCTTCTGCCTATTTTCTGGCCCATAAGAATTTGGAGCACTAGGCAAAAGTGGGATTTATACCACTATTAAAATAGTCCCTCCCTGTGACAAATGCTACTGTCAATTTTAAGCAGATTTTGTGCAGGTCAGGTCATTATTGAGGTTCAGGATTGCATCGAACATGCCAACTACATGTTGTTAATGGCCTTGTCTTACCAAACGTTCTGGAAGCTGCTCTGGGAGCGTGCCAATAAATCCAGCAGGGAAGTATTTGTGGGCAGAGAGGCACAAGTCAAATGTAGAATGTCAATTAAGACTGAGCACATAAATATTACATCCCATATACTGTACTGGCTGTACTATATACTGCGCAGCGAAATGCTACTGAGACAGTGAGATCATCAACTCAGACCATTCACAGTTTACAATTCAGATACAAGAAGAAGGAGCTGCAATCACCACTGAATGGGAGAACACAAATTAGGATACTCCATAACAGAAAAAGAACAACCTGTGCCTACATCTGGAAAACCTGTGCCTGTGTCTGGAACAACTTGTACAGAAGAGGCAACCAAAGAAAGCCGGAAACCTTTTCCAAGAGCTACAAGTTTCCTCCAACACACAGACAGGTAGGGATTACCAAGTGCCCCTTGGCAGGAAAGCGTATATGTTGATGGGTCAGTCTCTCTGAAAGCAGCCTTGACCAGCATGGTGGCCGAAGATAGGAAAAATCAGCCCCTACTGACTCTCATACAAACTTTATATGGGATGGTGTAAACTCCCTACAGCATGCTTTGAAAATATAGAGAATATGTCCCTTACATACACATTTATGTGAAATGTAATCCTGCCTGCCAGTCATAATTCTCACTCATGCCTAATCAGTGTAGTCAGGCTGGAAGTTATTGGTAACTTTTCCTACAGCAAATATTTATTACCAAATTCAAACACTTGCTTTCATAGGGACAGATGAAGAACTTTATTACAAAGCACAACATTTTTATATGGGTATATGACAGTGAATTATCATTATGTCAAAAGGTCCATATTTCATAACACAGAACATTGAAAGGCCATCATTTGGGTATTATTTTTCACTCATTCAGTGGAAATAATACTAAAGGACAATTATTGACCAAAAACTTGACCATTTCTACACATAAAAGCAGGAATTAAACCAAATTGAATGTTATATTTCATCTCACCACTTTGTGTGACTTTTATGACCAGAGTTTTCAATTTATTTTTTTATTTTTCACTGATCACCATGGAAAAAGACAAGAGGGGAACCTGATTAAGACTCCGTCATGACCTGTCACATTTAATAACCATAGGTTTAGGTATCACCTTCTAAATCAAACAAAACCCAGCAGTCTGAGCCCTAGATTTCCTACCCTGCAAAGAGACCTTTACACAGAGAAACCCCTAGGATCACAGGGAGTTTACAGAGATTTAGGATATAACTGATGGTGATAACAGGCACAGCACAGGCAATGGAAACGTGAACTTGAGAGCAAAACGAAAGGAGGGGGTGTAAGAAGATGGAGAAGAAACACTCTGTCACCACTTCTCTGTAACATTCTTAAATACTACCTGTAGCAACACGAAAAAAAAATGATGTAGACAGAATAACTATATTTAGGTTGGTGGGTGCTCTCTATCACCACTGTCAAAAGAGGTACTTGTGCATAATAGAAAGTCATTTTTCAAAAGGGTGGTGCTGCACAGGGCATAAATGAAAGATGTCCAAGACAGATTTTGAGATGAAATGCTAGGATCTCCATTAATTTATGTTGGCTTTGATTTCCATACATTTCCCTGCTGAGAGCAGGTTATACCTTAACAATTTTAACTGCATCAACTTTGCTTTTAGGCAATCCAAAACCCTTGTTTAAAATTACACTCTTGGAGTAGTGATAACCCTAAGGTAAAAAAAGATCTATTCAGAAATGCTTACTGAGCACCTTCAGAAATGCATCCACTCTGTGCGTGAGATTCCTCTCATCTCACTTTCGTAATCTAAAATGTGGGCATATGGTTAACACTAATGGTCCCTCTGTAATTTAGAAAGGGGAGGATCCAGGCAGGTCTGTTCCCTAGAGTGATTAATTTAATCAGAAAATAGACTGGATACACATTCTGCTTGAAGTGCCTGATCTTTCTCCACTGCCCACAAAAAAACCTCAGGACAACCTCCACACAGTAAAAGAAATGCTCATCTTCAAACAATGGTGAGGCAGAAAAAAATTTACCCTCGCTGTCCATGGAATCCACAGAGTTACAGGAAATTTTGAAATTTGAAGTTCTCTGATTAACAGATTTCCCAGCAGCCAGTTCCAATATTTTTGAAGTTCTCTGATTAACAGATTTCCCAGCAGCCAGTTCCAATATTTTCTTATTCTGGCAAGCTTGTATAAATCTGAACTACTAAGAGGTGCATGTAGGCCAAATAGATATAGCAATATGACATTTTATAGGCAGTTTTTAGAAAATAAAACCAAATGGTTTTATTCACAACTTACGCAAATTGGAAAGAGGTTTAAATTAAAAATGGAACTGAAAAAGAAGACACTTATAGAACAGCATGGGTATTCACACAAGGAATCAAAAGTTATTGGCACAACTCTTTGAAAAAAAATAGGTCTGAAGAAAAGATGGGAGGAATTACAGAGCAAGTCAAAGGAGATGAATGACAGTTTATTACATTTGCACTAATTTTCTAAGATATGCTTTAAGCTCACACAGACTAACATTCCTCATAGATGCCTCAAAAGGCTTCTTCATTATGGGTAATCCATACCTTCAAGGAATGCAGTTTTATGCACAGTCTTATACAGCACTTTGACTAAAGGATATATACTTTCTCCCCCAAATTTTATTCCTGGGTGAGAAAACAGACCTGCAGGCCTTCATTTTCCCAATTTGGAGTGGAATGTGAATTAATTTTTTGCAGTTTCGTGGTTTAAAAATGCAAAAGGAGTCAGGTGGTGTCCCATTTAACACAGATTTCAGTACTTCTGTCAGAAATATCTTCAGTACCTGCTTTTTGCTTCTCTACCACGGAAGGTAGTGGCAATGATACAGAGAAAAACTTTGCTTGTTATGATTAAAGCTGAATTGGATTGTGTTCCACTGTTATGCTTTCCAGTCACTTAGTACACAGTCTTTGGATTTTGGAAGAAAATGCCTGCAATTTTTTTTCCTTCTATTTTCAGTTAAAAAGAACATCAATCCATAGAACTATTCATTAGAAAAGCTATTCCACAAGCAATTATTGTAAATCCATACTTTTCAGTTATACATGCAGTGAAGAATATGCATTCCTTACACAAGAGGACAAAAAAACAGTCTTCATGCAAGCCTGAAGTTTGAATAGATTGTTGGTTTTGGTAGTGACCACTGCTGAGTGTTTCTAAAGANGTAATTACGCATTTAAAAAAAAAAAAAAAAAAAAAAAAAAAAAAAAGAAAAAACCTATGCAAAATGAGACCAATTATGAAATAACATGTCACTGAATTGTGGATTTTCCCCATAAAGGTTAGTTAATGCCCTGAAACATAAAGCAGATAATCCTCACAATTTGTTTTCTAACATGATCTTAGTTTTTTTATATGATTACTCACAGAAGCAATTAATCTTCTTGGATAGCAAAAACTATTTCAATATTCAATATTCAGTGACAATCAGGTACTCAATGTTTACATCTGGATTGTCAAGTGTTCTAAAGCTCTCAGGCAAGTGCACTGTTACTCAACATGATAGAACAAATAATTTTAGCCATAAAGCATTCCTTATGAATAAAAGCAGAGCTACTCTTAAAAAGTATTTTGTGGAATCTGAACTCTCTTATTTGGTTAAGGACTCTAGCCACACATGAATAAATTATCTTGAAATATAGATGACAGCATAAATTAATTCTCACATGCTTAACATATACACAGACATTCTGTTTATAGGCTAAAGGTGAAAAGAGTATGCTACAAAGTATATCTGTATTTATGGAGGAATCACCAAGACCATTAGCACCACATGTAAATTGTACTGCAGGAGAGCAGAATTTTTTTCCCATTTTGTAACTGTGAAAAGTGTACCTTCCCCATATTTGATTAGATAAATTCCCTGCAATTGTACTCTTTTTGATGATATTTACATCTAATTGTAACCCTAGCAGGCCTATGTCAGCACAGCCTTTGCAGCCATAAATCTTACTAATGACAACATCTTTACAGCTTTTTTGTTTCATACCCCAAGCACAGCAAAATTGTCAGATCAGTTCATGAAGAAGTGACAGGCTATTGTTCTTCCTTGCATTCATGAGCAGATCATTAACACAAATTTAATGCCCATAACATTTCAGTGGCTTTGATTAGGTATAGAAATCTTACTACACTGTGTAAGGGGAAAAAGCGTGCCGTCACATTACAGAACACAAGTGAATGCTCACAAAAATCCAATTGTTATTTTTTTTAAAGGGAAACTAGAAAAAAATCTGCATAAAGGTTCATTAAAAGCAATCTTTTCCAGCTGGTCTTGAAGGATAAATACTTTTGTTTTGAAGAAGAATACATGAATTATTTATTTTTGTCAAAAGAGAGCAGTACATTAATCCAGGTTCTCTACCTTCTGCCCAGATTCAACTGACTGTAGGCTATAAAATTACTCAAGGGAAGTTAGTTTCATTTGGATTAGCACACATATTTAGTGTATAATAACTCACAATACAGAAAGATCTCACACTGGGACTGAGAGAATGCCTTTTAATAAAAGAGATCTGGATTGCAATGAAGCCATGAGAACTTCTAGTCAATGATGTATGAAATACAATTTAAAAATTGGTTATTCCATAACCTATGTTTCAATATCAGCTTAGGAAAAAATAGACTTCACTTTCTTGCAGTGTAAGTTGACTTCAAGTAGTAAAAAAAGAGCAACTGGAGCTTCAGGTTGTTCTACAGGGTCAGAAGCAAGGAAAGCCTCAATGTAGGAATGAATTTCAATACCTAAAGCATATTAAAACAAAGGGGTTTAAGCAAAATTTACAGTTAAATTCTTGGTAGTGCTTCCTCGGGCCCCTTATCAGTCAGTTCCCATAAACACTTCATATTTACAGCCCACTGCTTTCTCACGCTCAGAAAAAATACTAAAAGGAGGGTACCATGTTCACATTTCTTTGTATGAAGCTGTTTTAAGGATTATGGGGCTACTAAATTCTACAGCCAGTGACAGGATTAGTATGTTACTATTGGCACAAAAAAACAACCAACCAGCAAACCAACCAAGCAAAAGCCCTAATGAATTTGAAAGCATGTCAAAGGACAGGAAAGAACTACTTTCCTGATAAAGAACTTTGCCTGAGATTTGGTATTGGAATTTATTCCTGCCTTGCAATTTAATAATCCTTAATCTTTGCCTATTTGTTCTGTATCCTTCCCTATCTTCCCTACCACCACAAACTCAACTTAGAAAGTACAGTTTTTGTAACAGGGATGTCACTCTAGTGCCCTAAATGAATTACAGATTTAGAAATATATAGGAATTCAGTATTAGCAGTTTGTAGCACATCAACCATGGATGCCTTCTGTTACATGATTCAGATTATTAAACATGTGAGTTTTTCTCATAAGCCTCTCAAGCTGAAAAGGCATTCATCTCAACTCTGCAGGCTGCCTCTGTGGCTGGAAGGTTAAACATATTTTTAGGTTCTGAAATACTACTCCGGCGTAGTCAGTATTCTCTGCCCACACACATTTCCTCTGCCTTCAACAGGGCTTCTATAAGTGACTGTAAGAATATGTCCTCACTCAAAAGTGAGGCAGTCTCTTAAAACTTCTTTGCAAATGAAATCCAAGAGGAAGAGCCTGCAGGGTTCCTAGGCATAACTGAAGCCTCTTCTCAAAGAGGCTCTGGAGGAGACAGCATTTATAGTGTCTTGTTTGCATGAATAATGTAAACCATCAGGGTGATGTTTGTGCACTGTGAAAAGTAACAGCATCATGCTTACCCGGTATTCAAAGTGTCCAGAGGGCTTTCAGATCAGAATTTTTTTCTAAGTACAAGCACAGAATTATTATTTTCCTAGCTGCTGGCTCTGAAAACTTCAACTGAAAGTTGATCAGAAATGCTTACATTCATTGCACATTGCAAAGATTTTGTGAGCCAAAATACAATCTAAATTACAGGTATGAAACTGCATTTGTCTTCAAGGTTTTCATTTCTACCTTGGAAATCTGGCCTATGTTTGAAGCTCTTGTTGATACAGTATGAGCCAGGCAGAATCCATTTTGCCTTTCTACAACCACAGGTTCTGTGATTTGAGCAGATGTAAAACTGTAATAAAACCTTTTTATCTGTGAGAGTGGTGACCGCCACTGCTGATTTTATTCTTATTTCTCAGCTACAGCTGCAACTCCAGGAACTGTCATGAATTAATTAAGTAATGAAAACGGTATTCAAAAAAAAATATCAAACAAATTTTTGAAAATACAGTGAAATGGTCTTGTCAGGAAATTACTGGCTTTCACATGTGGCTTCTGGTACTAGGAGGAAAATGCCAGTGTTAATTTCAGCTCAGTCATTTGGTGGGACACCTGATAGCTGGCATCTGTGAGGTAGCACACATTTTAGGTAGCCAGTGAATTGTGGGGGAGCTTCCATGAGTTCACCACAAAACCACGTCTGTGTTAGCCCAGTTGGAGGCCCTACTAAGTGCTTTGTATAGCTGTAAATCCATATGCCTCCTGAAAATCTGCTGTTACTTTGTGTAAATCCCTAGCACTCTTTAGTCTACGTGACCCTTCTAATACAGAGACATGTAAAGTGATAGCCAGATTATTTCGATTTCTCCTCCATCAATGACTACAATATTCCTTTGGAGTTACGCTCTATTAAGAAACACCAGCAGAGATCAATACTCGGATCTTTATCTGTTTCAACTTTATTTGCTTATTCCCCACTGTGCTTTCTGTGGAGGAATGATATCTAGTACTTTCTGGTTTACGGGATTTTGAACTGCACCAAGATAATACAGTTCAGAACTGTTTGCCTGAATGCTAAACTCATACATGTAGGGCTGAAATTAAGATAAAACTTTGTTTTATTGGTAGAGAAAGAAAGTGAATTCAGAGTCTTTTTCTCTGCTCTAATCTTAGAGTGTTCTGCTCAGTTTGCAGGAGGTAAAACAATCTTATACCTTGCTGTAAAACCTTCTTTAGAGCCTCTGTGGCAGCATTTACAGCAGCCTTTGAGCTTGGAGGCAATAGATGAGGGAGGTGGGAAGAATCTGCAGACTGCTCTGGATAGACAGTCCCTTCCCAAATCCCTGTGGCAGCTAGAGGCATGGCTCCTCATCCCGCCCTTCCCTCCTCCCAAGCCTCTGACCTGCTGTCCCTCTGCTGAATGTTATTGTCTTCAAGCTTTTCCAGCAGAAGGGCTGGTACAGTAGCTTCAGGCAAAATCGTTATATCATAAGTGTCTCATCTCCTCTATGTACAGCCTTAGTAAAGCAGGGTCCTTCTTCCACCAGGTGCTGATGAGAAATACAAGGCAGTAACATCAACCGCTATCCATTACATACCAGCTGGAGCACAGGTGGGAGAGGGCTGGCTAAAGGAATGTAGGTATTTCTTTAGATGTTCACATATTCACAGACAGGTGAGGAGAGAGGCCTGAGGTTTCTCAGGAGTCCCCATTAGCAGAATGATCAATCATGGAATTGTTAAGTCCAGCCATTGAACCAGCATTGTCAAGTCCACCACTAAATCACTTGTCTTTTAAATACTTCCAGGGATGAGGACTCACCCACTTTCTTTGGCAATCTCTTCCAATGCTTGATAACCCTTTCCTGGAAGAATTTTTCCCTAATATGCAATCTAAACCTACCCTGGCACAACCTGAGGCGCTTCCCCCTTGTCCTGTCACTTGTTGCCTGGCAGAGGGGGCTGACTACCACCTCCAGCCTCCTTCCAGGTACTTGTACAGAGCAATAAGGTTTCCCCTGACCCTCTTTTTCTCCAGCTAAACATCCCCAGCTCCCCCAAGCTGGTCCTTACAAGACTTGTTATCCAGACCTTCATCAACTCTTTTGCCCTTCTCCAGACATGCTCCAGTTGCTCAATGTCTTTCTTGTAGGGAGGGACCCAAAACTGAAGACAGGATTTGAGGGGAGGCCTCACCAGTGCCAAATACAGAGAGAAGATCACTGCCCTGGTCCTGCTGGTCACACAACTGCTGATACAGGCCAGATGCCATCAGCCTTCTTGGCCACCTGGGCACACATTGGCTCACATTCAGCTGGCTGGCAGCCAGTACACCCAGGTCCGCATCCAAGAGGCAGATTTCCCACTGCTCTGTCATGAGCCTGTAGGGTTTCATGGGGTTGTTGTGACCCAAGTGCAAGATCTGGCACCCGGCCATGTGGAACTTCATAGAATTGGCCTTGTCCCATCTGTCCAGCCTGTCCAGATTCCATTGCAGAGCCTTCCTGACCTCCAGTAGATCAGCACTCCTGCCCAACTTTCAATAGTAGCACATGCCTGAGCCTATGGGCTGCTGAAGGACAGTCAAGCCCAGGAAAAATGTTGTGCCAATGCAACACTTAAGCATGGCTCCCTCTGCACACATCTGCATAATTATAATTCAGACACTTTCAAATTGTATTTTGAGTTTTCACAAGAACAGAGATTTGTATTTTTGGCAAATGTGCCAGCATCAAAATGACTTGGTGCTTATATTCCTAACACTACCATGTTTTCCTGTCTGTCTTGGGACTTTACAATATGGCTCCTTGCCTTGCTCTTCAGTTTTTCTGTGAGCAAGTATTGCTCTATTCTCACCAGGGTTTTTACAAACCTTTGTTCATTTTCAGGGCAAATATCCAGTGAATCTCAGCTGGAGGACCTGCATTTAGATTTATTCTTCCAACATGCCCACTCCATTGTGTGGGACTTAGTAACACACCCACATACTTAGGAGGGGCGTTTGTGCTTTAGAAACAGGCATGCATCCAAGAGCTTTGCTGGATCAGGATCAGAGTATTCGCCACCAGATGGCACCCACAGGTGGAAAGTTTTTATTCTCTTTATTACATACTTTTACGATTTTTTTTTTGCAGTAGTGACTAGACACTAGAGTATTAGACGCTATCCCAACAGCTGTGATTGTTACTCATTTGTTTAAGACAATACAACATTTTAAAACTAAATTATTTATCATTCTTATCTGAGTAGTCCTGTGAAAGCAGTCACATCAGCAGCACAACACACAAGTCAGAAATATGCTCCAACACCACATTCCACCTCTGTTCAGACCCATTAGCCTGCTGCACATCCTCATGCTTGAGGATCCAGCACAGCCCTGCAGATTTCATTTAATTTTATCCACAAGCACCCCCAAGCCATAGGACTGTGGACTGAGATGGAAAGACTGAATGGCATCAGAGGCACCAAGATGAGATGCCTTTACTGCTTTCTGCGTATGGTGTCACTGAGAGACACAGTTTAATAACTAGGTCTGAACACAATGTCTGCAGCATCTTCTGAGAACTTAGCAACAAATCATTACAGTCTGTATGATGTCAAGTTCTTACCATGTCAGTAATACCGACTCTCTTTTATTGTTCACGTTTGCAAAGCCAAATGCAACTTCGCTATGATCACAGGTATTCCCAGCCATACAGGAAAGCTGAGCCACATAGAACCAATTTTAGACATGTTAATGTTTATAGAAGCTGTTATCCAACACACTGGGAAGTGTAGTGCATGGTCCTAGAGAGATTTTCTTGGGCCTAACTAGCAGAGCCTGAATATGTGCCTCAAAGCATTCGGGCATGTTAGTCACAGAACCTCAACGTCTCATGGAAATACCTCCTGGCTGTGGGCAACAAGCCATATTCACATGGATGTTGAGTCACAGAATGACAGAGTAGGGACAGACATGATTTAATGAGAGAAGAAAAACCCTGAAACACAACACAAAACTAGTGCCATGTTTTCTTCTAATACAGTAGAAGGTATCCAGGTCTCCAGAAATCTTCATGGCCATATACTCTCTACTCCTATGGCTAGTCCATACTCCTAGCATCAGAATTCACCTTTTGCTTACTTTTTTTACTCACTTTTACTTACTTTTTTTTCCCCATAGATTGTGTCACCTTAATAACTCATGAAAACCATTATTATTATTATTATTATTATTATTATTATTATTATTATTATTATTATTATTATTCAACTCAGAAAAATTCATCCAAGTACTCTCCAGTTTTCAGGTCTCTTTATTCAATCCAGTATTAAGCAGGTTCCACTCTGAAAGAGAGGTTCTGATATGACATACAAATTTAATAGTTAAAAGCTGTTCGTATTGTTTTTAAACACTAACAGTGAAATTCAATATAGACAAATATAGAAGGATACAAATAGAGGAAAACAATCTGTGTTTTACACCTGTAGGAGAGGGCTTAGAGCTGACTCCTGACCAGATTGTGATCTTCAGCTTATAATAAATCATTTAAAGAAAACATCAACATGATACTAAGCAGAAGCCAAAGTAAATGTTCAGAATTATGAGAATTCTACCATGGTAGCTGGTATTATGCTATGTTTTGGATTTGTGATGAAAACAGTGTTGATAACAAAGAATTTTTAGCTTTTACTGAGCAATGCTTTCACAGAGTCAAAGCCGTTTCTGTTTCTCATGCTGCACCACCAGTCAGTTGGCTGGGGATGCACAAGAACTTGTGAGGGGACACAGCCAGGACAGCTGACCCCAAGTGACCAATGGGATGTTCCATATCACGTGCCATCACGCCCAGCATGCAAAAAGGGGAAGAAGAAGCAAGTGGGAGATGTTATGGGTCACAGTGTTTGTCTTCCCAAGTCACCATTATGCCTGACTGAGCCCTGATTTCCTGGGAATAGCTGAACACCATGGGAAGGAATAGCTGAACACCAAGGGAATTCCTTGCTTCATTCAGCTTGTGTGCACAGCTTCTGCTTTACATATTAAGCTGCCTTTATCTCAACCATGAGTTTTCTCACTTTTACCCTTCTGATTCTTTTCTTCCTTCTGCTCTGGGAAAGAGAGGAAGCAGCTGCGTGGGACTGAGCTGCCTACCACAGTAAACCCTAGTGTGCCACTACATACATCTCTTGATGAATACTCTGTGCTGTTCTTGTGCCCCTCTCCAAAGCAAAAAGGAGCTCAAAAGAAATACAACATTTTGCTCAGAAGCAAAACAACATTGAAGCTGATTACAGAAGTTGTCTGAAGCCTTTTTCAGAATGATTCCCTTTACAAAGAACAACTGAAATTACTAGTCTTATATCCATATGTATATAAGACATATGTAAGACATATATGTCTGATATAGCTGACAGTACATTTCAGAATGAAGATGTGAACAAGGAACAAATAAATGCTGAGCTCACTAGCCCAAGCTGATGAACCTGTGCCAGGTAAAAGTAAGCATGGCAGAAACACATGCAGGAGAACACACAAATCAGTAAATCCACATGAGATTAGAAAGGGATTGAACAGAGAATACCAGAGACATGATATGGTTCAGGAGGGCTGTGAGCTGCAATATGTTAGAGCATAATCTAGGGAAATGTCACACTGTGTTTGCTCCTTACACAATTCCCTGTGTCTTGCTTCTCAAATTAAGGCTGTTCTTGCATCCATTTCCATTTTTAAAGAGTTACAGAAAGCAGTTTCCTGGTTTGTCACCTGTGTAGTAAATGTCAGGGTTGTTTCTAATGGAAATATTAATTTGCAAGACACCCAAAATCCCATATATATAATAAACTTCTATTTAATAGAAAAACCTCAACCAAATGGATTAATCAAGCTATTCTTGTTTATGTTTATTGATGAGCACAGTAGTTTGCAGATGGGTTAATCCCTCATCCTGCAGATCTTCAAAACACAATATAGACATGGAAGACAGTCCACATGAGAAGTGCTTGCCAGTGCCTTGTCACTTCCCAGGACAATTTTGTTTTACAAACAAAACTGCAGAAACAGAGTGAACTCCCATGGAGAAAAGGATAACCAAAATGGGGACAGTGAAAAAGGTTCAGCAAAAAAGAAAACACCAATAAAGCTAACAAAGATGACCAGGCAAGATTCACAAGGAGGAATTATCAACAGGATTGGGTGAAGAAAACACCATGGTTAAAGAAAATATAGCTTTCATTTGGGGAGGTGAAAGAAAACTGAAGAGGAACTTTTAGCTCCTGGTCCTTGAAAATTTATCTGTAAAAAAAACTCTTACAGATAAACAGGTGCAAATAAAATGTCTGCCTGGGGGCCTCTCAGTTCAATAACTCTCAAGAAACTGAGCTGGCCTGTCTAATTTATTGGGCTATTAGCCCCAAGAAACTAGGTTTTAAAGAGCCCTAGCAACCAAAAACCACTAAGAGAGGGTCTTTGCTTACATATCACTTTTATCCCTGAGGTCTGCCAAATTCTTAAGGCACATTTACATCAGTCTAAGAACAATAAACTGCCTTCCTCTCACAAAACCCCAGCTCCAAAACCACAGAGAAGAGCCATTTGTGCAACAGAGAGGCTCTTAACCTGGAAGGCAGACTCCTGGTGGCAGGTGAGAGAAGAAAACTCTCTTGTGGCTTCTGCTTGGTAAACAGGCATCACCCTAAATCACATTAATTAGTTTAATTTAGAGTCTCACAGAACAATACACAGTGTCAGGGATGCAATACTGCAGTGCACAGCAAATGGGAAATTGCTAGTGGGCATTTTTTCATTCCTGTTCATCACAGATCTGAATGGATGAAAAGTTTTGGTGTTTTCCTGACTGTGACCAAGTACCAAAGCTAATACCTGAAGGAACAAAAGTAGAAGCCATGGCACAGGAAGGACTGCGAATGAAGAAAATATAAAATATGGATGAGAAAAATGCTGAATTGGCTTAAAACAAGAGGACTTAGACCCTGTACCCCAGAGCAAGCCTGGAGACTGTCCACAAGCTAGTGCAAAATAGGAATTTAAGTGGGTCTGCACGTTTGGAGATTTCCTTATTTATATTTTGACATTGTTTCAAACTGTGTTACACATGGAGCCTTCTAAATCCATAAGTATAAACACTCAAACAGTGAATTTTTTTATCCCGTCTCTCTTGTGATTAAGCTGGAAGGCTGTCAAGGATGGACATCAGATAGGCACAACGTATTTTCTACCTTATTTCTGAGCTTTTCCTACACTGAGAGTGCTGGGGGAGTGGCAGTTTAGACTGCTCCAAAACCACACAAATGGGCTCTCAGTGTGGGATGAAGCATCCCTTTGGAGAGCTAATTGAAAGAAGCAGTTCCACAATAGCTGCTTAAGGCCAGATCTCTATTGAAGACAGTTTGGCCAAAACAACTGTTGTCAAAGCAGCCAATATCCGAATCAGCTGCTTGAGCCAGCCTCTGGCACACCCTGCTCTCTGCCTTGCTCGGGCTGGAATGCAGAAATTGCAGGTCCCTGTGCTGCAGTGGTTCCCGGTGCTGCATCTCTGCATTCTGGGCAAAGGAACCCTACAGGTCTGGAAATGCAGCATGCTGGCAGCTGATTCCAATGTATTGAGAAGTGCTAGATCTAATAAATCTTATTTATAGGTTAACATTGGAACTATTTGAGAGGTAATATCTATTGTTAATTCAAACTGCAGTGCCTGCAAATTGTTTAAAAAGGAGGTGTAAATCTACATGTTTTCGGAGATTTAGTTCCTCAGCTGGATGCTTGCAAAGTCTGCAAATTAGGTGCTGTTTGTAGTGATTTAAACTTTTTACCACATTAGAACTAGCTCTGTGGGAAAACTACCTTCTATGGGAGAAGTGTCCACTTCCTCTCAATGCAGTTAACAAAGCAAAATGTTCAGAGCGTTTTCCCTGCAAAATTTGTCATTAAAGGATGTTGACAGATGAACAGAAAATAGAATGGTGGGGAAATGAAGAATATTAGTCTACAGATGATTTTTTTCCCCCAGGATCAAAAATCAGAATCCTCAATTTACAGTGATGTGTTCTCATATCCTTCTAAAAGTAAATAATATAAACTTATACCAGATTAAGTCATCTTTACATTTTCTGTGTAAATTAAATCAGATCTGATGTGGAATTCACTGACACAAGCAGTGAACTCTAAAATCCTTTTTTCATCCAGACACTGTTCATAGAAGAACTGCACTCAAATTATTTTCACTCTTTGCACCAACTTAAATGTCAAAAGAAGGAAGACACAAAAGTGCACATAAGGGCATATAATTTTTTTTCATTTTGATAATTTATTAGTGATATAAGTAGCAGCTATTTTAAGAATGGAATATACATCTTTCCACCTATGCCTTTCCAAAACTTCTTTTTTTACTGTACTTAACAGTCTTTGCAGTGCTCTCCGCAACGTATAAACATAATTAATTGATTGTGGTCTGTATTAAACTACTCCAGCAGGGGACATCACACATGCAGCTGTCAGCTGCAAAACTCAATTCTGTCCCTCAGAGCTTTATCTTCCACATTTACATTAAGCTGCACCTGGAAGACATTTTTCCCCATTACCAGACACACATAAACTGTAGCTTGAAAGTATAAATAAACATACAGAGGAGCTACTCATTAAGACTCAAGCATCTATTACAGACAGCCATCAGCACCAGACAGCACTAGACATATGGCAAAGGATGACTTTCTCTTCCATTTTATTAATTCTGGGAAAGTTTGCAAGTCTCCTGCCTAAAGATTAGTTGTCTCAGATTTTCACTTCTTCAGCTCATTCAGTTACACCCAATATTACTTGATTACTGAACCTGTTCCTCATGAGCAAGTGGTGATCATTTAATGTATCAGGCACAAACACTGCTCTGCATTCCACTCATTAGACTATATCAACATCATTTGCATATGTAAGTTAGCACTGTGGAGTGTCCAAGTTTTCCCATTTGTTCAGCAGCTGAAAATATATGGCAGTAACTCAGTCAAAGTCTGCCTGCTGTCAGAACCAGATGACAATGAATGATTGGGTGACAGTGGATGACGTTCATTTCCTTTTCTTGCATACTGATGATTATCAAGCATTAAATTGCAAATTTGGGATAATCTGTGACTTCTGAAAATCTGCTGAAACCCATTTTAAATGACTGCTCAAGAAACAAGAATTAAAAATTGTTCATAGACTAAATTACCTAATAACAAGGAAACATGCTCTGGGTAAATCAGCTTGAAAATAATAACAAATAATAATAATTAAAAAACCTAGGAGATGAGTAGAAATCTGAATTGGGAATTTTTTCTACCCTGTTTAGTTAATGCGTTTTGGCAGTGATTCATAGCCTTATCTCACCCATCAGCACTAATATTTTAACTAACGTAATTCACTTAATTATGAGTAAAAGCTGAGGAATGTTCATTATTCTGACCATAAGACTGGTTTAAATGTTTTAAATTGTTTTGTTTCCTGACATAGACTGCCTTGAATCTGAAAATTGGGTTTTTCATCAATTTTGTTCTAAATTTGCAATGCCTTCCCTCTATATACTGCTATTGTAAGTATACTCATTCTGAAACCATGCTTTTTGTTAAAAAAAATACTAGCCTTATCTGCTTTTATTTTACTTTAAAATACACATGTACTCTTTAAAGAAGTTATATTTCATGGTATCATATCTTCACAGATAGTGAAAAATGGTTGGAAGATGCACTGTCATAACTTGCTAGGACAAAATAACTTCATACTGCCTGGGAGTGGAGGGTTCCTTTTTTTCTTTTTTCACTCCAGGCTGCATATTCCTGGGCTAAGAGGGTCACAGAAGGACAGAATCACTAATTCATCTCCCTGAAAAGTAGCAAGAAAAAAAACAGAGAACAAATAAAAATTGAGACAGAAAGTATCTCTTTAGGATATGGAAGTGCTTTACACCATTAAATCTCTAGGAGATATAGATTCCCCAGGGGGTGGCAGCACAGAAACCAGAGCCCAGAACACACACCCCATTCACACTGCTCCTGAGCCTGGGCCTGTCTGTCAGCTGTGCTATGAAAACATTAGCACAGTATAAATGTTTAATAGTGGAGAGAGACAATGTGATTGATACAACTAGAAAGCAAATCCAGTCATGTATTGACTGTGCTATTCCACTTCCTCTGCAGCCTGACTCTGGGACTTAATGAAAGAAAAGGAGTACATTAAATTCATGCTGACAACAAAAACCAAAGCAGGGACCTTTTAGCTATTCTAGGAACCATCTGTAAAAATTAGTTGGCTTAGAGCAGCAGTAAGCCAAAATATTCAAAATATGTGATGATGTAATGTGGTCATCCCAAATGCATGGTTATACTCTATAGCACACCACAGTTTGCAAGACACTGTAAAGGTTTTATGGCCATACATCTGGGATGGGTGCTTTGCTCACGAGTGATGGAGCCACCAGTGAGTTATGTAAGTCTTTTCCAGAGGAGCAGCATAGAACATAAGCATTTTTATAGGACTCTACACCATCTCACATAGTAATCTGAGAATGGACTTTCTCAGTTTTACTTATTTTTGGTCCCTGTTGGAAGAGCAATGGTTAGAAACACTGCTGTATAAGGAACAGCAGAACCCAGTTCCATCACCACTCCCTTCCGCAACTATTTATATAATGGAAGTTTTGTCAATCTGATTGCAGAGCCATAATGTGACTTACAAATGCCTGTGGTACTGCCATCACCACAGATGCAATGGACATGTGCCCAGGAGGAGTCAGGAAGACAGCAATGGGCACTATGCTGGCAGACTTGACATCCCTCTGCTCCCATAACCACTGCACCTCTGAACACATTGCAGAACAAAGTAGAAATCATTCCACTGCATTCCTTTTGATGGGCTCTGTGCCTTGTGAGTTTTCTGTATATCAAGTTATGCAGTCAATATACAACACAGTTCCTATAATTAAATTGACACTGTACAAATCTGGGCCCCATAGCTACACAGTGACTCAATGGAAGGTAATTAATCTATCCCCTTCCCCATTTTTCACTGGGCAAGATTATCCAACAACCAGCTCCTCAGAGACCTACTTGAAAGAAAATGCCAATGTATATATCCAGGCTTTCATTTCATGTGTTAAAAGGGAGCCTAGACCCACCTTTAAAGAAGTACTTGGGACATTATCCATAGCCTGGAGACTGCCATGGAGGGTCTACAGCTGATCATTTGAAAGAAACAGAGCTAAACCTCTAGAATCCTAAACTAGTGTGACTTTATGAAATTACTTTGTTTATTTTCTTATGTTTGTATGTTGTATTCATCTCTCTTACATGCAATAGTGGTGGCCTTCTCTGGGGGCTAGAATTCAGGCTGAATATTGCTGTTTCTTCCATGCATCCTCAAGTACATTCAATTTAGTAAAGAACTAATCAACACACAATTGTTTAACAGGTCATCCTGAATAGGGCAAGTTATCAGCCAGACAAGACCGGATCCTTCTTTTTCAAAAATGTGGTTTGCTTGCTTTTTAAGAGATTTGTATTCTTTCTTCTTCACAATCTGGTCAAATTATCCATCAAGAAAGAAAGACTACTTTAATTGCATGAATTTTCTTTTATATTGTGCTCCTTGACTGATGAAGTAGTACTGTTGGGTTCTGCTACCCAGTTTTAACATTTCAGAATTCTGGGGACTTGGTTTGTGAAAAAAGTAATTAGAAGAAGATGTCGAATCATGCACACTTTTGTTAATATATGCATCGCTGTATGCATATATGTATAAACATATTTTAGTACTTCAAGTAAAGAAATAAAGTGCGGAACAGTTTGAACAGCAAATGTTCTTCAACCTACAGAGAGATGGGAGGACATATTCATCAAATGGGTTGTATAATCTATGACAAGATTAGAGGGGGCTATGAAAGAGTACAATAAACAAGAATAACAAAAAAAAACCAGGACTAAGTAGCTCACACTGAGCAAAAAGTTCCTTTTCACATACCAAAAGCATTAAAGACACAGGAAGATGATGTATGTTGTCATACATCAAGAGAGCTGTTTAATAGGCTGCAGTAACCTGAGTAAAACTGCAGAAAACACAGGGTTTACAGGTTGGCAATGAGGTCCAGTTCGTAGATGGCAGACTGGCTGTGATGTAACTGAAGACTTAAATTGGTCCATCGAGTGCTCTATTGCTGGCAATCACAAGGGAGAAGAAAAGAATCCAATGTGAGCTTCAAGTTTAGCTTATGTTCACAGGGGCTGAAAGACAGGAGCAAAATTAATTATCTTTTTCACTGCTCACAGAGGACATCTGATATGGAAATAATTTGGAGATGATAGGTACGGAACTTCACAATGCCATTTCCAGAATCATTTTTTAGCATAGAGCTGCACTTTAAACTACTGTCAGATAATCAAAAGATTTGGGAGCATGAGATGATACTACCACTATCTGATTATTACCTTTTTTTCCTGGAGACCATCAATTTATGTCACTGAAGAAGAGGAAAAGCAAACAACAGATGAAATTATGAACCAATTGCTCTCTCTTTTGATCTATGACCCTCTGCATCCGACTTCACAAAATGAGATTAATGGAGTCCAGAACCACCCACCCCTGCAACATATTATTCATCAAATGCTTTGGGGGGAGTTCTGCAAACTGTGTGGTTCAACTCTGAAATCAGTGATTTGTACGTCACCTTGGACACTCCTGAATGTCCAACCTCCATCCATAACAACCTGAAAGCTTCAGCAGTGGGAGACAACTCAACCAGAGATGAAGAAGAAATGTCAGGGGAAGACGCCTGTTAATGACTAACCATGTGGTTTGCAGAGCTGCACATGGGCTGGGCATGGGTCCTATGTAGCAGAGCCAAATGTAAAAACAGGAAGTCATTCCATATAGTTCATTTTGTCCCTAGCAGCACCAAAGCCAATTTTACAGAAGTCGGCACATGGGCTGGTAAATTGAGCAAGGCAGTATTTTGAAACATTGGAGGGTGAAGCGTGGAAGGACACAGTCTTTCAAAGATACCCACAAGAGTCAGTCAGGCTCTCATACCTGTACAGACACCCCTTCTCAGCAGCTGGCAGCAGGTTCTGCTCTGGTGCTTTAAGGGAAGCTTATCTAGCTTTGCTTGCAGTGAAGCGTGAGATTAGGTTAGACAAAATATTCACATGGCTGTCTCAAATACCTTTCTCTATTGCTTTTCTCTATTGCTAAATGACAGTGACTCTGTTTGATGAAGGATTCTGGTCAAGTATCACAGTATTTCAGAAGTAAGGAATTGCGGGTGCTTGGAACCTATTTGGAAAACAGAATGTGAGGAACTCACTGAGAGGTAAGCTTGTCCTGGAGATGAAGGCAAAGGGCCTGGTTTGAGTTGGATTTTTACCTTAGCATAACCTCAGTGCAAGTTAAAACAAATAAGCAAACAAACATATTTTCAGCTGTGCAGACAAGCCTACAAAAAGACAACGTGAATACAATATTGGAATCAAAAACAGGGCTAAGGGCTCCTTCCACAGTGGCATGCATGGTAATAAATCCTTCATCTGTAGGTGTCTAATAATTTAAGGACAGGAGGTGAGGGCATCATCTCTGCCAACACCCAGAGACTTGATGCCCACTGATATTTCTTTTTTTTTTTTAATGGGCAATTAACATTTATTACATGACTGATTTACAAAGTCCTGTTGGGTCTTAAAAAACCTAAATACCCACAGTTCATTACCACGCATTTATCAGCACACAGTTCAACATGGAATACCCCTGGCTTGCCACTGGTAGTCTGCAAATACTGTGAAATAGACTGAGCAAAATTAAGCACAACACTTAAAGATTGCNCCTAAATACCCACAGTTCATTACCACGCATTTATCAGCACACAGTTCAACATGGAATACCCCTGGCTTGCCACTGGTCTGCAAATACTGTGAAATAGACTGAGCAAAATTAAGCACAACACTTAAAGATTGCCTATTTCTCAAAAAAAAAAAAAAGTTAAGTGCTTTGATTTTGTTAGAGTTCTGTCCTCTATCATGAGGCTGTTGGTGAAAACTAAACTCTGAGCCCTTCAGTGGGTTTGGCAATCCTCAGTGCAAGGCTGCCTGNGATGTTGAAGGGTCTGGTCCTTCCTCTGGGAATCCAGTGGGAGAGAAGGCTGCTCCTCTGGGAATCCAGTAGAAGGCAGATGCCTGTTCTGTCCAAATGCCCAGATTATATCCAGGTGAGAATGCTTGGCTCCTCCCCCTGGGCGGAGCATCTCACAATGGGCTGATGTCATTCTATGAGTCACGTGGCAGGTCCTTAATGGCCCATTAAACAGGAAATGGCTCCCAGAGGGAGTTATCTATCTCACAGAACAAGTCGTTAATGGCCCATTAACAGGAGATGGTCCAGGGGAGGAGGCAAGGAAAACACTGCCCCTCCTGGTTTTAACAGTTCATGAAGATGGAGATAGAATACAGACCTTCTGGAATATTTTACATTGTAACCTAGGACAATGTTCAAGGTGGGTAACTTGCTAACCCACAGTGCAGACCTCTGCCTTTCCACTATAGTTGAATATCAGTTTAAACTGATAATTTCTGTGAAAGCATCCTGCTTACCTTGGTAAAGGAGGTGAGGTTTGTTTATTACTTACTTGTCATTCATGCACTTAAAACAAGAAGGAAGACTTGCAGAATGAAAGGAAGAATGTGTGGGATCCAAAGTTGAAAACTTCTGTACATATTTCCATTAATCTCATGTTTCAAATCAGTGTGTTTTCTTTACCTATAAGCAAAGTCAGGTTAAAAGGCCACCAATCATGCTTGAGCAATCCAACATCCTATGTGTTCTGCCTTTTTGTTGTGCATGGTAAGGAACTGAAAAAAAATTAGATGAGGAAGAGTTAGCTACATGCTGCTCTCAAGCTGAATGATGACACAGATAGGACATAATTACATCCCAGCACTTCAAAATAACCTGTGAAACCTGGGTCTTGTACTGAGCCCAGATTTGAGATGTGGCTGGTTTGGGATCCATTGTCTCTTGTGTCTTTTGGAGGGCATGCCACAGAAAGAGTAATGGAGGAAAACACAAAGGCAAATAAGAAAATTAAGCTAATATATTTTGAAGCATCAAATGAAAGTTATTTCTAACAATGGAAAATCCTCCAAAGGGAAGGAATAGAAGTCCTTTTATTTGAGATTGTAAATCTGTTCAAGACTGGTGCTCAAGAGCTTTAATCTTGCATTGGCAGAGCAATGGCCTATATGACTCAAAGCTTTTCCGTTTGCTGTGGACCAGTTTTCTCCTCTCCTAGTATAAATGCCCTGAAATTTCAGATTGACAGTGTCGTAAATGAGAGGGGGGCACTGTAATATGATTACCTAAGACTGTCCTATACAGGAGTCACACCCTGAGCTCACATCAGCTTGCCACAGCTCTCCCTCCACTGTGGAATGAACTAGACCAAAGCGTCATTCCCTCCCCATTCCAGCACATCCTTCATCAGCTTCCAGCAACAGGGTCTGTCCTGGAGTGACTTTGTAATGCTTGTATCCCCAAATCGTGTGACTGTTTGTGCTAGATGTTGAGTTCTGTATCTTTAAGAGTGGCTCTGAGAGTGAAGGGGGAGAAAAAGAAACGTGAAGTTTTGTTATCAGAAAACGATACTTACTCCCCTGCATTCTTCGGCGGGACAGTGCTTCGGCAGTCGGACAGAGAGCTCTTTCTTTTTGCTTTTTAGTTAATTAGCTAGCTGAGGCAAAAAAAATTCCCTGGATTATAGTTTTGTTCTTTTCCTTAGAAGTGTTTTTAGACCTGTCCTGGACTGAAAACCCAGAAGAGGACCAGGAGTGCCCACCGGGGCCTGGCCCAGGCCGCAGCATTTTCCAGAGCTGGAGGGACTGAGCAACCCACGAGAGGGACTTTTCTAAATTTGTCATCTCCTCAGAGCAGTAAGACAATTTGTTGTTTTAATATTATTCCTATTGTGTTGGGGAGTGCTTTGTTAAATAAACCAGGTTTCTTTCCCACTTTTCTCTAAAAAATTTTTTCCCAGGGTGGTTGAGGGGGAGGGGCCACTTAAGTTGGCTTTTTCTAAAGGAACCCCTTTAAAAGTTGTCTCCCAAAATTTGCCCAAACCAAGACAGGGTCAAACTCCTCAGGAAAACCGTCCCCCAGCTGGCTGCAATTGAGAAGGCCCTTCAATTACGCACATGACACTACATGAAACAACTTGAGTTTGCAGTGGAATACCAAGACTGAATTTCAATTTGGCTGCCCCACTTCATCACCATAAATAATAAACTCTCTACTTGGCCCTGTGATCCCTCAGAGGTACAGACACACATGTTGCTCCTAGTGTTTCAATGGCATCTTTTTATGAGAGAGAAACTATCTTCGTCTCTTGCTTGATGTCAGTGAGTATTGAACATGAAGAAAAAAATCTTTCACAAGATCCTTCAGCAAAATTATTATATTCATTTTTAAATTAAAGATCCTGTGAAAACAAAATTCAGTGGGCACAGAACTGAACAGAAGAGAATCAAATAGAATTTTCCACTGGCTTGCCATACCTCCAACATTGCAAATCACACTGAAATGTAGAAAACCAGACAGCAACTGTACTGCAGTTAGGTAAAAGTTTGCATTTCAAATACTACCAACCAAGACAGAAAATATAAGCTGGTACATGTGACCTCTTCTTGGTTTTTTATTCAGGGTGATCATGAGATCTTTAGCTTCTACCCAGTCGCAAGTCATAAACAGATAAAGTGACTCATCTTATTGTCTTATCCAAAGGAAAACATTTCCTAACAAATCACAGAGCCAAAGCTAAAAGCCCTGAGGCTTTCATATCTCTATCTACACTGGTAAAGGAAATCTGCCAGGGCCTGTTTTCTTGCTCTGAGATCAACTGACACATGTTGCCACATGTCTTTTACTCAGTTCTCTTAGCCTCCAAAAGAGGGTCATCCAAACTGCCACAGCAAGTACAATCCCTGGAATTTGCTAAGCCCCACACTGAGCCTGGAAAGTCTTTGAGAAAACACTGGTTATTCTGGCTGAAAAGAGTGTCAGGGTCTATTTCAACAAGCGCCTGGGAATGCTGTGACATCCTTTAATTCAGCAGCATAGGTAGGTGCAGCCTAAGCCCCAAATATCAGAGCTTTAAATCTGTAGAAGTAATAGCAAGGCAGGAAGTTAGATTTGGGACTTTTACATATGGGACTATCTTTAAACTGAGTGTCTGACTCATTATGGAAAGGAGACTCACTGTGAAAGTCACAGTAGGATTAAGCATCCTGACATTTGAGAGATGTTCAGATCTAGATTATCTGGGTCTGAGATTATGCTTAAAGTATATCTCTAACCAAAACACTCTGCTGACATCAGTCTTGAGAAATGAGTATAAGGTACTTTCCCACTGTAATCACAAAGGTAGTAATAATGCAATGTTACTTCACTGCAATGAACCAATACAGAATTTATTGTACCTGGAGAGATGTCTCAGAAAATCTTAAAAAAAAAAAAAAAGTGAAGCTGACCTTAAATAGCTCCTTGATTATGAATTATAATACCACCAAGCCCTTCTGTTCTGGTCTGTAAGATTCCAGAGGCAGAATGGAGCATATAACTTCAGACAGAGGTGTTGCAAAATGCCTCTGATTAGGTAGACCAGTATACACAAAAATATTTAATCAAATGCTGAACAAAAAATCAAAGGGAATTAGAGATGTATAGCTCCAGAAAGAACAACAGATTTCTTTCCTCTTTTCCTCCTCTGATCCCCAATTCCTTTTAAACCAGCAGGAATTCCAGAAGATTCATGCCACTGACAAGAGCCACTTCTGTCTGTGCTCCTGTGTTTCAAAAAGAAGCTGCTCTCAAAGATCAAAATCTATGCATTTCTCCAAAATATGTTTATTCACTACATTTTTAAAGTTAAACCCATTCAGTAGACAAAGCATTTTACTCAGGTAGTCAAGAGAAAAGCAACTCACACAAGGTAAGTAAGCAGGAGCAAAGTGAAAGGTGGAGCTTGGCAGCTGTTAAGCATAATCCCAGTCAGAGTGTCTGATTGCTTTTTGTCTCTCATAAGCCCTGTGGCTCCCCTTAATTTCAAGGATGCCTCTATTGCTTTAATTGCTCCCACAGCTGCTGCAGTCATGGGCATTATCCCTGCAACTCCTTCTACTTCTGCAGAAGACTATGCATGAACAAAATGCTACAAGGCCCTCTGTTCCTCTTAGAGGAATGCAATCTCCCTTCTCCTTAATGCAATAGCAGTACCATAATACTTTAGAGAGGACTATCAATAAGGATAGGAGCTAAATGTGTCTTGTGTGAGGTGTTGTTCAAGTGATCAAAAAAGCCCAGATGCAAAATGTCAGCTGAAGGACAGAGAAGCATCACAGCAGTTGGAAAGCTCAGGAAAACTCTCATAAATGGTCTTCTCATTCACTGGAACATCTATATTAAGGACACATTGCCTGGCTCATTTTTCCTCTCTGCCTATTTGGTCTATAAAGCCAAGACCTGAAATTTAAATGGCTACTTGACATGTCTGCTTTAAGCAATTTCACCTCAATGGACTTCCTTCAGATTTGGTTGTTTATCAAAGTGCTGACCCTTGAACTTTATTTCCCTACTAATCTTATCTTTTACTGATCTCTAGGAGGTTGACGTATGGATCAGTGTCACCAGAGTGACTGAACAAGGTAAACTTAATAATCCAGTCTGTTTTTTCACATATTTACATAGAAGGGTGAAGCAAATGCAGGAAAAAAATCTATGTTTGATCTTAAAGGACACGAGAACATGATGTCCTTATTTTGCTAGATGAAGTCCTTCTGCTTTCTCTAACATCCTTATTGCAAAATCCTAGAAATGCTATAACGGTATTTGAAAAATAAATGACTAGCTTATTTCAAAGCAATAGATGTATCTTGGGCTAAATATAATCTTGGTAACAAAAGGCTGAGAAGTTATTTACTCAAATAAAAGTTACTGACAGGTTAAAGTAGGTATCTTTAAGCTTCTGTTTCTTTATCCTGAATATTTCTTCTCTAAATATACCTTCTCTACTTCTGCTTCACAAACATTGAAATAATCTTGTTTCTGCTCCTGATCACAGCTGATATAAGCATTTGGAAGAGAGAAAATGTTAGGACTGATAGTACAAAGGAATAAGGCAATATTATGCCTCCTTTCTATAAAAAGGCATTTCTTTTCTCCCCCTGTTCCTATAGACCCAACTTCTGTTCTCTTCCCGTTGACTGAAGGTTAAAATGAGAAAAATCAACACCCATCACTAATAATAAAATGTTAAGAAAACAGTGCAAGCTCTCTCTACTTTTGTAAGAAATTCATATTAAGTCAAGGTGGGAGGGCAAGGAGGCACTTTCCTCCAAGGCAAAACTTAAATGTCAGTATAGATTATCAGCTAAAGCCGTGGCATTTTTTGCTCATTCCTATGCCAAAAAATCCAAGCTCAGGCTTAATTATAGTAATCAAAACATGGATAGAGGATAGATTGCCAGCGTTATTTTCTTCAGGGGATTGGTATAAGCAGTGTAAGCAGTCTCCATTTGCTGATAAATCTGCACCTACATTAGATATTTTGTCAGTATGATTATAAAAGCAAACCTTTCCCCAGTGTTGGGTAAGACCTCATTTGGAAATCACATAACAAAGAAATTGTTACTTATTTGCCAAAGAAAGGGCGGAGAAAATACTTCGCTGATCCCTGCTTTTGAGAAATGTTCATCCTTTGTGCCATGTGCACAAGTTGTATCTGCAATTATTGTCACTTATGTTAACACACAGCCTCAGCCGTTTTTTGCGTAGCCATATTCTCTAAATTCACCAAGGTGCAGATGGCACAGCTCAGGTCTTTACATGCTACGCTATAGGTTTATCCTGGAGAAGAATTTGGTAATGTTACAGGTGTCCCTAATCTGCATACACAAAAACAAAGTTAAAACGTATTAATTGGTTGGGCAATGCCAGGGCAACTGAGCTGGCCATGTGGGTGTCCATCTGCTCTGGGCATGACACTGTAGGCACATGGGTCTGCTGTGAAACACTGTCTCTGCCACAAAATTACAGAACAGAATGTCCTTCTGCTTCATGTTCACTAAGTCCTGTGACAACTGACATTTCCAGAAGCAGGGAGCATGGAGGGACTCGATACCATATCCAAATCACAACCAGCTACTTATCTCTCTAAATAATGTCATTCCCTGTACTTTCACTGAGAATTATTATCTAAACAGAAATAAAGGACTTGCATGATCAGTACTTGGTTATTTCCAAATGCGCATATAATGATCATGAAAATCATTACTACACATTGGTTTTTATAATTTCTTTCCTAGAGAATTTCCCCAAAAAAACTAATATCTCTTTCTGATTACTATCAGAAACAGTTCTTTCACCCTCCACCTCCTCAGTTCTTCTCAATTTTTCTCACCATATGAGAAAATGTTTCCTTAGACCCAAAATCCACGAGCTACTTCCTTATAAATCTTCCCTAATTTGAAAATGACCGCAATACAGTGTGACAGCATAGGAAAAGGAGGTAGAAACTGAGAGCATGCAAAATGTCAAGCTAAAGATTTCATTCAAAACTGAAAAAGAGCTTTGTGTTTCAGTTCTACTACTCAAAAAGCTTCTGCCTTCAACTTCCAAATTCCATTCGATTTCCAGTATTTTCTGGTGTTGGAAAAATATACAAGATCAGAGCCAAAATAAAGGAAAAGCTGGTCCTAGTGGTATGCTCACCACTTTTGAAAACAGAAGTTCACAAGAATTTGGATCCACTTAGGTGGCTGGAAAATATTCATATTCTTTAAATGTTTTTCCAAAGTGAAATTTCAATGTCTTTCCAATGTAAGTTTTACTTTTCAATGTAAGTATTACCAAAACAGGTAAACTATTTTGGCAAACTACATGTTTGCCTGGAACCCTACTCAACTCCTAAGCAGATTTTTTCATTATTGCACAGTATTGGGGTATTCACACGGCTTTTGACTTCAGAGACACACAGTTCTCCTACACAACCATGGCAGAGATGGATGAGAGTATAAAAGTAAATGCCCAATTCTACTATTTTAACACACATCCCATTAATAAACTATTGGGCTTCAATCCCACAAATTTGCACACCTAAGAAAACCAGTTTCCTTGAATTATACGGAAGAAATTAGGAATTTAAAATCTTTCCCTGCTTGTTTTCAGAACTGGGTTGTTAACCACTCATTAACATGTGCTCTTTATAGATTTTATAGGTAAAGAGATTGCCATTTGTCACTGACTTTTGCAGTTACAGGATGTCAATCATAGTAGTTCTTTTGCAGCAATATCTTCTTTCATTATCTGCCTTCCTTAGGGAAACTTGTTTAGAACCATTATTTTTAAACAAAAGGTCATGTATTTTAAACAACCTATTCTACTGCATTTCTTGTTCCTCCTTGACATGTCCCTGCCTATGAAAGGGCATGAAGGAGCCCAATGCCTTCCCTCCTGGCTGCAACTGAGCTTGACTAGTGCAAAGTTGTCCCTCCTGGGATGCAAAGACTGACAGTCAGGTACTGTCACAAATCCATCCTGTCATTTAGCTACTGCTGAGAGCAGGGTGTGGAGACAGCCAGACCTCTAGTCAGACACAGAGCAACTGCTTTTACTTACATTTGGTGGTCCTATGCCTCAGATGGGTGAGGAACAGTTCTCAGAGTGAAGGGCTTGGCAACACTGTTGAGTTAAACCAGTACAATTAGGTCTGTGCCAGCCAACTTGTCACGGCACTGTGCTCCCAGTTTGACATAATATCACTGTTCTGAAAGAAAGATAAAAGAAATACAGATAAACCAAACAATTAGAGCTAAAATTTTCACATCTTTGTGAATCTCAAAGCAATATCTGTCAGGGATTATTAGTGCAACAGTGAAGAATTAAAAATNTTTCACATCTTTGTGAATCTCAAAACAATATCTGTCAGGGAAGAATTAAAAACCTCACTGCTAGGATTTCTGTCTCACTGTTGCCCTCCTTTCTTCTATCCATTGCCCTGTCCTCATATTTTCGTTGTGCAATTACAAAGCCTTGCCTCATTAACCCATCCCACCTATCACATCATTTTACCTTCATAGTACAATAATATTTCATCATTCTAATCTTATTGTCCTGTCTTATATTTCTTACCAACTTCTACCAGATCTGATGGTTTTAATCCTAGGTCCCTGCCTTTCATTTCTGTCATATCATACTGTTTATGCATTGCACTTGTCCTCTGTAGACTGTCCTCCATACACAGAATATTTAAATGAGAAAAAAAAATCAAGGATAAATGGAGTTTACACACAGTTATTCCACAGATTCAATGAATTTTCTGCTGAGCTGACTAAACAGTTGTTAATAGATTGAAGGATCAATGCAATTCCCATACAAAACCCAAAGGAAGACAGGTTCCTTTCCCTGGAAAGTTTTCTTATAAGCTATTAATCAAAAATGTAGTTAGGCTGTACTAAGGATATATATATAATTTTAAAAATGCACTTATATCAGATCATTGCTTAAGACACTCTTACCCAGTCTTGCTATTCATATTTCATTCTTGTGTTTTTGTTTAATATTTTTGATGATTAGCAAGAGGATGATTCTTTCTGGACACATCTATGATATTTCCATACCACAATAAGATTACCCAGGTTTAAATTATTTTCTAAATTAAGTTGTTGATATAGTGGTACAAACCACCTAATCATAAAGAATTAGTAGATGATCCCTTCTTCAGAGCTTTGAAAGAAATCTCACTCTCACAGGCCTTTGTGCTCATAGGGTACTTGAAGCACACCAACATCTACTGGAAGGATGGTAGAGAAGAAAGAAAACCCAGGAGGTTTCTGGAGTTTATGGATGATAACTGCCTGGACCGTGTGCACCAGTACATGCTGGGGACCAACTGCCTGGAAAGCAGCTTTGCAGAGAAGGACCTCAGGGTCTTGGTGAACAAGATGAGCAAGAGCTAGCAATGTGCCCTTACAACAAAAAAGGCCAACATCCTCTCAAGGCTGCATGAGGAAGAGCATCCCCAGATGATCGAGGAAGATGATCCTTCTCCTCTACTCAACACTGGTGAGACACATCTGGAGTGCTGGGTCCTCTTCTGGGCTTCCCAGCACAAGAAAAACATGGACGTACTGGAGCGAGTCCAGTGAAGAGCAACAAAAGTGACTAAACTGAGGGAGCACCTGTAATACAAGGAGAGATTGAGAAAAAATGAGACTATTTAGACTGCAGAAGAAAAGGCTCAGAAGGATCTTATTAATTGAGTCTATAAATAACTGATGGGGAGAAGTAAAGGAAACAGAGCTAGACTTTTTTCAATAGTGCCCCATAAAAGACATGAGTCAGTGGGTACACAATGAAAAACAAGAAAGTCTATTTAAAAATAAGAAAAACTTCTTAATTGCAAGAGTGATTGAACCAGATTATGCACAGAGGTCACAGAGTCACAGTCCTTGGAAATATTTAAAATCTGAGTATACACAGCCCTGACCTGCTCTAAGTGACCCTGCCCTGAGCAGCAATTTTGGACTGAGAAGTCTCAAGATGTCTTCCCAAAGTCAGCCTTCCTCCACTCCTGTGAACTATCTTTATTTGAATGCTCAGTGAGTAGGCTCCAATCACCCAGCCTTAAGGCATCCAGTTTGCCCTTCTTTCAGTGCTCTAGATGGGAAAGTCAAAGGTCTTTCTATAATCAATAGAACGATGCTAATGTCTCCAGTGGCAAATTTTACCTGCCTAAGCATGAGGGGCTTTTTAGTTAAAGCACAAGGCTGTTAGCAGAATTACACAAACTGGAATTCATCCATTGATTTTTCTGCTGACTGAAAGCTGCAACTCCAAAAAAAACTACTGAAAAGGGAATTTAACTAAAGTTCAAGTGTTGTGTTTATCAGAGAGTTATTGTTCAGATAACTGGAGCTAGTATAGACGTCTCATCCATGGCTGAGTTTATTGTAGCTTACCACCATTCAGCTGGTGCACTATAATGTCTTACCCTTAAATAAATTGTGCATGTGCCTGAATTAGTTCTGGGTTTGTAGTTATGTATGGAGATGATACTTTATTTTATCAGAAAGCAAGTCCAAATCTCCATGCAAGCACACATTGAAGCCTAAATAATTTTTTCCTGCCCCCGTCATTCTACCTCTAGAGCACACCTTAAAAAAGCAATAACCAACTCACTAACACAGCAGGAAATACATGCTTTTTCTCACTAGATTGGTTTTCTACTAGTTGAGCAAATCTGCCCTGGCTTGGAGCAAAATCATAGGAAGCACACAGTCAGCTCAACAGAGAGGTCAGGGTTGCAAAGCAAAGAATTGTAGGTAAGACAGGAGGGAAATGGGACAGAGGGTGATGGGGTCAAACTGCCCTGGAGGCATCACTGAACCTCCAAACTGGCTCAAGCTATAACACATAGTTTTACCCTTAGCAACCAGTCATAATTCATAATACCCCCCAGGCATAAACAGGTGACTAAAACAAGACTCCCAGTCACAGAAAAGGAGAATATGGCATTGGAAAAATAAAAGCACAGTGTGGATTTTCTTCTTTAAGCACCCAGTGCAGCACACTGTACACAGGGGTCCTCATCCAGGGGGATGCAGGAGACCGGATGATCAAGGTTAACATCACTAGCAGAGCAAAACAGTTCCCCACATCACTGGCAGGAGAAAAAGCTGAACAAAACCAAACAGAAGTGAACTTTTTTGATCTGCACTAGTGGGTTGGCTTGATAAATCACAAAAGAAAGAGCCAAAGCAGGGAAAGAAGTTGTTGTTACAATGTATGAGGCATGGTCCCCAGATATGGTATATTCGGAAACATTTATTAAATGTGTGTATATAAAAGTGTACATAGCGTTTATAATATTTTCACTACCAGGTTAGAATAGCGTGAGCCTGGATAGCAAATAGTATAAAAGTTCAGATGTCTGCTAACCAATTATATACATGCTCTATTCCCTAATAGCAACATCAGTTTTTTTTTCCCTAAGACAAGTGCTTGTATAACAATTTCTTCTGCAAAACTACTGTGCTTCTGCTACTTTTTATATTTTAGAAACTTTGTTACATCTCTCCTGCCTTGACTGACTAGTCCTTTATTTTTCTGACTAAAAGCTCTTTGTTTTCTTTCCCTACATGATGTAATAGCTGGTGCTTCATTTTAGGCCTGCACTCATTTCCATCAATATTGCTAGACTTGAAACAAAATCTAATCAAAACAGCCACTAAGAACAGAAAACTACACCAGGTAATGTACAGTATTAGTTCATATCTTCTAGGAGCTCCTGCATACAAAAAAATTGCCCTTCCTAGTGGTGTCATGGCAAAGACATGCTTTTTTTCCAAACAAAAGGTAAGAAATTCTAAATAAGCATATTTTAAAAACCCAGAGAAATACCCAGATTTTATCTCCAAAACCTGAGAGCTGAATCACTGAGGTTAAAGAGCTAAAAATCCAAAATCTAATAAGTCATGTGTTGTTTCACTGTCCTGAATACACAGAACCACATATTTTTTCATGTTTTGTCTATTCTCATTTAAAGCATTTTCTGAGAAAAAGCTGTCAGCTCACCCTAGTTTTCTTTTGATATTCAGCTGTTGTTCAATAAAAACATATATTGTACTTTGAACACTTATTTGTTCAATGTGATGATATGAACTCGAAAAAAGAATTCTCTATTTAATATAATTAAATTATTCACTCATTTAGGAAAATGATTGTCAAAATCACATAATGATTAATTAAATCATGATACGTTAGGTAAAATTTTCACAAAACTAGAGCTTTAAAAGTTATTCAAAATTAAGTTTTCATACATAACAATGAAAGTTTTCCCATTCAGCAAGGATGTCACTGAATAACTATCAGCATCTTGATGAAGTACCTATTCCTGGATTTGTACATGTGAAGAACCAGTGGGTATAGAATTAGTTTCCTTGACCATATATCTGTTTTGTTTAACTGTTTGAGTGCCCCTGGCATTACCCTGTTACATGCCAGTCACTGCTCTCCTAGGTAATATACAAACAGGATTTGGAGGATGGCACATCCTTGGAAGTTGTTCACAGAAACAATTTGAGCAGAATGAACTCATTATGGAGCAGAAGTAAGATTAATTATAAGATGAACCATGCTGTGAGATACTGAGATATCCTGTGTGTGACAAAATACATTAGAATTAGCATAGGGTCCCTGGGAAGCATTTTGAAAAACTACCAGCCTGCTCATTGACCATTGTTTTAAACCTACATTGAACCATCAACTTCACTCTATTGGCCCTTACAGATGAGCCAGTGTCTGTGCCTTGTGGCAGGTAATGCAGGTATATAACATAAAGGTAATGCCCAACTAACAATTATGAGGTTTTTGGCTTGATCTTCCTGTTGCTATAATTTGTTTCAAGCATTTAGTCTAGTACATGTTGGTAAGAGGGAGTTCCAGCCTTTTTCTGAATTTAAGATTAGCAAACAAGAAAAGAATTTCACTTTCCTGAATTTATGATTAGCAAACAAGAAAACAATCAAGACAAAGACAGGTAAGACAACTGCAAGTAAGAAAACACCAGATAGCTATAATTATATTTGCTTGATTTGACTGCAAATAGGTATTTTTCTCTCACACAGGAATTCTGTGAATTGAGTGAATTGATAAAGATAAATAAATTATGGTATGGTAGAAAGACATTATCTGCAGCATGAGCACAGGAGGAGTGAAATCAACTTATTCAGAGAGATGATATTAAACAAGTGCTAAAAAACACTTTTAATACTTCTCCTGGCTTTTTAACTATTAGTAATTATGTGTTACCTGAAAAAAATCTCAGAGTTTAAAAAAAATCTCATTATACAAGACCAGGTTGGATGAAATTCTGAGCAAACTGATCTAGTTGAAGGTGTCCTTGTTGATTGCAGGAGAGGTTGGGCTAAATGAGCTTTAAAGGTGCCTTCGAACCCAAACAATTCAATGATTCTAAGTACATCTTATGGAGATATGCACAGGAAAAAAAGAGCAGTAGATGTTACTTTGCATTAGAAATGCAAATTGGGTGACTGTTAGAGAAGTGTAACTGTCCACCTAGTTAAGGACAACAAACTTGAACAGGGAAAAATTTAAAAAATTCTGAAAACTGGTAACTAAGATCCAATAAATCTAGAACTCCTTAAGGAAATCTTAATGCAGAAAATAAAATGAACTGAAAAAGCATGGGTGGGTAAATGATCAGTCATTCAGTGATCTAAAGATCTAACCACATGGAAACTGTAAATTAGGCAGAACTGATACAACGGAGTTTGAAAGAGCTTACACAGACAAAAGGAAAAGAGCACAAAGACCATGGCTGAAAATTAGATATCACAAGCAAGAGAAAACACGCATGTTGAAAGATTTCCTACTCTGTAGCTCTTAGGCACTTATAGTCCAATGCTGCCAAGAAAGAAAAATATGCCACTCCCATATCAGGCAGTTAGTATAATGAAAGGAATAAGTGAAGCAGTTAGTGAGAAAGGAATAAGTCAGAAGCAGCAGGGGAAGACCGGACTAAAAACACTTTTATAAATTGGCTGGTTTACATTAGTTTGGCCTAATGAGTTTCACTCTCATGTGTAATAAACAAGTACCTGGACAACCTCAGAACGATTGGCTGTTGTCACTGAGAGTTCATGAAGGGTGGAGAGATACTCCAGTAAACAAGGCAAATGTAATGCTGTCTTTCTTCTTTCTTAGAATAAAAACTGAAGAAAATAATCAGTGTGTAAGCCCCTAGAAAATGACAATGAAATAAGTAGCAATCAAGGCAAGGAAGTCTCATCTCCACCTGTGATAGAGTAATGGATCTCACAGACAGGAGACAAGCACTGCCTTTGAAACACTTTGATTTCAGCACAGCTTTGGTCACTGCCTCGTGACTTTCACAAGCAAGTGCAGATTAGAAGGTGCACTACCACATCACAGAGGTGTGTCTGCTGGATTGCTTAGGAGTCTGCCCCAGGTCTTATGTTTGCACAACTTCTTGCTTGCACCAACAGTTTGGATGAAGGAATACATAGTGGGCATGCTGCAGGAAGGGTTGCAAACACCAGGGGATGGGATTAGAATTCTAATCTAAAGCCTCTTACCTAATACAAAAAATGGTCATGAAGAAAATCATATGTACTGTAGTCAGAACAAATAGAGGCCTGTGCTTAAGTAGGAGTAATCCACTACGTAACTACAGAGTGTACAATAACCACTGCAGCAGTCAACATGGAGAAAAGGATTTGGCATTATGAATTACCATCTGAACTTGTGTCAGCTATGTCACAAACTCGCAAAAAAAAGGTAAGCAGCATGTAAAAAAGGCAAATATGACCCAGAGGCAGGACCACCCACTGTCAGCATAGATGAATTCTTCTTTTAAGATATGATAGTACAGAAAAACAAAAGTACAGAATAAGGGAGGACCGTATCATATCTTCCCATTAGAGGCTTTATGCATTAGTTAGACAAGTTCCTGTTGGGAACTGTATAGCTGTGGCTGATCCTGCCTTTGGGCATGCGATTGGACTCCATGGCCTTTCAAGGTACTCAGCCTTACAACTTATAGGTTCTGTCATCAGTAAAACCTTCCAGCACAGCCTAAAATTGTAGTGGCAGGAGTGCCTTCACCAATATACACCAATACACCACTCTGGTATTCAGACAGCCGCAGCAGTGATGGGGGGAGTTGTCCTCTAAACAACAGTAAAATGATCCTTCCTCACCTCTCTCTATGAGATGAGGTCTGGTTTTAGAAGGGAACTGCAGTCAAGTACTGAACCACTACACTGAACTAAACAAGATGTAGTGCTTTGACACTTTGAAACTGAGGGACAGGCATAAATCATAAATGTCCTGATTTCCTTAACAACAATAACAAAAAAAAAAAAAAAAATTTAAAAAAACCCACCCACATTTCCTTGCATTTTGTCTCAGGATTTGGAAGGGAGGAGAGACTTAAGCAGAGCAACCTGCATCCGTTTAAAGACAGCAATGAAACACCCGCACAGATGAGGTGCCAAGTAAAATCAAAACTTGAAGATTGTGTGTCCAAATTTGACTCCCATCCTCCAAAGAAAGTGACAAAAGAAATTGAAAATTCAATTATTTAAAAAAACCAGAATAAGTTTGGCAGAATTAGTTGAGAGACTTTAGAGACTGCGAATAAAACAGGTCATGATAACTGCGGCAAGCCCCAGGGGCTGCAAGAGAAGACCTTTCTTTCTCTGGCTTTCCCACTTCCCAATTCACTTCAGTAGACCTTCCTCTTCCTTTCCCAGGAGGAACTTTCCCAGCCACTGAAATCCAGTAATGTCATCATATCTAAATGACCCTCCACCTTTCTTCTCCCATAGCAGCTTTTCTCCTGCTCCCACTAATAGTTGATCCTTTACCTCCCCCTCCACCTTTTCGGGTGGGTGCCCCCTTGCATATCTCTGTGGGGGTCTGGGCAGCAGTAGTCATGGCCCCTGTTGGAAGCCAGAGCAGTGAAGGGAGTGATCTAGAAGGGCAATCTGCAAGAACCTCACCCTCTCATGATGCCAGCAGCACCAGCAATGACAGCAGCTGAAGTCTTGTAAGGCAAGGAAAGAAACAAGGACAGAAGATGCTGCCTTCAGCACTCTGCTCCTGCAGGCAGCTGCCGAGGTTGGATCTATAGAAAGTCAACTCTGACTTGTGTGTAGTGGCAATATACAGCAGTGCCTGCTGCCTAAATAATCTCCAGCCTTCGAGCTTTCCCTTTTTCTTGGGGAGCAGATTATCCTTTTAGTCTTTAAACCTCTTGGTTTGTTTGATTGTTTTATCATAGCAGAGTTTCAGAATGTAGCAAAGGCGGCATAAGGGGTGTACCAATGTCACAGACATCTTCATCATATGAAGCAAAGCAAACAGAAAGAATGTGAATGAAACCATCAAAAAGTGTATGATGTGTCTTTGAAATCATTACTAGAGAAAATCATGAGGAAAATAAATTAAACTTCCAAAATTCCTGTTTAATTAAATTGCAATTATAGTACCTGAAGCAACAGATACTGAAAGAGAGCTGTTACAGCTAAAGCAAACAGCTTGCACTCATTTTTTATCCAAAAATTAGAATTCTTTCCATCAGTGCATTCTTGAGTCTTATGCACTAATTTAGCTACAATGCAGCAGAGCTTATACTGCAGTAATAGAATATTGATTGTACAATGTTCAGAGACAAAGAACTCATGTTGCTGAACTTTATACACATGCATGTTGTTGCAGTAAGAAATCCACATCAATATTCCTTGCCAACTGTATCAAATCACCGCTGGGCCTGCTGATGATTTAATTACAAAATATAGAATTTTTGGTGGGACAGAGTCAAGTTCTCATTAAACTAAAATTCCAGTAATGGAAATGACCTTGAGTGAAGGAAAAGATTAAATGTTCAAACTCAGGAAAGTGTGATGCTCAATTAGTTCTACTTCTTTGCTGTTTATTAATATATAGCAATATACTTCAGAGTTGCCAGGGACTTCTCTGAAGATGAAGTATATATCTGTAGTGCAAATTTCACATCCTAATTCAAAGTAACCTGCATTTTTGTAGGTTTTCATGGGTTTGAAACTCAGTGCTAAATGAGTGATAATGAACCAGTGGTCACTGTGTGAGCATTATTCCTCAGAACAGCTTCTCAAAACACTTCTTCAAAATGAATCAATCATAATACAGGAGTAATTTGCAGATACTGCAGGCTGCTTGCCCTAGATTCCTTGTTCCTACCTCTCCTACAGGCCTCTCCTACATATCCCACTCCCCAGATGGGAGGCACCTCCAGCATCAACTGCTGCTCAGGTTCTTGCTTCTCTTTCACCACTGAATCTAATCACCCTCCAAAAGATCATCTCTTAACTCCTCGGTAGGATTTCCTGACAGCCACATGAATATAACACCAATATTGATTATATGTATTTTAAGGTAATTTCTGTGTAATGGCAGTTATTAAAAAAGATTTGAAGAGTCAAGCTTTTATTTGAGTTTTTTTTTTCATTATTGGTGGTGTAGTGAGGGTTGGGCGTTTAATCAACTATCACTGACAACTGCTAGATGAAATAGTGGACTGCTGGTCTGATCCCTTAAGGAAATTTCCATATTTCTCTTTTCTCATTTGGGAGGGAATAACATTACTCTATTTTGTTCACTGAGCAATATCCTATTGATGATGTATTATGAACATGCATATCCATTGAACATGCTCTGGGACTGCAAGTATCTTTAAAAAAATCACTGGAAATAACTTTGAGACACTCAGAATACTTGCAGTAATTTTTAACTATGTAATGCACAGACCTTTATAAGCAAACAAGTTCTGTATTCTCACATTTTTGACTACAGATGTATTTCAGTAGCCCATGTAATAGCATTAACTGTTAAAATAATAGCATAGAAATAGAGTGAGATCCTGCCCCCATCCATTTGCTTCTCCTCTCCCATTATGCTTTTACTGTCCTTTCATCCTGCAGAGACAAATGTTGATTACTCCCCACCAATTACCATTTCCCACTACAATATACAGTGCAGGAGTAAAAAAAATATTACGACCTGTATTTTTGTCATCTTCTCTGAGTTCCCATTAACTGCTAACTACAACATTTGACTTCAGAGGCATATCTCCTTTAGAGAAGGAGAGATTGATACCATTAGAAGTCCAACCTTCCACCAGTAACAAATACTTCCTTTAAAATGCTTATAGTTATTTAGAACCTAAACATGTCTTAATTTGACCTGAGAATAAAAACATGGTTTCTATCTTTTTGATTAGTATTCCTTATGGCCTGCTATGTAATTACCTTAAAAGTGTTTACAGAAGATGCTGCTTGCAACAAGCTTTTGTATCCCTTTCTATTGTCCCTTCAAGGCATTTGTTTCGTATACTATAAAGCAATAAGAAAGACGTCTTTATTACCCCAATTCATTAGAATGTACTAAACAGTGCCAAATGAAGAAGCATTTTTTACAATTATTGTTATTACCTAGTGTAATTCACATTTTGCTGACTAGAAAAAAGTTATCTCTTAAAATAAGCTTTTGTGAAAAAAGGTGTTATTATAAACCCTCATGCAGAAAAAGCCTGAAGTCTCTTTAAATTTGCTATTTTGAGTTTGAAATCTCTTAACCTGTACCAGCGCCAACCAATCTTGAACATTTTTGCAAGAAAAGTGCACCAATCTTATCTACCATCTAATACACCAGCATGGAAAAAAATAAGGAATGCTGCTGGAGGAGCTAATTAAAAAAAAATCCCACAACTGGAAAGTATTTTTTAGTGGATGGGCATATTACACTGAGTTTTCATTTTGCATTCCACATTTTAATAGTTGTCAGGATTTAAATGATAAATGGATGAAGTCCCTCCAAAATTGTTGTGGAGCAGCTTCTGAGGGAAGGAAGAGCTGTAGAAGAGCCTATCTGGAATAGTTCCATTAGGATTTTGGCTAGTGGAAGAAAAACCCCCGCTGCAACACAGAGAGCTAAGGAAGCTTTGTGTTTGATAGTATTCTTTAACCCACTGAGTCAGATTCCCCAGCAGTTGGTTAAATGGGGAGATACCTCCTTTCATCTCTCTGAATACTTGTACCTGAGAAAAATTTGTTCTGGTAGACAGCATCTCCATGGGGGGAACACAGATGGAAGAAGTTGCAGAACAAGAGATTTAGTCTCAGTTGCCCAGCACAGCCAACATTTTGGGCCATTTCCTCCGCATGTTAACAGTCTGCTGAGCCTAGAATTTGTTGTCTTGTCTCTTGCCCAGCACAGAGAAGATGTCTGTCTGAAAGACTCTGCATTTGCACAGGAAGAGTTCCAGGTTGAGAGATCAGCATCATAAGACTTCAATAAAAGAGCACAAGATCACCATCCTTGCATATTGCATGTAAAATCAATACACTTTGTCTCAGTAATAATGACAAAAGCTGAAGAAGGCTCTGAGGAGGCTCAAAGTGAGGAAGTTTTGCAAAAAAATATAAAATAAATTATGAAAATAGCTTTTTGTTTGTCTCAGAAACAATGTCTGCAGTAACAGAGGGTGGAAAAACTAGACAGATCAAACTTCAAGACTCCTTAGGTTCAGTGAACAACAGTTCACAAATGAAAATTGTGCATGCCCAAGGAGTTGGGATGCTGTGACAAGATGCTTCTTGAGCACTTCCAAAGCAGAGAGACTTCATTCACACTAGGAAACAGTCCATTGGGTTTAGCAGCAATTTAAACAAAAGTAATTAAAAATATGAATCCGCAGTGCTCAATTTTAGCAGTCAGCTATGATGGAAGTTCAGCGAGTCATAGCACTGACAATATACTTCAACACATACACAGTTGTAAGGGTCTTTTATGGAAACCCTGAGACCAAAAACATGGAAATCATCATGCTCAGAGAGCACAGGCTTGTCCCTATGTGTTCTGGCACCAAGGTATCTGAGAAGTCGCTAACATTTTCCGGTGTGGTTTCCCCCAGAGCCACATAGATCTTTTGTGTATTGGATGGACATCTATATCACATCCAGAAGGTCAGAGAAAAGAGAAATTCTGACATTAGACAGGACCAGATATATTCATAAAATCATAAAATTGTGTGGGTTGGAAGAGGCCATAAATACCATTGGTTCTAACACCCCTGCTTTGGATAGAGACACTTTTCACTAGACCAGGTTGAATCATTCAGCCTGGCCCTGGCCACAACAGGGTAACCTATTCCATTGTCTCACAGGGAAGAATTCTTTTGTAATATCCAATCTACTGTCTTTTAGTTTAAAGTCATTCCCCCTTGTCCTATCACTACATTTACTATGTGAGGAAAGACAGAAAAGGAAGAACAAAGAAATATGCATTAAGGGTTGCCTGTGTTTGGTGAGGTATTACTCTTGTTTCAGCAAAAAATTAGTTTTTGCAGTTTTGCAGTTAGTTCATGAATAGAACAAAGTAATTGAGGCAAACATAAGAGAAGACCAGACTGGATTTAGACCCAAAAGATGATGTGTGAATCACATTTTTGTTCTAAAAATACAGGAGAGACTGTCCAATAGCAAAACCACATGCCACAAATGTCAAAGATTTTAAAAAGTATTTGGCAATTGACTCTGTGGTGCAATTGACTCTGGACCATTTTAAAGTAAAATATCTTGCCAATAAAAGCTATTACCATCATCAGGGTGTTATGTTAAGGTATACAATGCATGGTCAAAAAAATGAAGGCTTGATCATTTTTTTTAAATGGTGTCAAGTGAGGGCGCATTTCTCTTTAGCACTGGCACCAGCTCACAGTTAAAACAAGCACGTACACAGGGCAGGCAGGCACAACACTGGCACTGCCTGTCTTGACTGCACATTAGAAGAATTAGGTTTTAAATAAAGACACTACTCTTCCCAGCAACAGAGTAGCTGATTTGGAAATTGGGGCCAAAAAAGATAGGGTTAAAGCTCTGACAAAATTTAATTTAAAAGGTCCACAAACATTTTGGAGATTGTGCTTTCCCCTCCCCTCTTTCCTTGAGTGGATATTTTGCCAGGCCCCTGATAATTAAAGCTGAATAAACCTCCTCTCTTTTCATGGCACAGAAGACAACAGCTTCCTCACCCTTGGAAGAGATGCCCCAGTCCTTACCTAGCTCTTCTGCATCAATATCTCTCTAGATGAAGTGCTCCTTTAAGGCAAACCCATATAACAAAAATCAGATTACATACTTTGAAAGAGACAGGATTTTTTTTTTCCTCCAAAGGGAAGAACATTACTAATTGGTAAGGCCAGACTACAGGCTCTCAATCCTACTTCCAATATAAAATACTGATGTGAAGCCTGTAAACCTAGCCGTGCATAAGAAGGCATCAAAACGCCTTCAAAAGCACATAAATCAGGAAAATACCAGGCAAGTAGGAAATTAATTTCTAATGAATGTTATAGCGGGCCAGAGTTTAACAGCACTCTATTTCTAAAGGTACCTAGAAGGAAACCTGGGACACGTTAAAAACAAACTTAGAGTCTGTCCATGTCAATGTATCATTGGGCAAATAAAGGGAAGTTGAGGAAGTGGATGGACTGTCATCTGTTAAACAGTGTGTTGAGGGGAAACACAACTGTTTTAACAACAAATAACACCAAAAGGATGCACGTGAACCAGCCCAGACAACATAGACAGAGCTCTGCCTGTGCTTAAAGCAGTGTCCAGCCATGCAGGAAAGATTCAGAGCTGCCTATTGGCTTTTTAGATAAATGAAGATTTAATTCATCACGCTGCAGTAATGGATGAGATACACTGACTTGTAGTCAATTCTAGGAAGCTTCTGGGTGTAGTTTGTAATGAAACCATTGAAAAATGGAATTCAGGAGTAGTCAAAGGGGGAATACTTGAGCAGACAGTCTACTTTTGCATCTGAGGAGATTGGAGCAAATGCCAGTCTCTTGAGATGTAACAGAAGTTCCATTAATTTCAAAAGCATCCAATTGTCTTACAATTGCAAAAGGTTCTTTAGGGACAGAAACAGGAATAGGGCTGAACAAAAAACTCAAGATGCTTTTTTCCTTTTCAAAAAGAACTTTTATCACCAGCTCCCTTGGTCACGCAAAAATACCACTTACGATATAATGCAATTCCTTATTAAGGAAAACAGTCCTCCCTCTTTAAATATTTACAAAACATATCATTCTAAAAATAATCAAAATTAACTTTTGAAGCAGAATGTGAAAATTAAATTAATTATATTGCAATTCTTAATTATTTGAACAATTTTAGCAAAATTTTCAGTGTGATTCAACACCTGCTATGTTTGTGTCCTTTTTCCACAGGTCTCATTAAACAAGGACTGTAAATAGGACATTGAACTGATGTCTTTACTATAAAATTATTTTCATGTGTTCTTGAGAATTTTGCATGTGTATATTTTTTCTTATGGATTTCAGTAGGTTTTGATCTCTTTTTATTATCAACTTATCTGAATGGCACATTCATTTTAAAAAAAAGGCCTTTTTTCTGGTTTTGCAGATTGTGTAAATTTAAACATAATGTATTCTCTACCAGCTCCCCAGTAAGATAAAAAATATAATGACATTATCCAGTAACACGAGTATTTTACTGACTTTATATATTCTGGCAGTACGTTTCATGCCTCATTTGGTAGAAAACTCATTAGACTAGTGCAAACCATGTTTTAATGCAATAGGTTAAGACTTCTTCCCCAACTAACTTGAGTCAGTTATTTTCTGTACTTTCATGCTCAAGTTAATAAATTGCAAACTTTCAGTTCCTCGGCTTGCTCTGATCTCCTTTACATACCATTTATTGGTAGCTCTATATTTTGACAGAGAAAGAAGGGATGAAAGTCAAATTATCCCCTTGGGTTCATGGAATAAATGTTGCCATCGTATAATCTGTATTCTTATGGAACATTATATTTTATTGAGTTCTCAAATTGTGACAAGAGCATTCACTGAAACACAGAAATGTCAATAGAAAATAACACTGAAGAGCAAATAGTTGAGAAATTTCAAAGCCAGTTTAATGAGTTTTAGTCACAATTTTGGATTTGATAGCCAAAATCGATTGGAAGATCTGCTGCTAGGATCTAGTGCATTCTAACATCAGACACAAAGTAGATTGCTAAAATGCATATTAATTATAGCTGGTGTATGTGCATGCATATAAGCATGCACATGCAGTAGGTTTTTTGGTCAACCAAATGACTGTCCAACTAATGGAAACTCAGGAGTGGATCCTTCAGCAATTTTGTGTTGCAAGCTTCAAGATACCTAAGATCAGTGTGCCATGGCCTTAACTCCAATATTCAAAGAACTGATTGAGTCTAGACCTGAAAGTAAATGGAGTAACTGGCAGAAAAGCGCTGAATCCTAATTAAGGTCATGCAACAAGAGTGCAGTTAGCAACACTTTATTTGTGATTATAAAGCAAGAGCCAACAAGACTGTGGTTTCATCATGCACATAATAAGGGGTGGAAAACACCAATCCTAGTCTTATAATATAGTTACTTGCAAACAAATGTGAAAATTTTTGGAAGACAAATTGACAGTTTAAAGGATGTGGCTATGTTAGAGGATCTAGAACACAAAGAATAAGTGCCTCTCTAATGTTACCATTTTTTTCCTAAAATTGCATCCCTAGATAGGGTCATAGGATTGGAGAATCCCAGAATAGTTGAGATCGGAAGGGACATCTGGAGGTCATCTGGTTCAACCTTTTCCTAAACAGGCTTTCCCAGAGCAGTTGCCCAGATCCATCCCCAAAAGGCTTTTGAATATTCCAAGGATGGAAGCTCCACAACCCCTCTGAGCAAACTGTGCCAGTGCTTAGTCAGTTATTCTGAGATATCTCAGCCTGGATGCGGGAGTTGACATGCTGACCAAATGGGAAAAAGGCTTTTCCTTATATCCCCTTTGAATCTCTCTTGCTTGGTTTAGTCAATGTTCCTTGTTTGCGTAGTTCCCTCTTCTCAGTCACGTCCCTATAGGTATTGGGGGATGGTTGTTAGGGAGGCTGTTGTCCCAAAAAATTGCCCCTGAAGACAAATCAGACGTCATCTCTCAGCCTCTCCTCAGAGGGTAATCCATTTCCAGGAGTTATTAACTATGCATTTGTCACCGAGGAATTTCCCCCAGTTTGTTTCCCTAGACATGTGCATTTGTGCAAATACAGTTAAGAAGGTGCCCCTCTGCACAAATTCTGGAGCAGCCACAGGGCCACCACAGCCACTGACATCTCTTTTAGGACAATTCCTTGGCAAGAGGGGAGCAAATTGTCCCCATTTTAGTCCATCCCAGTGAAGTACTGAGAAATCTTCCGGAGAAAATCGTATATCATCTCCATTGATTTTACCAGAGTTTGATATCACTTCTGATGTAAACCATACATTCACTTCAGGTCCACGTGTACACTGTACACATTGCTCTCAGCTATTAGTGAGATTATTGTAGCCCAAAGATGTTGTCACAATAGCACAACTAAAGGAACAAAATTATAGGAGTAATTTACAGGCCAATAAATATCACAGCTGAGGGAAAAGGAAAATGAGCTTGTAATTACTTAGGATTGCCTACAAAAAA
>VXBU01016066.1:167313-205812 GCA_013400315.1 Bombycilla garrulus | reverse complement strand
TATTACTATTATTATTGTTATTGTTATTGTTATTGTTATTGTTATTGTTATTGTTATTGTTATTGTTATTGTTATTGTTATTGCTGTTATTATTCTTATTATTATTACTATTATTCCTTAAAGAAGGAATACATGTCTCCCAGGACAGAATCATTCAGTTCTGGATCAGTTACAAATTCCTGAGAGATATATGTATCCACTTAGCCAAAAATTAAGTGATTCTGCTAGACATTGTCTACCACCTCACTCCTGGTTAGCTCTTGGTCTCCTTTGGCTTTGAATTCCAATATTCTGTTTCTCCCACATCATGGCATACGATTTATTTGGATCTACATTACTGCTTATGTGGATCCAGAGATAAACCTTATTACAAGATAAACCTTTATATACAAGTAAAAGCAGAAAGTCACAATAATAAATGTAAACAATTTTCATGTATCGCGTAACAAATTACAGTCTCTGCATAAGGTTTATTTGGTACTTGTTTGGATGACCTACATAATTCAGCTTTGGCTTTTGCTTCTCTTGAGTAATCCAGGGATCTCATGCTCGTGCTAATAAATTCTTTATATTACACCACCATGTCTCCCCTTTACATAATTCATCATGCATGGTTTGGGGTTTTTTTTTTGTCCCATGTTTCATATCCAGTCCAATGCACTTCTGTTTTCCTGAGGGAGATGGATGGGAGAAAAATACGCAAACAGAAAAGAGAGTGTTGGCACAGCACAGAGCTTACTTATGCAGGCACACAGAGCACATGTTCTCTTTAACTGAAGCTGTGCAATAGTTGAATAATTCTGACCCAGCACATCTGGTTTAAAGCATTGGAACCACTTAAAAAGTTATACATAAAGCCGGAGAAGGAGAAAAGAAAAAAATGCTAACTCCAGGGTCTTCAAACACTGCACTTTTTTTTTTTTTTGCAAAATAAGTATCCTGCCAACTTGATTCTCCTTAGCTTATTCAAACTCAAAAGTTACAGATGAAGGTGACATCAGAACCATCCTATCAGGATTTTTGAGTGAAGACTCGTTAAAAGGAGATTGTCTCCCCAGAATACAACAATGTGAAATGCCATGTTTATTTGCTTTTCACAGTGTCCCTCCTGTATACTCACTTTGCATCCTTATCAGGCATAATATTTTTCAAGAGCCTTTAAGGTACTGTGAACAAACTGCATTATTCTGAAGCTAATTAATCTGTGGCATATTTGCAAGAAGCAACTGCATCTCATTATAGATATATATTGCTGCAGTAGAAGAACAGCTTAATCTTCCTAATATCTAGTCTTACAGGGTTTATTACATGGCTTCTGGCATGCTTATTCTTCACTTTTTTACCGTTTTTCTAATGATTGATAAACATTCTTACAAAGATGTTCAGGTGAACTCATTACTCAGTTTTAAGCGATTTAAATTGTGATTATTAATGCCTGTGAAGTGTAACACAAGCTAATGTGCAGGTGTGAGGCTCAGGTCACAATCAGAGGATGTGGCATTTCCTAGTGTCCTGCCTTGGTGCCTCACAGCTTAGTGGGAGCTCAGCAGCTACACTGCAACCTTGCAGGTAAGCACACTAAAAAAAATAAGAAAGGGAGAGAGATAGGACTGTGGCAATAATGTTACGTGAGTGCAATAAATATTAAAACAGTATCACAAATTACTCTGATTGAAGATAAAGAAACCAGCCATTTGAGAGTGTTGCACAGATCAAGTATTAAAATCTGGGGTTACAGAACAATAAAATGGTGCTGAGTTATACTCCATTAATCTCACTGAAGATAAATTCTTCTCCTTCCCATATCCTCTCTTCCGTGCACTAGTATTTTTCCAGTGGTACACAACAGTAGTTACAGAAGGTCTTTGCAGATAAAGTGGAAATATTAATTTTTAAAAGTGAGAGTCTAGAGCTGTGAAATCTCATTTTTTTAAAAAGTGTTGACCTTTCTGTATTGGTGTGCAAACACAAAGCTGCAGTTCTTCAATGCAAACACCACCTGGGTAATACAGATTTTATATTTTGTCTTCAACTCTTCATAACTTAAACAGTTTTTTATAGTTGACTTAGGCTGCCTATGGTACAATTTTCATTTAAAAAATTCTAAAAATAATTCTCAGACGACTTGAGTGTTTGCTAAGTGGCTGATTTACACACAAATACCTGCAACTGTCTGTACCCAGACTATTAGTGTATGAACAATATTTGGTTTGCACTTGTCATAATTTTGTTGGGTTCTGTTGTTTTTTTTCCCCTCTGTTTACTCTGTTTCAGTTACAGTATTAAAGGCCAGATCCAATACCATACGACAGAAACTTTTGCACATCATAAATATTCATTGTGAGAAACTGCAAACAACCGTTGCACCTAACAACTATCCAACCTCATTTAGTAACTGATTATAACTATCAAATCTGTGCACAGAAATGACTGCACAAATTTATGCAGAAAAGAAGACCAGTTTTAGCCATAACATATTTGAAGGAGTACAATACCCAGATCAAATCCTTACACAAATATTTGCCCCCGATAGAGTTCCCCCAAGATAGTTCCCCCTTTTTTTTTTCCCTTAAGTTATTTTTGTTTTCCTCTCAGCAATAGCAGTGTTCACAGTGCATAACAGGAAAAAAGCTTATTTAGAAGAATGAACCACCGAACTATTTCACAGCCTGTCGATATAATATCAATACTTCTAATTGGTATTGTTTATGTCATTAACAACCCATTCAAATAAAGCTGTTTAATGAAGATATGTTATCAGGTGTGGTATGTTACCATGACAGATTCATTGTGGATTCCAGGAGAGATACAGACTTCAGAGGGAAATCTCCTCTTACTTATCAAGCAGAGCTGTTGAAACCTTGACACTTCCAATTTGCAGAGATCTATGCAAACCTTTCCCTTGGCATGGATTCAAGCCTCCTGAATTTCATCTGTGAGCCTTAGGTTTGAATTAGTCCAAACCCCACAGAAATGCTCAGCCAAAATTGTTAATTTATGCCAAATTCACAGAGCTTTGAATGGTTTCCATTTCTTGTTAAATCAGTGCTGTACAGCTGGCTTAAAAATTGGTTCAGGTTTGGCAGTAAACCCGAAAATTAAATCTGACTCAGTTCTGTACCCGCACTAAATCATGCCTGGTAAGTGCAAACCCACACGGGGAGGGGCATCAGGGGAGATGCAGGGAGACCTGGAGGAGCAGCCCCCAGCTGCAGCAAGCATCCCTTTCCACTGAAATTATTTATTGGATGCTAAGAAGCGCTCACTGGTATAAGCCTACCCTACTTTCTGCCATGGAGATTCCTCCTCCACAGGCACTGTCACGTTTCCCTTCCTTACATTTCACCTAGCTGTTCTGTCCTCATTATGATAGCAATTAATATACCCCCATCATCTACCACTGACTAGATTTTAAGGACAAAAACCTCCAGTGCCAGTTTTCTTCTGGATTTGAGCTGCCTGAGGCAGATCACAGCTGTGCCAGCTCCCTGGGATTGAGTGCTCTGACCGAAAAATGAGGACTGTTCACCTTGGGACAATGGTGGCAGTCCCCATTTCCAGCTTTCTGCTCCCTTTCTCTTCCTCCTCTGTGTGGGTGACAGAGACCCTCATGTGGAGGCACTGTGCCACATAAGGAGGTGAGCTGGCACTCATTCCCCATTGTCTCAGTACAATAGGACACAAGCTCAGGGAGCCAAGCAACAGCTAAGCTATCCAACAGGAGGGAAAAGAAGCTCTAAAAAAGAATGGGCTGAGCAGACAGTCGGGAATGTGGCTTCCCCCTGTTGTAAATCTGCATAATTTCTGAAGTCAAGTGTCAGGAACATTATGTCACCTCTGCTAGTTCTGGTTTTTTCCAACAAAATTTAAAATGAGATTTGCTAAAGCTCGGATGCAATTTTGAAAAATGAAGATGTACTAAATTTTCAATAACATTCCCTAATATAAAACAAACCATGAAGAAAAAAGTTGAATTTAAATCTTTACTTGTCAAGAGAAGACTAGAATCCAAAAATCACTTCAAAAGCAACCCAGCTATAATTTTATTCACATTTTATTACAAAAAGTGCATTGATATAAATATGTCCCCTATTTTACCCATGCTATTTTGTACAGTATTCATTTATTTTTCTGCATTCACAACACCTTAAAGAAAAAGGATATTTAGCTCTATCATAAAGTTGTCACCTAAATCCAGTGTCTGTGGCAACCAGTTTGCACACTGTGTGTACTCATATCAAAGTTGTAAAGTCATTTGATTTAAATCAGCAGCAAAGTGATACAAAATAAAAATAAACATAAAGCAGAAAACTTCAAACTTTGTTTTATTTTCATGACAAGCACACAGCTCCTGATTCCAGATGTGCTTACAGTAAGCAGCGCAGCTGCTCTTGGTTTCAGAGCAATGCAATGCAGATGAACATCAGCAAGTGGAAATCAGAGGATTATTTTTTTGAAGGGAAAAACAACCGCCACCAACAACAAATCTTTTCCTCACAATGAATGCCTTTGCTAGAAATCTTTGTTAGCAAACCGGTGAGGAAATGGCCCTAGGAGGAGACATGCCTCCCACCACAGGAGGGGTGACCTTTGCCTCTCAGGGCAGATGCACAGAGCAGGGCTGGCAGTAGAACTTGCTTCATGTGGGCTCCACATGGCAGTAGTGTTTGAGTGGCTGGCCAAGCACCCGTGTCACAGGACAATGCCCTGAATTCCCATACTTGGAGAGCTGAGTTAGTGGGGCAAAAAAACAAGACACATGGTGTTTTCAGCTCCTCAAACCAGAATATTCTTCTTTATGCTTTTCTCACCCTGTTGTGGTCATCCCTCTCCTCCCATCCACCTCAGCTGCCTTTCTGCCTCAGGCAGATACCAGAGAACAGTGTTTATTGCAGGAGACCTCAACGTGTACAGCTGCTAAGTGCCACCTTGGTTGACACTGACACTACTAAGAGTCATGAGGAGAATGATAGATTTTATAACAGAAAATGTAGACTAAATTTAGCCCCAGCTTCCCACATTTGCAGAAGTTAGAGCAAAACACTGATTTGTGGCACTGTGATATGCAGTGATGGACCCTGAAACCAGTGCACTTTCCTTTTCAGTTCACAGAGAGAGCCTAGCAGGGCAGCATGAAATACATAAGAATGTGCACCAAGAAGGAAAAGTGTGATGGTTTCTAAAGGGACACTCTGTGCCTCGGTCTGACCACCCTTTGCTGCTTACAAGTAAATACTCCTTAATCGAATTATTTTATCAAACAAATCCAAATAATCCTAATGGGAAAGTACTGTGTTTAATATGTTCTTGGTATGCTAGAATGGTTTCCATTAATCCTTCACATAGTGTTAAGATTTCAGTCAATAGTCATTCATTGTATTAATTCATTCTGAATTTTTTGTCATTTCTTTATCTCCTACTCTTTAACACAGCAGCAAGAATTTTTCATTTCTGCTCCAGGATCTATTTCCTGCTTTATGCTAAATTTAAACCTTTTTCACACTTATTTTCTAAAGAATTTATTTCATTTATAGAATAATTATGCTAATTCCAAGTGAATTTATTATCATTTAAAGATGCAATTGTGATAGTATAACAAAATATTACTATTTTCACTGTCATAGCATTTCTAAAATCACTATTTTTATGAGAGATAAACACCTCCAAATTTATGAAGTCTATTACATGTTTAATGACAAAATTAAATGATAGTGGAGAGATAGAAATTGATACATTTAGACCAGGAGTAGAAAAAAATCTGAAATAATCAAGATTATCCTTTTGACAGAGAGAAACTCATATTCTGGAGTGTTGCATAAGATCTTCACAAGGATAAGCAATGCCTGTCATCTGACAGAGACACTACTAGGTTTCCCTGTCATTAAACCAGAAACAAATTGCTGGAAATCCAGCCAAAGAATTTTCTTCAGGACTTGAGTGTGTAGCTTTGGAAAAAGCACAATTATTCTGTAAATTATTCTCTAGAAGGTTGTTCGTGCAAGAGGTTATTGCAGAATGTCTTGGTTTACTGTGCACTTATGTTGGTCAGTTTGTACATGTTGACGGTCCCTTAAGAACAGGGTAGAAAAAGAAGGGGAAAGAGAAATATATACCTAGAAACTGGGAGGTTTTGAAGTAAAGAGAGTAAAATTGACATTAAAAATGATGAGCAAAATGATCTGATGTAGGAGAGATTATGACCATCTGTGCATATGTGCAAAGTGAGGTGCCATTCTATTTATGCTGCAAATGGAAAGTCATAGAAAGGGGAACACTGTAATGTCCTCTAGCAACTTATGGAAGAAATGAGCTAGTACATTCCTCTTTGCACAGTCAACACTACCAGTATGTTCCCAGCAGGAAAAAGGAAAGGGACCAGTTGAGCAAGACTTGGGTTATAAGTAAAAACAGGAAAACCTAACTCAAAAACTTGTGGGGAGCAGCAAGACCCTGCCACTCACACAGGTGATGCGTTTTTGCAGAGAGACAAGGGGCAGTCCCTGAGCTCTGAGCATGGCTGAGGTGGAGAGCCTGGGACACTGCAGGGCTTTTTGCCACAAGCCCTGAGGTTACACCACTCAAAGAGAGAAGAGCAAGGAGAACATACAGCCCCAGGGAACTCTTGGAGGCAGTTAAAGAGTTTACTTTCTTCCAAATGAGCAAGTGAGACCATTCTACAGAAACCAAAGGATTTAGGATCTTTCATTCTTCAGCAAGAGAAAGTGCAGTTTGCTTTCCCTCCAGCACTGGGTATTTGAGCTATCCCAACAAAAACACCTTTTCTTCTTTTCACTTTGTTCCTGCTGCTTTTCTTACTCTGCTTACAGAAAGGTAAATTAGCATGCAGGGTAGAAGGCAGAGGGGAATGAGGCAGCCATTGCAGACTTGTAGGAGAAGACATTGACATCTTGGATAACATGATGCAAACAAGAATTTTGAAGCACAGGGAGAAACTAGAGGTATTTTAAACATGTGTAGATGTGGCGCTTAGGAACATGGTTTAATGGTAGACTTGGCAGCGCTGAGTTGATAGCTGGACTCAATGATGTTAAAGGGCTTTTGCAACCTAAATTATTCCATGATTCCATGACTTATCTCTAGATTAAGATGCCTATATGTAGTATTTTATCCAAGTTCATGTGTTGACATATTCAGTTAGGTATCATACTCTGGAGATGAACCCCACTCTAAACCCTTAGTAGTGGGACTGCATGGGATTCTGTTAGTACATCAACTGTGTGCATGGCAATTCCTGCTTTTTTTTTCTTTTTCTTTTTTCTTTTTAGGAGAAGACAGCTCTACGCAAGTTCATGTGACAGTTCACATTGTCTGCCACAAGTACATATGCACCCTAGAAGGCAGCAGTTCTTTCCTCTGTAGTGATGGAACTTAATGAGTTTTTATAGTTGTTTTTCTAATTTCCAATCATGAGAGCAAATGTTAGTGATAGATAATTTTTCCTATGGTGTTGCAGCTTTTTCTCTTCATTTGCCACATTCTGTCTAGGCTGTTCGACATTTTTCATGGATGTCTCTTGCAAAAAGCCATTGACACTACCAGAATCAAGTTTGTAACAGGCTGATTTATCACTGTCAGAGGTATTTTACTTAATCTTGACTAAAATTACTGTTATTATTAAAGTACTTTTCTAGTTATGAGTTATTTACTTGTTCAATATTTGACAGTTTTGCAAGACAAAAACTTGTAATCTGCTCCCACATCAAAGGCCATGATTTTCATATAGTTTGTTCATTTTATGTGGGTCCATTACCTCTGTGATTAGTAACTTCTGTAATTCTTTAAATGTGATCAAAGTACCTAACCTTCCCACTCAAGGTGCCTTTTGACTGAAAATCTGCCAGTGCACTTCCATTTCCCAAAGCCAAGCACTCAGTTTTCACACAGAAGATGTCAGTCAAATCAGTCTGACTTTCACTGAGAGCCTACTCTCAGGCTTTTATATCCTCAGGGCATTCCTGCATTTCCATTTCCCTGTATACAACAAAACCTCACCTGCATGCAGATCTTTGTGGCTATTTAACGTCCTTAATATCCCACTTTATCATGAAATATATGAAGTAGGGATATATGAAGTACAGCAGAGTTCTCCATGGAGACTGGATTAAACAAAAAAACGAAGTAAATAATTCAGCAACACTATGAGATCATATTTTACCTCCTCATCCAATGCAATTAATAGCCAAATGTTGCTTGTCTGGCTTTGAATTCAAAGTCCTTTAATTGAAGAGGGTCTTTGAGAATAAGTTAGACTACGTCTTGGCAAAAAAGAGAGAAAGAAATATACTGTTTTCTGTACTACTGAGATTACAGCTGCATAAACCAAACATTCAGCCCTCTCGGTGAGCAAACTAACAAACAAAACCTAATCCCCAGGGCTTTCCACCAAACTGACTTGCTCTCCATGTTCTACAGGAAAGCTTCCCCTGCCACCTCCCTACCTACGCAAGCCGTGCAAGATGAAAGTGGTGAGAGCACCAACACGACCACGGCAAACACTGCAGTAGGCAAAGCTCACCACTCCCTCCCACCTCCCCCCATGCCCCAGCAGAACACTACCAAGCTCCATAAATTAAAGTCTGCTCCTGACAGTTTTATTGGGGCAGAACCACAGTGCTGATCCATGCTGGATTCAGCTGCAAGCCTGGATGATCTTTCTGTCTTGGCTCTCACCCTGAGCAAGGATGCCTCCAGGAGGTTTCAACTCCAGTTCACAGCCATGCCAAAGAAATAGGCTGCACATCTCAGCTGAATTATTTTGCCTCTATCAATCACCTTCTGACTACAGTGCACTTTTGTGATGTTCTTCCTTTTCAGATTTGACCTCCTCCTCAAAAGCAGTCTTCTTCCAGTGTATAACCTTGTGTTTGCTGACAAGACAACAGTTGAAACTGGCTCAGTACTGTCATTAAACTGTCATCTAGTACAGCCATATTTGAGGATATACTCTTTGCATCTTTGATGCTCTGGCTTATCTGTACTGGCCAGAGGTTCCTAAAATACTTTATTCTTCATGTCATGCCTCACGTGGCAATCCCCTTGCCCTCTCCTTCCAACCCACAAACACACTCTCAACAGCTTGTGTCCTGTTAAGCTTTTATTTTTTTTGTTAAGCAAAGCCTGCACAGGCCTATCACAAGTAATTTACAATCTAAGAAATTATAAGCAGTATAAGCACTCTGATGGAGTAGACCTGCAAATCAAAGTATTTCTTTGAGTCATATCTGCCCACACTGGCAGGTGACAGGAACATTGCACTTCACTTGGCACCTGTAATTATAGTGACAAAATCAGTTTCTCAGTGCAGGGGTGGTGTCTCAAGTCCAGAAACTTTGGAGCAACATTTACACACAGATAGACACTTATAAAAAAAAGAAATAAAAATCCCAAAACCTTTTGGAACATTAAAGTGGTTAATAACAATAATAAAAAAAAACCTAACAGGAAAACATGATGATTGCCATTCCTTGATGTCTTCCAGGAGTTGTGCATTAATCAAAGATCTGGTTCTAGCTAAAGACAGGGAAGAAGCACCTTAACAACCATAAGACATGAAACTCAGTGACATACCAGTCTACTTCTGGCCTTAAAATCTATTATCTGTCTGTCTAAAGCCTTGTACAAGGTCAGATTGACTTGTAGTTGACTGTAAAGATTTAAATAAAAAAAAGCATAAAAAGTAAACATTTTATCCCGCCCTTCTGCTCTGAAATAGCAGCAGTCTGACTAACTGCATTGGTCAGTCTGCTAGTAAAAGTAGAGGCACAAAGCAGACAGGTTTCCTGCCTGCCAGCCCAGCACAATTTTGTCCTTTCCATCACATATAGGGGTAGTAATGGAAAGGTTAGCAGGCCAAAGTGTGCACATGCAGCAGAAAACAAGATCTGGTCCTTTTGCCAGGTGTCCTATCACAGCAGGGGGAGCAGATGGGAAGATCAGCAAAATTTGGATGCGCAAAAATGCTGCTCCATTGAACAGCATGCTACCTCTTTGAAAATATGACCTTCCAAATAGAGCTTCCCCCTAAAATCACCGGCTTAACATTGCCTCACATTAAAAGGAAATGTCAATAAAAGAATTCAAGGTAAGGAAGAGGTCTGATACTTCTGATTTTGTTCTTGAAAAGACAAATTTATGATGGAATTAGTCATCAGAAAGCCAATTCGCAGCTATGACAAGCGAAGAGCTATTCAAGTCACAGTATCACCAGTAATATTAATGATCTTGGAAATGAAAAGCTGATGAGTTTTAACAAGCGTTATCTGACACACAAGATAAATACTATTAAATATGGAAAGTCCCTTTAATTACATGAGTTTAGAGGCTCATAAAAACCAAGCTCATTGGTATGCTGCCAACCCCTTCACCTGTCCCTGGGCAGGATGAATCCATCGCTCAGACACTGCCAGCACCACGTGAGTTAGCTCTGGCTGCCCACAGCACGTGGAGGCATGGCACTTCTGCTCTGGATCTTTCCATAAGGAAACCATAGGCTGAAGGCAATTACAAAACCAGTGCTGATTTTGTTCCGTATGAGTGGGTGGCAGAGCTCCCAGACAGACAAAAATGTTATTGCACTTAAATGGATTTAAGTGTGTGTTTGTTTTTCATATGCAAAGACCTTACAGAGATGCCTATGTCATGTTTTTCTCTGACACTGGTAGTCACAAAGGCATATTGTTGCTCTTGAAAGAGATTTAAAAAGACACAGTCCAACAAATCAATTTCTGACCAGGTTTGTAATTTAGAATTCATCAGGCTTTTGTTTCAATGCCTGTGATAAACACTTTGCTTAAATGCTTATTACCTGTCTTTACGCTTCTTTACACCTGTATTTTATACCAAAATTTAAAACAGCAGATAAAAGATGAGTCTTTTTCATCTTAATAGGCAATATGCTTTCTTAATATTTGCAGTGCTTCAAATAAGTTGTTTTGGTGAATGAAATTTAACCTGCCCTCATGAGTAACAGAGGATATTGTCTACTACCACTGCTTCTACTCTCTGGCAGGAGCACAGGAGAGAAATACAATCTTATAAAATTGCCCCTCTGGCTATGCTGTCCCTTCCACAAACCTCTTTAAATATCCTCATATTCAACCTAAAAAAAGCTGGGTCATATTCACACTATTTTGGAGGCTAGGCCTGTGGTCCAGGGCATCTCTTGCAGGGAATGGAATAACCAACCATCCAGACACAGAGGGATTAAAATCTCAGATGAATTTTTTTTGTGCAATATTTTCTTAAATAAATCAAGTTTCTGTTTTCATTAAATTGGAGCATTGGTCCATTTATGTCTTAAAGACACATATATCAATATAATTTGTCAAAAATAGATATATATTAATTATATTTCAATAGTATATATACAGTTTTAATTAACATATTAAAAAATCCCAGTCTCATTTAACAGAAAACTAAAGTAAAAATAATTCTAAGCCAAGGTCCTCTGAACATTTGCTATCCAATCTCACTTTTTTGTTTTCTAAGGAAGAAGAAATGAGCTCCTAACAGGTATGTATGTAACACACATATAAAAATATTTGGATTGAGTTTCTGTGTATGTCATCCCAAATTTCCTAGATCCGTTCAGGTAGGAAATGATGTTTCCTATTGATTTTTCATTTATTTAATATTTATTAAAGGAATAGTCCATATTTTATTAAAAACAAATTCTCGCTATGGTAGAAAACAAATTGGGACCAAGTCCTAGAAGAAGGAAGAAGAGAAAGAAGAGAGTGGGTTAGATAATGAATTCATGAAGTAGGTTCACTTTGCTCACCAGTTGCTTGAAAGCAGAATTAAAATCCACTTCTCCCTGGCTTGCTGACACTTTAGCTGTAAATCCTATCCTGCTCATTCTCACTGTATGCCACCAGCACTGGAATGCATTTTTGGGGATTAGTGGTGCTTTGAGTGCTTTGAGTTGCTATTTGGGTGTCACATAGGTAGCATCTGTGCTGAAGAGCAGTAATTGTGCAAACTCCAGTAGGAACCAAGATCCTGTTGAGCCTTCCAGGCTGGGATTTTACATTTGGTGTTGTCATTTGCTGTGGAGTCACCTTTGGCTGCTTTTAACAGGATCACGCAGTACTGTACTTCTAATTGGCAAAAGTTGCAAGACCTTACCCTGTAAAATGCAATGTTTTTCCTTTGATATGTTCCACTCTACTGCTGCCAGGAGCTAAGGACCGTCAGCCCTTCCAGGAGTTGCTCAGATCACCTCAGGATCCAGTCTGCTTCAGCCTGTTAACATTCCCTGTGCATTATATTATTATCACCATAGAAACAGAAATAAAGTGCATTGGACTTAAGGAATAAGCACAATTAATATTTTATAGCTCAAACTTAAAATGCTTTTAACCTTTTATAATCAGAACCAGATACTCTCAAATTTTGAAATGATAAAACATTTTTTTTAAGTTTTAAAGCTGCCTCCATTAATATCACTGGAGGTGTTAAAGACATGCCTCTGGCTTTTAATGTGAATGAGATAACTCTTAAGTATCTGATCTAACCACGAGATTTTTTTAATGAATGATGGGATATAATACCCCCTTGAGAATATGGTAAGAGTTTCACATCTTTACAATACCAAAGAGCCTTGATGTATTTATTACTTACTTTGTACTGCCCTAAGCATTTGAGAGGCCAAAAGAGAATGCTGAAAGGAGGGGGATCAGCAAAAAACCCACAGCATGAAGAGGATGTGAGGTTTTTCGGAGTATCAAAAGAAGATGAAAAGTTTAACATATTTAATTATGGAATTTCTATGGAATTATAATTTAAACCATTGAACTGAGTGCTGTAACTCCTTATACCTCTGGGACCAACCACACTGCAGCAGCATGTTAAAAACACAGTGTGTGTCAAACCCAGCCAAGCACACAGACAGTCTTGTCTGCAGATATCCACCTGGGTCTACCTGAGGGTGCAAGTCGTTGCATTACCAGAACTGTCTTGGCACAATGCTTCTGGGTGGAAACAGGCATTAAACTTTTCTGGTCACCCCGCAGCTCACGGGGTGACTCAGTGGCACTGTGGGAAGGAGACAACACCAAATTGCACAATGAGCAGCTTCAGCACCTCCTTCGGAGTTCACTGTCTTCCTTGGGAAAACCACAGAGTAAAAGTAATATGCTTTGTGGCATGTAACTGCTCCCCAGATCTCTTGGTGCCTTCAGACACCTGCCAGCTTAAATCAGCAACACAAACATGCATGCACACAGAAGATGCACAACCCGTGAGCTGTCCTACGCAGCGGATAGGCTGACATCCTTGACGCAGTAAAGCCAGGGAAAAACGTGTTCGTGTCCCGTCATTTCAGTGAGTTTAGGAAGCTCTTGCTTTGCCCAGAAGGCAAAGTCAGAGGATCAGAGGAGCACTACTTGTGTTTACTGCCACCTCCAAGCCTGCTCTTCTCCAAAAGAAAAACTCCTGCTGGCTCCAATGTTGCAGGGTCAGAGGGAAGGTGTTCTTCAATATCATCTGAGGATCTCACCATCCTCATCAAGTGAAATACCACAGATGATGCAAAGACTCCCAAGACAAAAATATTTTCTCTCTCAGGAAATGGAATTGTAAAAAGAAAGAATTAATGGTTCATCTGGCAAAAGTTTACAATGTGTTTGATCACACAGCAGTCAGAATCTACCTTAACTTTCTCTCTGCTTTTAGTACAAAGTGCAACACAAAGACTCTGAAGGCAACAAAACCCAAAGGACAGAGAAATACATCATACATGGGTGCATTGTAATTCACATGGACTTTGTTATAGTTTGCTTTTTGTTCAACCCTGCCTTAAAAATGATCCTTTAAAATCACATGTAGATTTGTAACTACAAGTAAATTACACAAATACCTGTAAGCTCTATGGCAAACACAGTGAGAAAAATCAACCAACTTAGTACTTAGAATTATAAACTGCAGAAATATTAAGATCTTATGTAGTAACAACTTCATAGTATGCCATCTGGGAAATAAATACAAATCATTAGGAGTGTTTATTTTTTCCCATTCTAAAATGCTGTGCTTTTTCATTTGGTTGGTTTTGTTTTGGGGTTTTTGTTTAAAAACCAACAAAAACAAACTGCTGGAAAAACACTGCAAGAAGACAGAAGTTCAACATATTCCCAAACACAAAAATGTGCGTCTGTCCATCTATCTGATATACGTTGTAGCATTATCATCTTTACTACAGAAAGCAAAGTCACAAGAAGCAATAAAAACCTACTTATTTAAAATGGAATTAAATTCAGGTAAGAATGTGTTGGCTTATTTACATATATATATACAATTATACTCTGCATTCTTCCATTTATTTACAAGTTTACATCAAAATGCAGCTATTACAATAATTGTAAAGCATTTCAGGGAAACTTGTCATATTTTACCCTTCTTTTAAGGGAAGTTGGGCAGCAGACACATGAATGTATCAAGAAACTGTCCAAAGGTGCACGATGAACCATTATCAGAAGCAGAAGCCAAATTCAGAGACCTGACTAGGAGAGAAAATAAAGCATAAATCTTGAGTTTTAAAAAAATACATAATTATTGTAGAAAGACATTGGGAAAGATCCCCCAGTGTTTCCCATGGGATAGGGAAGAAGTTAGGGTTGTTGCTGTCAAATTCAGAGATACAAGAGATCTCTGCTCTGCTGCAGTTGGACAGTTCTGTGATTGTATCAGATGTGGGTAGGAAAAGGTCTTTTCCATGAGCTGCAACGGAATACTACGATTTCCATTCAGTGTGAATGCCCCCATACTACTCACTGCTACTGCCTTCACTCCAAATAAATAAATAAACAAAATGAACACAAACCTCATTTTTCTCTCATATAAACTAGGAAAAGAAAAGAATTCTCAAAAGTTTTCATATAAAGTAAAATATCCAGGGTGTTATGTCTGGGAGGTATAAACACCACAAAAGGTATTTTTTTCTCCAGACCATTTTTTCTCCAGACTACTTCTGTGTGCTATTACTTTTATATCTTTCTGTCAGAAAAACATAGAAGCAGTAGGACTGGGAGATGCAGCCAAGCGCAGCCACCTGCAGATACTAGGAAAACCACAAAATATTTGCTGGAGCAGCAGATGCCAATGTTTAGCTTGCTACAGCTATTGAGGAGAAACAGGAGGGGAAAAAAAACCATGAGGAAAGCTTCTGTGCTTAATTTACTGAAGGATGGAGAGACTTAATTTTAAAATAGCTAAATAAAAATGTTAGTCTGTGTTCATATGTCTTTTCTGGGAAGTATAAAATGTGCTGAATAAGCAGGAACATACAGATTGTTGTTTTCCTTTGACTCAAGCCACAGTAATATTTCTGGTCTCAGAAATCTTCACTCTCATTGAAAATTAGGCGTTCCTGACAGGAGTTTCACATTTTAGAAGTTTTCAGCCTGAGGGTCAGAGCTGCAGTGCGTAGGAGTCAATAATGTGAAGTGAAACAGTGTAAATAATAAAATCAATGGGAAAACTCCCAGAGAATCTAGCTCCTTGTGGACTGTGCCACAGGACAGTAAGAATACATGCAACAGAACTGCAATATTTCTACATTTCTTAATGTAAAAAGAGGTGTGGAAGGAATTCAACCATTTGTCTCTACAATGCCCCTCATGAAGATGCAAACATGCACCTCTCCAAGAGCTCAGGCTAGCAGCGAGGTGTGACATTCATGCAGGAGAGCAAATTGTTACTGGGGAGAGAAGCTATATTCCTTGATTTTTGCACATATTGACAATAAATCTATATATTCTGAAAATGGAGACTTTTAAATTTAGTTTTCAAGGTAAAAAGGAAAATAAAACATGTTGGGCATGAGAAATACACTAGCAGGAATGAACAGATGGTACTGTAAATAGGAATAGGTCAGAGCTTTCCTCTTCTTGCTGATTTCTTCTCAAAGGTTTCATTAGATCAATGACTAAAAAAGCTGAGCAAATTGTAAAGGCTGAATAAAAAGCAGTATGGAGTAATTTGAGAAAAGATGGGTTATATGTAACCACAGAAACTAAAACAAATTGTACTAGGAGTGTAAAGATATTTCTGCCTGTCAGGTAAAGAAATACATCTACTTGCCTTCTTTTTCATCATTTGCCTTTTCCTATTTTCCAGTTTAGTGGAATTAATTTAGGTTCTGGGGATCCCTTCAACTCCACAGTTTGGCCACAGATTTCGGGGGATCCAAAATTGCTGGGTATTTTTCTGGACAAGAACTATGATCTGAGGGTTCCTTAGCATTCAGCTTTATGAGACAAAGAAGTAAAGCACAGACTGACTTAGTGACTTGCACGAGGCAAAAGTGGAGATCTGGAGCAAAACTGAGAAAGAAACCCATGTCTTCCCAGGCAGGATTTTGTCACAAAAACATACAGATCACTCTTTTGTTGCTGCCTCAATGTTATCATAGAAAAGGAATTAAATTCTGACAAATAATCAATTATCTAAGGCAACCTGTCCTGGGAAAGGAATGTTTTAATCACCATTTCCCACTCAGTCTTCCTCCAAAGCCTGATGACTATAGTATTGCAAATCAGGAGTTCAGATCTGGCAGAGTAAAACAGAAAAGAATACAAGTTCTTTAGTGTTATGACTTTAGTGAACTTCACTGAGGTTACAAAAAATGCAGTAATTGTCCTCTGCATAACTGAAAAGCTAAGGCTCATTGGAAATTCACAGGATGAGTTCTGATTTCTAACTGCTTATTGCTTCTCAGTTTCTGGTATCCTGTTAAGGACAGGAGAAACACTGCTGCTGGTCAATCTTTTGAAATTATAATGAAAAAGTTAATTCTCTTGGAACTAATCAGATATTACACATCGTTCTACAATTATTCTATTGAACAAAGGTCTCTCTAAAGAAAAATTAATCTAACACCTCTAAATGATGCAGTCACATGTATTTCCTATTGTCACAAATAAGAGATCTATTCACCCTCTTAGCATCAATTTTTGCTGCATGGTTTCATGAAAATAGTTCTCTTCAAAATTCATAAGATCGCTGTGTTCATTTAATTTCAGCTGTTCTGAAAAAAGCTATCAGTACTTTGCCAAAGATATGGACATCACAGTTTGTAATAAGGACTGCCCAATAGTTGAATGAGTTCAAAGGATCTCTGACTCTTTTAATTAAAGACTGAAATGGCATTATATCTGCTTTTGAATGCTGTAACTATAAAACCATCTGCCCATACAGTTCTAAATTTCTCATTATTTTAGCCTGCATAGTTTGTGTTTACTATTTTAAATTACAGCGCTGCAACTCACATCCACTGGCACAAGGTGTGGAAACTGAAAAATCTTAGTGCCTATTAAAGGCTGATGTGCTCAAGGGAGAGCAAGAAGCATAAAAAGTTGGCATTAATGCCCTTGTCAGTGATTTTATTTTTTTTTTTTTTTTTTTTTACAGCAGGTGGGTTGAAACTTGTTCTTGTCGATAACAGATATATTATATCATATGTCTGGAAGCCTTGCCTCAACACCTCCTGGTTGTAAGGCTCTGCTGGCCCATCTTGTGGTTCCAACACACTGAGCAGAGTACTTGCACTGTGTTGCAATGCACCCAAAGATGAAGGAGCTGCAACCAGGAGTTCTCCTGGTGATGGACACCAGTGTGGCACCTTGTATTTTTCAGACTGACCAAAACAATGTAACAGATACACATATAAAAAGCTGACATCCTGTGTTGTTCCCATTGACATATCCTTAAGGAAGTCATACCACATTCTTGAACTAGTGTAAAACGGTCTAGGAAGGAAAGGAAATCCATATTTTAAGACAAACTCCTTGCTGGGAATCTTAGAAGTCCAGACCTGATATAGTGCTTTCCTCCGAGATTTCCCTCACAGGTGCTGGGCCACTGTGTTTTCCTTTCTCATCTCCATCCCACTGACATCCAAGGAAACAACTGCCTACAGCCTTGCCACTTGTTGCTAAGATGTTTCCATAAATCAAGAATTAAAATTTCCTGCAGAAAAAAACTGGTGGCCTGTTTTAAATTTCTGTTATCCCTTCTCACACAAATAGTGGTGTATGTCCACATAGGGCATTTAGCTTAAAATGTAATAGCCATTCCATCTTTTAAAGTGGAGCCTAAATTTTTCTATATGTATTTCCTAATTCTAATTGAAGATGTCTATACAGTCTCTTCAAATAATTTTTTCCTGACTAACTTAAAAAGTGTACTTCTGACAATCAACTAATAAGCCACTGCAGTTAGCAGCATAAACTTTCTCCTAACTAACATAAACTGACAGAGATATGGTGACTGATTTAATTATGTCATAGAATATGATATTTAAGTGAAGCTTTATTTAAATAAAGTTAATGCTGTCTGTAAAGTGTTCTCTAATTCTAATTGAAGATGTCTATACAGTCTCTTCAAATAATTTTTTCCTGACTAACTTAAAAAGTGTACTTCTGACAATCAACTAATAAGCCACTGCAGTTAGCAGCATAAACTTTCTCCTAACTAACATAAACTGACAGAGATATGGTGACTGATTTAATTATGTCATAGAATATGATATTTAAGTGAAGCTTTATTTAAATAAAGTTAATGCTGTCTGTAAAGTGTTCTCAGTAGTTAAAGGCTGGAAAAAAATTATGAGGGGGTCAATAAACTACTTGCAACTTCTGTTACTGGGGAGAAATCTCAAAAATAAAACCAAGAGCAACCCACATCTATGCAACAGGCCATCACAGTCAATCAACAATACATTCTGCTTTAGATGTAAGAACTATATGTCAGAACTCAACTGAAAGTTGAGCATTGGTGTTCTCTCCCACTGACCACAAAAACACATTTGTCTCAGCACTTTGACAGCCTAACAAGCAAGAATGCATGAACAATGCTTAGGGATGGCACTTGTGAATGTAATGCTTCCAAAACCTGTTCAAGGACACATCACTCTTGGAACACACAATTCCTAATTCTGTCAAGTTTGGTGTCTCCACAGGTTATCTCTCAAGTCACTGTCATTTGTTTAACCTAATAATGTCTTGGGACAACTTCAGAGGATAACCAGAACATGAAGATATTTTGGCTTTCTCCCTCTCTGCATATTCTCTTCCCTTCAGCTGCAGGTTTCTGCCATGTCACACCCCATTTTCACACTTCTATGTCCACATCAAGATCCAGACATTATGGGGAGCAGAATAGGCCAGACCTGGGCTGACTGACAGTGAATGCTGCCCGGCCAGGCTGACCCTGTTATGCAGGAGACTTGCCTGTCCCGGGTTCTCCCACAGACTGTAAAAAGTCCTTTTCTCCCAGCTGTCTGAGCCAAAGAAGCAGTCTGGAGTCNAAGAAGAAGAGATAACATGCCACATGTAAGAATTCTCCATCTTGACTCCCAGACCCCCTGTCCAGAATCTCAAACCCCCCTGGACATGGGTCCAAATCTTTTCCTTTTCATCTATAATTACTGCTATTCTACTCTTTAAACTCTGGTGACTTGCAATTCTTCTTATAAGTTAGTAATTTGTCTCATGGATTAAAATCAAAGCCACAGGCATTCTCAGCATCAATCCAGGGTCTCCGACATCTCTGGCAAGGCTGAAAAGCCTCCTGACCAGGGTTTGGGTCATTCTGAAATGCCATAGGAACCCCCTGGTTTCCAACACTATTATAACAAGATGTTTAAGAGCATTCCTGGCCTTAGTCCCAGTCACATCCACATTCCTGCATCCTTGTCACACTTCCACTAGTGCTCTCACTTCTGACTGCAAATTATCTGCCTGAGCACACTCCTGCTCAGCCTTCCCCATCCTGCTTTGCTTGGAGGATTCCTGGCTTCATCCATTGTTGTTCTCAGTGCAGGGGAGGCAAATGGCAAAAAATGGGGACCCCAGATTTTGCTGCCATCCATAACCTGGCCCATTGTTGTGGTTTAGGAAGGTGTTCTCCAATTTAGTGCTGTGACTAAAACCCCGTGCTGTTCAGTCCCCCCTCCATCCTCCCCTGCCCAGGACAAGAATAGGAGGCACAAAAGGTAAAGATCACAGGCTGAGATAAGAACAATTTGCTGGAAACGGCAATGAGATTAGAAAACAAACAGTAACAGCAACAGTGTCAATAACAAAAGTGTACAAAGGAGAGACTGATTCACATGCAAAATGCTCACTTCGAGCCAAAGACCCAACCACCCAACCGCAGCCACCCCAACCAGAAGAGACCAGAAGAGTGCCCTTCTCCTCCTTCACCCTCCCTTTCATTGCCCTGGCCATGATGTGAGGTAGTGTAGAATAACCTCTGGGTCTGAGCCATGATACCTCCTGGCTGCTGCAAAAATTAACCCTGTCCCGGCCAGAACCAGGACACCCATGTAACACAAATTCATCAGCAGGGTCAGGAGTGCACGTGTAGACACCAGGAGTGAGCAAATGTGCTCCATCCACTTTTCAGTCCAGAAAGAATTGGCACTCATCTCAGAGGGATCCATAGCCCCGGACTGGGACCACTCCTCTTTGGACTGACTGACTCAGAGCAGGGTGAAGGTGATCTGCATGAGGGAACAGAGAAGGAGTTAAGTCTATCAGCACAGCAAGGACTGAAATGGTTTGGGCTGGAAGAGATTTTAATCATCAAGTTCCAACCCTCTTGACATTTGTAGGGATACCTTCCACCAGACCAGACTGTTCAAAGCTGGAATAGCCTGGGCTATCCACAATTTCTCTGGGCAACCTGTTGCAGTGCCTCACCACCCTCACATTTCTTCCTAATATCTTGTCTAAATCTACCCTCTTTCAGCTTGAAGCTATTGCCCCTTGCCCTACCACTACAAACCATTGTGAAAATTCCCTCTCCAGCTACTCTTTAGGTACTGGAAGGCTGCTCTAAGGTATCCCAAGTCTTCTTCATGTTAAATAACCCCAACTCTCTCAGCATGTTTTCATAAGAGAAGTGCTCCAGCCCTGATTGTCTTCGTGGCCCTCCTGTGGACCTGCTCCAGCAGATCCATGTCCTTCTTGTGCTGGGAGCCCCAGAGCTGGACACAGTACTCCAAGCGAGGTGAGAGATGAAGTATTTGGGTGAGATTTTACACTCTAATTTCAGATGAGACTTTTCAAGTGCACAAATAGTAGGTACACAGTCAGCTCACCTCTAGGTATCTGCTTCCCTCAGCTCAGCCCTGCTTTGAAAATGCAGACAGAGGTGAAAAAGCCTTGTCTTAACTGTAGTCTTACGGTGTTCAAACAGACTGTCATTTTTCTTATGGTAGACAAGTAAAAATGATGAGCATTATGCTTGTTGTAAAAAATAGTATGCCATAAAATGTTATTAAATGCATCTCCACACAAATACCGTTTCATCTAAATCTCCCTCTTCTCAAAAGAAACTGAGCTAGTTTACTGGAAACTGATAAAATAGCATGTCTTTTGCTCAGTAAAAATTATAGGTAATCTCTGCAATTTCCTGTTAGGACTAGTCTTCCTGTACTATGCTTGTAATTTGTCATTTTTACCCTGTAACTATCCCAGCTATCTGCTAAAGATGCGGAAAAATTCCCTTCACACAGACAGAAAAGAGCTGCTTTTCACAGTCCCTGTCCTGCTTCACTCTCAGCATGGGAGAAGAAAGGGAATATCATCCTGGTGATGGAATTCAGGCAGTCTGTAGCCAACTTCTGCATCAGGCATTCAACAATGAGGAGGCTGCAAGACCAAATCAAATAAAGCTTTGCCTGCCTCTGGTCCTTTAGGCAAAGGAGACCTGCTTCTGTTGTATCTTCCCGTCAGCTCCTGTGCCCTGCAAGGACACAGACTAACCCACTTCAAGCTGTAGGGCAAACCACGGGGTGATTTATACTATCTGTCCTGCAGTCAGGAGCCTGATAATGTGGGGATGGAGAGAGGAAGAGGCCCACTGGCACCAGGGTGCAGCTGTGCCAAAATGCACTGACCAGTATGTTCACTGGCACACTGCTGCTGAGCTGTGGGCAGTCAGGAATTAGGATGTCGCCTTCTGCCTCATTTTCTGATCTGTAGTTAACAGTCTAGTAAAGGAGATTCTGTTCTTTCTGCTGCTGCTGCTAGAAATAAAGCATTTATTGGAAAGCAGGGTTATGTCACATAGTTGAAAGCACATATTTTTCAGTGGTTTTTACAACAAAAAGGCATAGTGCCTCTTCAACATGCAAAAATAAAACATAATTACTTTAAGGTCTCTATTAATAAGACTTTCTTATAACAAAACCTTTTGAATCAGGAGGAGGGAACATGACTATGCTCTATATGGAAGCTGCCTATATTGGGTACAAACACAGCACCTACAATTCCCTCCAGATCATTTCCCTTCATGCACTGGAGTCAACCTAACATGCAGGAAAGCTCCTCCGAATGAAAACATCTCATAAGCTGATCCAAAGTTTGTGTTAAAATGTAGATCAAAAATCCAGAGGGAATTACATTTTCTCACTAGAATTTCTTAATAAATGCTACATGTTTCAATATCTGTCTCTTTCCAAGAAAGATATAAAGTCATTCTGCCATCTCCCATCATTTTCTAGGACTTTTACCTTTTTTTTTAAAGGCAGATTGAAATGGTTGAAAAATTAATCGGGCAGCAGATTTTACATTCATAATAACAAAACTGTACTCCAAACAAATCAGGAAAACAGGAAACATGTTTCCAGCGGGGTGTCCATATATCAGTATTTTCAGACTTGAGGAGTGTTATGTTACTACTGGGGGGTTTTGTACACTGGCAACACAGTAAACAAAATCCATGAAGTACAGGTGAAAAAATCTGTACCTGGAATTAGAATTGTGATGCCAGATAAAATGTGCTGATTAACAAAAATATTAACTGTGACATCCAGAGAAACACTTTTGTTTATATCTTTTCTAGAAATATATTTGTGCAGACCTCTCTCTCATCTGTGTGAAAGGTAGAAAACAATTCCACTCTATTTCTAGACCAACAAGTACCATATCCTTTCATTTTTAGTGCCACCTTCTTTCCACTGGGCTCTGCTTCTTTGAAGTATCTTTTTTTTAACCATACCATCTTTTTCCTGGTTAAGGAACTCCTGTGAAAAAATAAAAGAATGCCCACTGGTTTTAAGCTGTGCAAATGAGGTATCCATGGCTTTATTTTCTGGCTGTTCTGTATATGCTGACACATAAGTCAGATATATACTTCTGTATATGCTGACACAAAGTCAGATCTTGTAGAATATAAGTTATTCATGAGGACAGTCTCATTTGCCCTAAACAATGTTCTGCTTTTAATTACATTGCCACAGAACAGTTGAACAACTCTCAGGAGTCTGAAAATATTAAAAAAATAATTACTTAGCTCAGACAGGACTTCTGTGTACTGCGAGGTTGTATTTAAACTATATATTTCTGTATACCAATATATATGTAGTTAAAGATACAGATAATAGCTCTGGTAGGCATGCAGCTTCTTGCCTGGTGTTACATCGAAGATGCCTCTATGACTCCTTCCTGGAAGGCAGAAATACAGGGATACAGTACAGTTAAACAGAAAATCCCCAAAATTTAGACCTTGCTCCTTCCAGTAAATTTCAATCCCATATCTTATTCCCTTGGGCCCTGTGGCTATAAAAGGTGCTCAAATATTTTTCTTTGCTTTGTGTCAGTTTATTTTGTCCCAGATCTCCATTTGGACATGTAAATTTTGTACTTTCGTGACCCATCCTGGATCTACCTGTATAACATAGCATAGCTGTTTGCCCTGTGCTCCATAGTCCTGCTTCCCTAATAATGCACCTATGCTAGGGCTGTGATTTCCTGGGAAATCAAAACACAGAAAAGAGGGGTGAAGCGTGTGCACAAATACATCCCCACAGCTCATACCTGAATCAAAGAGCTGGAAAGAACTCCTGGTACATGGCCTTGCTCTTTCCACAAGTTTCACAGATATTTATGATAACAAGGAAAAATAAATAAATAAGTTTTGTAGGTAAAGCATTCTTAACTTGTGATGTTTTTTTAAGCTACATTAAGCCTGACAGTGAAAAATCTGGTAATTGCAGATATGTAAACTGTGAAAGATATAACTTAAATGCCTCAACTGAAAGCTACAACCTAGGTCTTACCAGAATATTTGAATAACAAAAATCTTCCAGTTCATTCAGAACAGTAATGTAACACATGGCAAATTAAAAAAAAAATGCAAGACTGAGCTGTTGAAGTCTTAGATACCCATCCAAAGCATTTCTAAAAAAAGTTTATTTTCTTCCCACAAATTTATAATGCAAGTGGGAAAAATATTGATCTATTAGTTATAAATTTTAAACCTGACACTAAAATCACCTTTAGGATTTGATCCTGGTGCATCAGATCAGCAGTAGAATCAACTCTGCAAAGCTGTTGTCTGGTTAGAACCTGCCAAGATGAAATTAAGTTACTTTTTATAAACATGATACCTAGAAAATTCACACAAGGCCCAACTCTTACTCTGGAAACTGAGTTTTAAAAGACTTCTTTTTAAATTTCATTTTTAACTACATTGCTTCACAAGCAGTGCATTCATTATAATATAAAAGAATAAATTATACACTAAAAAAAAGATTTTGTTAAAGAGCACAACTGTGCTAAATTTTGCAAACAAAATGTTTACATGGGATTCCAATTCAGTCCTTGGAAATTTGGCTGTCTGGTTCTTCCAGTAGCTGTTAAAGAACAGAAGAAGAAATTGAATAGTTCTACTATTCTGCTTTTAGCCTCCAAATATTATTTTCTTATGCCACTGGCATTCAGATGCCTGAGACTACTTATTATGCTACAGGTGTGTTATTTACTTTTAAACACAATTTTCAGTCCATATATCTTTATTTATTCACTTGTTTCCACTAAAATAGTGTCAAATATTCTTGCAACTAGCAGCTTCCTGCAGTTTGAGTATCTCATGTGCTAGAAAAAGAATGTGCCCATCTGAAAATTGTTTTGTGCTTCATATAAAGCTGTTGTAATTACACATAAGCAAAGGCATATTTTACCAATATCTAGTCTACATTTTCATACCCTGTGAAAGACCAGCATATAGCACTTGTCCAGTGGAAAGCTAGGGAAATAAAGCTTATACTGATAAATTCCTGCCTGAGAAGACTAGTGTTTATCATGGCAATGTGATGAATAAGCATACTAAATTTGCTCTGCAATAAAATGTAGCTTCTAAATCACAAAAGACATGTGAAAATCACCTTTGTGAAATGAAAGAAAATATCTAAGTCCAGGTACTAAATAATAAAGCCATCAGGGATTCAAATGACTCTTTTAATAAATAACAGCCTGAAATTTTGATCTCTAGGTCACCTATTAAAATCCAGATAAATTCAATAATGAAAGATTATTGCTGTTTAATGATGGCTTCCTGAACAAGAAAAAAAAGTGTGTGTCTAAAGGTAAAGGAAGTCCAAGGACAGACGGGGTCCTTCAATTGCAAATCAGCTGATTTAAAAGAAGACTCTTGTGTTAATGCCAGCCACAACAGATTACTATTTTTACTGTACTATACTGTATTTGAGTACTATACCATACTATACTACCATACTATATCTGAGTAATCCGGGAAGTTTTTCTCTTGAAGCATGTTAAACTATATCTGTTCTTCACAGTGAGGTATCCATAAGGAAGGAAATTCCCCCCACGCAAAACTTCTGTCTGCCTGAGCCACTGCTCAGGAGGGGCTTTACATGGAGATGACTTTCATGAGAAATCATTTTTTTGAGGGTATATAACAAGCAGTGGCTTGAGGGAAAAGGGAAACCTCCCAGGTGTTGGGGCCTGACTCCATTTTTGCTTGCATTAGTTTGAAAACAGCTGAACGGCCCCGGCTATCAGTGCATGAACATTCCAGAGTACATGGGCACAGCCAGACCAGGCTGTGGATATTCTATTACCTGTTCACAGGGTCAAAAGTTCCCTGAAAAGTTGAAAAGCAAAGGATAGTCAGGACTATAGGATGCATGTCCAGTAAGGGATGGATGTAAATCACAGGGAGTAGAAAAACATCACTTATCAACACTACAGTCAAGAAAATTGATCATGAATAGCAGCTCAGTGCATGTCACCACTGCTTTTGAACCAACACCGTGATGGGAACCTTTCAGAGTGCAATTTCTTTTCATTAATGCAGTGACTGGAAACTGCATACATGTCCCAGTGTTTTACCCAGTGCTTATGAGAGGACTGTAGGAGAGAAAAGCCTGTTTTCACTAATAGTTCATGCTTTATGAGCAAGGATACAGACAAGCACATACTGCTGTCAGGCAAGAGTGCTCTTTCTCTTGATATTATATACCAGTTAAATCACTTGTCTGCTTCCCCATTCAATTCAAAAAATAAAATCTCCAAAGCTTTCCTACACCTCTGGAAGAAACTATTGGTGCTTGTCTGCTGTTCCTGGGCAATGACTCTATGATTAGTCTATAAGCTCCAGGAATTTTCTCTGTTGCAGATGGAGAGAGATCATCTCTTCCAGAAAAGATTCAGACCAAAAGCTCAAAGCAGCTGTACTTTCTTAAATCTGAAAGGGCTTGTCTTTTTCCACTACTTCACAAGAGTCCATGGAAATGACACCAGAGAAAGAGTAGCCTTCCTCCAGAGTCTACCCTTTCCCCTTATTTTGTCTGTCTTTACAAGGAGTCAGAAAAGGAAAGAGAAAACTTGACTTCAATTTATGTTGTTTTTGTAGACATTTTCTGTAATATTTATTAGCAACAAATTATGTGTACATATATTTTTTTAACATATACTTAATGGACTATTTAGTGTCTTAACCTACTAATTCATGGGCAAGAAGAATGACAAATTACAACAGAAGAAAAGAAGCATATCAGCTGATTCTAATGTCCATATTAAAAACTACATCACTTTAGGAGATACATTTTTCTAAGACATCAAGACCATTTATGGAATCGATATTTCTATACCAATAGTTTATATTTAATATATAAAAATGGCTAGAAGCTATTTTTGATTATGGAATGCTGTAGAATACTTTCTGATACCTAGATGTGACTGCATCCAACACTCATTGAAGTTCTCAGTAACCTTTTAATGCATTTTAGTCTAATGAGGAAAACAATTAAGCTAAAAGAGGGGAGAAGTGCTCCTGACTGCCCATAGACCTGAGCACAAGGAATAAAGTGGAGATTTAGTGGGATCACAGGACTTGGTTAAAGACAGAAGACAGTCAAGCATAAGCTCTCCTCTTCTTGGTTTGTTTCTTCACTTATCAACATTATTTCAATCCTATATTGCACTACATTCTCAAAATCCATCTTCATCAAGGCCCAAACAGACCCACACCCCTCTGACTCAGTATTTGAGACTTAGTGAAACTGAAACACATTTTAGCAGTCTACAGAGCACTAGAGTTCGACCTCAAGATCTCTTTTGATTACCATAATCAACCTGAGTATAATTGATTGCAGGATTTGATTTATGTTTACAAACACCTGAGTTCTGCACCTAGGGAAAAAATGTAAAAAGAAAAGCAGCAAGTATTTTTGCTTGTCCATTCATCGGTTCATTGAAGTTTTATGCACTTCAATGCACACATTAAAGTTTTCAGTCATAGAATCATAGAATTAATGATTTGTGTTGGAACAGAACTTAAAAGATCACCTAGTTCCAATCTGTCTACCAAGGGCAGGGACACCTTGCAGTAGACCAGGATGTTCAAAGCTCCATCCACCTGGCACAATCTCAGCTGGAGAGAAGCGTGAGCATATGTGAGAGGAAGAGCCCTGCAGACACCAAACTCAGTGAAGAAGGAGTGCTACAGGCTCTGGAGCAGAGATTCCCCTCAGACCGTGGTGCAGACCGTGGTGAGGCAGCTGTGCCCCTGCAGCCCAGGGAGGTCCATGGGGGAGCAGAGATCCACCCACAGCCCCTGAAGGACCCCACCCTGGAGCAGGTGAATGGCACAAGGAGGCTCCAACCCCATGGAAAGCCCAGGCTACCGGGGAGTCTTGGCAGGAGCTATGGGCCTGTGAAGAGGAGTGCCTGTGCTGGACAAGGCTTCTGGAGGGACCTAGGTCAGAGAAGTCTGTACCTAAGGACTGCACATGGAAGGAACACATGCTGGAGGAGCTTGTGAGGAACTGCAACCTGTGGGAATGACTCACGTTGGAGAAATTCACTGAAGACTGTCTCCCATGAGAGGGACACCACACTGGGCCAGGTGAAGTGTGTAAGGAGTCCTCCCACTGAGGAGAAAGGGGTGTGAGAAATGTGTGATGAGCTGACTGCAACCTACCTTCATCGTCCTGCACAAATGTAGGGGAGTAGGCAGAGAATTCAGGAGAAAAGTTGGGTCTGAGAATAAAGGAAGGGTGGAGGAAAGGGTGTGTTTAAGATTTGGTTTTATTTCTCATTGCGCTACTCTGATCTGACTGGTAATAATTTAAATTGATTTCCCCAAGTCGAATCTCTTTAGCTCGTGATGGTAACTGGTGAGTGATCTCCCCCTGTTCTTATCTCAACTCAGAAGCCTTTCATTATATTCTCTCTCCCCTGTCCAGCCAAAGAGAACAGTAATAGAGAAGCTTTAGCGGACACCTAGCATGCAGACAGGATCACTCAAACACAATGTATGATTTTATTACTATTGTAAAAGCATCTGGCTGGTATTTTTTAATTTTAAAGCTGGTTACTTCCCAGATTCCCAAATGCTTAGACTCTCTTTGCTCTATTTCTCCATCTCAATGACAAGCAGCTCAAATTAAATCTCCACAGCTAAAAAATGAAGGAGCAAAGGATAAAGAGCACTAGACAGGCCTGACACAGGACACAACTCAGCAACTTCTATTTATGGATCCACTTTCCATAACCACCCATCCTGTTTTGGGAAGGACAGTAGAGTAACTCACTTTATGTTAATGCATTAACCTAAAGCAACCTGTTTACATCTCCTTGTTCTTAGTAGTATGTCTGCTTTACTTATGTGTTGAGGCATTCATCTCAGTATTTAATTCAGTGCATTAACCATTCACAAGCCGCAGACCAGCATGGTAGAAACACTGCTGCCCTGGTGGCTTAACCTCCAACAATGCTTATAAACAGATTCAGCTTCAGGGAACAACTCTGCTCCCATGCAGAATTTGTCAGTCAAGGGTTCAGAGCACACAACTGATACTCCATCACACAGCTTAATTCTACATTGAGTAAGAAATACAACTGACTAAAATAGGGTGGAATTAGGTAGTGTCTAACAGGCATAACAGTCACAAAACTGGCTCTAAGACCAAACCTGTAACTTTGAAAAGCTTATACCATTTCTGCATTTTCCGTGGTTACTGCACACCATCATGGTCAAATCTGGATGACAGCAGATAAGTAAGGCTAAGAAAAGCTGGTGTGTAGAGGACATGAGGGATAGCTGGCTTAATGTCTCCTTCTTGCCTCTGGCTAGTGGAAGCGACAGCTATAAAGACATTCTGTCCAACTATGGGTTGTGACTCTAGCTGAAAATAAATAACGTCAAACACATCCCTAAGAACTTCTCTCTGCTGTCATTTTTCCAGCAGTCCATTTACCACATGGTCCATATTCTATGGAAAAATCACCATATTTGTGTTGTCAATCTTGAATTATGGTCTGTCAGACCTCTAGTTTCCCCTCAAAGAAGAAAATTACTGGACCAATGACCCTTGCAGAATATACCAATAGAGTCATCACCAGGCTTGGGGGAGATGTTTTTTTCCATGTAGGTTACAAAAGGATGGGATACTGCCCATTGTCCTTCAGGACAACTGGATATAGGGACACACTGAAGATAAGCCTGTGGCCTGCGTGTTGCACCAGCCCATGTTCCTAATCTCCCACTTTTGTGGCGAGATGCCGATGGGCAATGGACTTACATGAAGCTGTTGCCTGTCTGTGAGACCAGAGGATGGCTACATGTGGCACAAACCCAGCAGTGATGGAGCAAACAGCCAGAGGTGCAAAAAGACTTGATGGGAAAGGTGTGGTTGCTGAAGTGCCTTGTGGAGGCCCCTCTACAGCTCCAGTTGAACTCTCAATAGGACAGGACTGGTGAGAGGACAAGTCAGCACTGGCCTTCCCACTGCAATCATTCTTTTCAAAAACAGAACAAAACAGCATAGTGCTGGTCATTCTGAGGAAAACACTTAACTATTAATTTTTCTGTGCACCTGAGTTCTGCATTATCTGACTATTTGAGTTCTGACGATCAAAAGTCACTATGAACCAAAACAGAGGAGGAAATGTGAGGCAACACAAGACAGAAAATCTTTCTTTGAAGATTCTAGTAAGAAACATCATGACACCAAACCACTTCTGATAAAGATTTTTAAATACCACTCCATCTATTTTTTTTTGAAAGCAGTCAGTTCCAGCTGTCACAGAGGCATAGGATAGGTCATGCCAGCCCAAACCACTGGAGAAACATGACTTTACCTTGCTGCTAACTAGGATGGATTTATTCTTACTTCCACTGCAACTAGAGAGAAAAATTAATTGCAGATGCTCAAATGTGATGTGGTAAACTTTGTTGTCCATCAGGAAACACCCCTCATTGGTAAAGAAAAAAAATCTAATCTTAAAGATCTGTTTTTCAGGGAAGTTTGAAAATCAATGTCTTCCTAATATAGGTCCTAATAAGGTGTATGCCCATGAAAGTTAATTGCCTCTATGCTAACCCATGGGGGAAAAAGGTGGAACAAGGTAAACCTGTATTAAATGGGTGATTCTAGGAGCATGACAACCAGGTACCTCACGCTGTTCTGTTTGGAATTTGTCCTCCGTGTCCATGTACATATGTTAACAATTAACTAATTTTGCTGTCTCTTTTCGGTTGATTTGAATATATAAGGGGAAAGGAGAGCCAAATTATTTTTGTTTGAGCAAAATAGCTAGTGTCAACGATGAGTCAAAAACAAGGAACAGAACATGCACGTTCTTCAAATGTAGCCAGTCACTGGTTAACTTGAGAAAATAGCAGATATTACCTCTTGTAGCAGATATAGTATCTAAATATATTGTTGTTCACTCACCGTTAGACTGTTACTTTCTATGTTTGCAACTGTGCCAAAGGAAGATTCCCACCCTGCTGGCAGGGACATTAAAGGAATAGCTTGTATAAAGGAGAACTAGAGAAACATGCAGAGGCATGAAACTACTAAAATCTTAGAGGACCTGGTACCATTTGTCCCCCACTTTGTAGATTTGGCTCACATACAAACATTTACCCTTTTCTCAAGACATGCATGGAGACCTTCATGCCATAGATACCAGTCTGAAAGTCAAAAATACATTATTCAGTCTTCTGCATCTTTTTTGAGAGAGAAGGATTTCCTTAAAAAAAAAATAAAATTGCTTCTGACTGAATAATTATCTTCCCTTTTCATCTTTAAATATTTTCCCAATTCTTATCTTAAATTGAAATCTGCCTGTCAGAAAGCTGCTTCAGTCTTGTCATTCTTGTGTTTGGGATCTCACACTGCCTGGTGCTTTTGAGGGACATAATGCACTCAGAGATGTCCTGTATTCAGCAAAGCATTATACACTGCAAGCTCAGGGTTGCAGCAATGAACCAGAGCATCAGATGACATTGAAGCACTACAGCTGTCAATAAAGCAGAAGGCTCACGGACAATTGGACATATGTGGGGGAGAAAGGAGACCTGTGTTTCAGGAACACAGCCAAAAAAGTGAAATGAGCCAGAACTGGCCTAGGATACATTGTCCATGGTAGACTACAAGTCCTTCGATAGGTAACTAACCATTGAAAAAGAGGAAGAATTTAATTTCTAAGGAAAACAAAGCTAAACTTTGGACACCGAAACAATATTTCAGCAAAGGATATCCAAGTAAACTCCATACATTAGGTCTTACTGTGAATAGATTAGCTCTTACTTTACAGCTGAGGAACCTCAGGTTCACCATCACACAAACAAAAAACGGCAAAACTGTTTTTCTTATCAAGGTTTTCAGCAAGGTATTGGTCTAGACAAACAGCAGGAGCAAAGGTCAGATTAGCACCAATTTTTTTTTTCTGCATCATTTAGTCCAAGTGGTAAATCAAACAAAGACATTTCAGCAGGATAAAGGATCAGATTTGAACTGAGGCTGAAATTCCTGGATTTCATTTAGGGAAGACAAATAATTCACAACTGTGTAAGATCTGAGCAGTCACGTGTGCATTGTGCGCACATGCACCATCTGCCAGTTTGCAGCTGACAGCCATTACTTGGGGAGGGATTTTGCAAAGAAAAAAAATCATACAGACCATCAGGTGGTGGCCGGACACTTCTGACGCAATATCAGTATGTGTCAAGGTGAGTCAGAATACACATGGCACAGACAGGAAAGCAAAGAAAGATTAACTCCTTGTCACCAAAAGGCTTCTGTGGCTTGGAATAAGAGAATCCACCACGGGCTGATGGACCTGGCCACACTTTTAAGCAAACGTCTGTGAAACAAAAATGTGTCCTAATTACAACCGCTGGGAAAAAGTGCACCACTGTTTCCCAAATGATAAAGCCAGTAAGCAGTGGTATATTTTCAATAGGAAAGATTAACTTATAAAATATCTAAATATTGCTTATAACCCCAAATCCATGACAGATTTACAGAAAAAACATTTAAAATAGACTCAAAAAATTAAGTATATTCACAGTAATGTTACAGTCAAAGAGAGCACAGTCAGTAAACCACATCTGTACTTCTATTAAAATGTGCTGTTGAGCAGAATTAACTCATCTGGTGAGGGAAATACATTGCGAAGAGAGGCACAAGGATACCACTTCAACTAGTACATGAGGGCAATTTACATAATCCATATGTCATCACACGAGTTCAGGGTGAAAAAACCTCAGGAACGTTGGGTTTTATGAAATAGTCAGGGAGCCATTGAATAGAGAATTAAAATTTTGTACAAATTAAACACGGCTAGTATAAAGAAATAAATGAGTAATTTGCAGTGTCCTTTGTTTTTAGGATTTCTTGTTGATACTTTTAATCATTAGTATAGCATTTTTTCACTCTTAGAAGGTTTATAAGGTTAGAAATCTCTGCTCTAACCACTTTTCCTTGAGGCTACACACTAACAGAGCCAGATCTGTTTTGCAGCCAAAATGTATAGTTATTCCAATCATCTGGCTGCTAAACAGCTGTTAAATGGCTACAAACACCAGCTCCAACGGCCATATCTTGTTTTCTGCCAACACATCTCCACTCTGGTTCAGGAAAATGAAACTACCTTGGAAAGGACAGGAAGTCTGTTTTCCAAGGACCCTCTTAAAAAATTTCTTGTCTTGATTTAATCTTGTCAGAATCCACTAAACCCATACCTATAAATGTGATATACAAACTTAATGAAAGTGAAAAAAGAGCTGCTGGGAGTTCCTTTAGCTGCTACAGGTCGTGGTTCTGGCACCACCAATTTTAGTGCTTTTGGAGATAACTAAGTCCAAGGCAGTAAACCACTTTCAGTCACTCACAATCCACTGAGATTTGTCCCTTAAATATATGCCCAATTTGGTGGCCTTTTACCTTTCCTGGGGACCTTGGGTACGAAATAGGAGGCAGGAAGGAAAAGAGCAGCAGTCTCACTCTAGGTAACAGCAGTCTCTTTACTTCTGAGGGAGAAGTGAAGAGAATATGTACCTGTCATGACTTTCAATCTCTTCAAGATCTAAGGTCCAGATGGAATTTCACAGGATGTCTCCAAACAACTTCATCCTTAATTGCTATGCAAATAATTACGTGAGATTCTGAATCTTAAATGCTAAAATACCATAAGAGCTAGCTTCCATTTCTTAGTTCCATGGCTAAAGTTTTCTTCAAGATGTGAACACTGATAAATTTCTGGAAAGAGGAATAAGATTTGTAGTTCTTTTTCTCTCCATTACTTTGATGTTTACCTCTATATTCCCCTCCCTTGCACATAGAAAACCAAACCACCTCTGCTTCCTTTGGGGGAGTGCAGAAGTCTCTAACTAAAACAATTATAAAAGTATAAAAAGCCAGAACCAAAGTGAGATATTCTCAAAGATGCCATCTGAGGCTGAGTATGAAATACTTCATACTATTACTAAATAAAATACTGCAAGCACGGTTCAAATTCTAGATTCAGGTTTCTTGCAGTGTTGAAGATAATGATTTTAATCTTTCATGTTTTAATAGAACATGTTAAAAGTGTCAAATGTTTTCTTCAGACAGCATTTCTTGCAGTTCATTTTCTGTGCCTTCTGAAATCATGGGGAGGAGAGAAAGGGAAAAGGTTTTCTGCGCTTGTCTGGATGCTTACCTGAGTGCTTCCAGCAAAGCCTCCCAATAAACACTGAAAAAGCTGCACACCCTACAGAGATTTCATTTGGAGAAATGAATGATCCTCTCTCTCAGGTAGGGATGGAAGATATTTCCAATGATACTAGTAGAAAAGAGACCTCTCGAAGAATTGACAGTCACGCCAGAAAAGAGTTTAAAAAGTGTTTATAAAGGTTTGTGAGCCTACAGCTTCTTGATACAGATATGTATCAATATTTTCTTGATACATTTATTTCTACAGTATTTATGAAGTTTAGTTCTTAGCCACAATCATCTCATGTGTTAGACTAGAGTAAATGTTTAAGAAAGGATGTGTAAATTTTTTTTTCTTCTGTTTTTCATCCTTAGAGAGGAGACCAGTCTTCTACACCCATCTCACTGGGAAGGAAATAATCTGATGTCTTCCACCTCTCAGACTAGTGCCCTAGCTCTTAGGCTGTAGGCTCCTGTGGGAGTGGAGCATTCTTACTTCAGGGTTGTTAAGCAGCACTCAGTGGAAAACTTTTCTCCTCTTTGCCTTCAAAGTCCTGTACTAGCCTCTGAGTCATAGTACTACTTCAAAAGGAATGGTGGTGGGGGGGTGAACATGTTCCACTGCAAACAAGGATAATTTTAATCCCCCAAGACTACAAAACATGTCAAACACAGATCTCCTACTCCTGAGCAAGTGTTCTAACCACAGGACTCCTAAATAAGAGGTCATTACTTCTCTCTTATGAGCTCTTAAAGAAAAGCATCAGGCAGTCCTGTATTCTCAAAACACTGAAGATTGAACAAAGTTTTTGTGGCTGTGAATCACACTTTCCTCACAGACTGAATTCAGAACTGCAGACAACAGCCAAAATCAGAGAGATAGGGAGCATTTCAGACACATCTGGTCCTCAAACGGTCAAAGTCTCCTTCCAAATAGCGCACTGGGTGTTACGAATCCAGCTTGTGCGTTCTGGGAACCCTAAGTCTGTGCCACGTTACTTAATCCATGAAGAGCTGGATGACTAAATTGGGTTTATGAATCACATCCCCAAAGGCAAACATGTTAAAAGTATCTCTGAAAGCTGCGTTAAAGTATTGCCTTTGAAAAGGAAGCTGTCAAGTGTTTGTTTTTTGGGGGTTTTTTTTACAGTAGTCTTACTAGAATGTAACACTGGGAACCCCTTGCAAGGGAGTGGCATTGTTACAAACTCACTACCCAAAAAGATGTATCATTCAGTATCTCTGCCTCAGCTGAATGGGCCTAAAATTGAGACAACGGTTAATTCTCTTCTTATCAGTTGCACATATCTTTCAGGCCAAGCAGGCTAATTCCTTATCACCAGACAAGGTCTAAGGCTGTAACCATACCACAAGGGATAAATGGATTCAAAAGAAGTAATGCAAAAAAAAGGAAAAGAATACCATTATAAGAGGGTTTTTTGTTCGTTTGTTTTGTTTTGATTGTTGTTTTTTTTTCCCTAGGCCTTTCAGTCAATATGTAACAAATTTCCCCATTCAGAACATTTATTACAGAAAAGAGTCTTGCTCCTTATTATGCAAATCTCCTTCTCACCACCTCTCATGTATCAGTTCTACCTTTCTATAAATGGTTGACCCGTGCACGATTGCTGGAAAATTATTCCTGATTGTGCAGCTGAAGCTACAGGTGCAATATTTCCCTCCAAGGGAAGGATGCAGCCCAGTGTTTTGTTGGTATAACCAAACTGGGTAAGACCCAGCCTCATCCAGCATAGCAGAACAACTGCCCAGAGACTTGTTTTTTTCCAATTTTAGCTGATGTCATCCTGGAAGTAATGCAGCTCAATTAGCAAAAAAGCCCAAACTAAAGCAGCAGACAGTTCAATATCCACTAGGTGGATATGCTGACAGAGTTATATTCAAAGAGGCTCTTCCAGTGCAAGTATTGGTGCAGGCAGGTGGGCTTTCCACTGCTGTCTCTAGATTCATGCCTGTCTTGTTTTTATTTTATTTGGATTTTTGACACTATTTAAGTGCCTATGAACATGATTTAACTTTATAGCTAACTTTAACTTTTTAAGTGACTGTCAGACACAGCCAGTTGAAAATGAGAATTGTACAGCCCTTCATTTTACTGCTTGGAATCAAAGGTATTTTACTCTGAGCTACTCCTTGTATTTCCATGGTCCTTGGAATACCTTGTGCCTGAAGTAAATTAGTGACAAAAAGCCCGAGGAACTTGTATGTCGCTGTAGGGTTGAAGCAGTTTTTTTTTGTCTTTCAGTGTCCATTGCCCTCACGCAGTGAACAGCTCTGTATGCCAGTAACTTCACATGCTTCAATAGTCCCACTGAATAGTTCCCACATGACCTTACTGGTAACTGTAACATTAAGTGCTAACAACAGGAACACGCTGCATACAAAATTTTGTGTCCTGCTCAGAGGAGGAGGAATGATCATCTCATCACGAAGGCTTGAGAATTTAACCATTTCCATCTTTGCATAGAAAATTCTTCTTGCTGCTTCCCTCATGCTCAGGATGTCCCAAAGACAGTGATGGGTGTGTCAGTGAAACTCCTGGCATGAGTCTGTGCTTGGCCCCCAGCACTTAGGATGGACACCAAAAGAAGGTAAAAGGCTAATGCATTCCAAGAGGCTCATTTTAGGGGACACAGGAGGAGAACCCCTCCCATGGGATGGTATTTTCTACGCCTGGATCCATTCATTAAGTGCTACAGAAACATGGCAACCTAAGGAATGACTTCAGAATACTGAAGGAAGGCATTTGTTACAGCAATAACTTCTGCCTCCAAATATTATCATATAAGTAGTGATGAGTTTTGAGGGCAATCTGTGAAAAATATTGCACACCCACATACATAGTGATTGAAGCAGAATATGCTCGCTGGAGCTGAGAGTGGTATTTCACCATTTAGGGAGCTTTTTCATTAGTCAACTGTCTTTCAACAGCTAAACCCCATATTTGCTACCTTAAATGTAGCTTAAAAAAGAAATCACCATGGATTCTTATCTCCTTTTCCAAGCAGTCTGATTTCTTCAACCCTAAACAATTTTGTCTTGGCACAGCTACTAGGCTACGTTAAACATTTCTGGGAAATGTGTGTTAAAGTCAGAGTGCTTATTGTTTAGTTTGAGCAATAGTTTCACATCTAAATGTGGGAAATGCAACTCAGGAAAAAAACAGGATTTAAAAGAAAACCAGAATAAAAACTAAATTAAATTACTGATCTCGCTGAATATGAAGTTGGGCCCCTGATCCTTCAGTTTCATGTATAATCCTGAAATTTTACAGAAACATTTGCTTATATACTTAGGGGAGCGTTGCAGGACTCACTCCAACATTTCTATATAACTGTCTTCTCTGAACCTGCTTTTAATTAATCTGTTACGTAGTCTAACTTCTAAAGAAAGGGATTTGGAAAAGCACTGGGCAGCAGCCTTGCTTTATTCCTATTAAGTCAATGGTAAAACTCTCCTTAATTCCACCGGGAGCAGAATTAGATCCATGCCAAGCCCATTTTCAAAATCATGTCTTTAAGGCTTACACAATGCCTTCTCCCTGCCCTTGCTTAAAGCACAGACTTCCCTCTACCGTCGTTTTTGTTTGGTTTTTTTTCCCTTGCAAAATGAAGCCATGCAAATATGCAAACCAATGAACCTCAGCATCCTAACTTCTGGGGACATCATATCTCACTGTTTTCCTTCTGAGTGTGTAGTTAACATATTGGGGGAAATGTTTAAGATTAAACTGCTGAACTGCTCTGAAATTCAAGGTAGACTCTGAGTGTGTTCCAAAAAAGTTGGAGATAAACCCCTGGGTGTTGGCTGGGTTCCCTTTTTCTGTTAAAGTGACACAACATTTCGTTCTTCTCACATACCTGCTGTTTATTGCATTGTTCTGTAACACGGGCAAAACTAATAAATCGGTATCTTATATTTTTGGGAAACATCCCCTCTCACTGAATGCTTGGGGAGCTTGATGCAGCAATTTTGATTCACTGTCAAACACAGTATTTCCCCGTGCCAACACACGATGCCCTTTTCATTCGTACTAGCGTAGATGAAAAGTCGGATTTTCCCACTAGCACAGATGTACACCCGGCTTCCTTGGAAAAGGTGCATCTTCTACCTACAGAGAAATAAATAAACAAACAAATAAATAAATAAATAAAGTCCTGTTTTACTTAGAGAGAATAGATCAGGGCTCGTTCTGACCGGGGTGTCGGGAGTTGTTCTCG